>VZTG01003808.1:1203814-1323365 GCA_013397845.1 Melanocharis versteri
TTTTTTGTCCCCCTGGATCTATCAGTTATGGAATGCTGTACTTGTCATTTGGGCCAGGGACTAGTTGAAATGGGTGCATTTTATAATTAATATATCTGGGAATTTGGTCAAATGCACTGCAGTGTGGGCTGGGTTTACCATCTCTCTTTACCACTTTGAACAAATATTTTTCAGACAATGTGTGCTGCTCAACCTCTGGGTATAGGCAGTTACTGCTCCCTCTTCTTTTATAGAAGTCACAGTGTTAAGGGTGAAGCCTGATTTTTTTGCTTTAAACCCATCAGCTTTTTTCTTTGTTTCTCTTTTTTTTTTTTTCCCCCTTCTTTCCCTCTGGTGATGGAAGTGAGAGACACTAGATCAAAGGACCTTGGGTTCTCTTTCTTAATCTGGAGATACTTGCTCTCTGATTCCCCTGTAGAAAAGCAGAAGGCTTTGTTCAGTTACCTGCCCAAGAAATAAACTCAATGGACCTTCAGGCAATTTTCAAACAAAATTGTTCAGAGCTGTATGTGAAATAAGTTCAGTTCATTAAATGACATTAATGAAAACAACATCCCATGGAGCTGTATAAAAGTAGCACCTGTGGCCATCATGTCTGGTTTGGGTTTCTGTTGTTGGTTTTGTTTTTGTTTTCTTTTCCCCCTCTCCTGCCTATGTTGCCTTAGTCCTGCACCTTTGTAATGTTCAGGCCTGGTCATTAATTTCTCTGTTTTGGCACATCCTCCACATTTCTGGTTTACCTGTGAAAGAGGAAGACGATCTTTCAGCTCTGTTCAGCAAAGGCTCTCGACTATGGCTGGCTGGAAAATGTCTAAAAGTATTGTTGGCTGTAACATACCATTGCCAGTAATACTTCATGTAGCAAGAGCTGCATGTGACATACAGTGCATTAGAGGGGCACCAGAATGAGCACAACACAGTGATGATTAAACAGCTGGCTTGGAACGAGGAGTGGTGACATCTCCAGCCCTCTGTCTGTTGCACCTAAATTATTACTATTTTTCCTTGAGAACTTGTTCCAAAAATTGTGCTCACTGTGCAATTTGGGCACAGCAAAGCGAAAAACCTTCTGCGGCTTTTAAGATCGAGCCAAAGGAAACGTTTGAGCACCGGCAGCTGGCTTTTCCTCCCCTCAGCCGGAGCGATTCTGAGTGTGTTTTGGAGGAGGCACTGAGAGGGCCACGATGGGCTGGTAGTTCCACGTGCTGATGCCCGGTGAGGAGCGGCCTCGTTCAGCCGGGTGTCGCAGGCTGCTCCCCGGGGAGCCAAGGGCAGGGTGGCGGGCCGCCGCCCCAGGAGCTGCTGCCAGGAGCCTGCGGAGGCGCTGCGAGGGGCTGGCTGCTGCCCGGCCGCTGAGCAGGGGCGGAGGCGGCAGGTGCCGCGGGGCTCTGTGACCCTTCCGTCCCGCACCTGCCGCACACCAGGTAAGTATAAACAGCTGTCGGATGTAAACCGGGATTATCCGGTAGGTGGGCCTGGCCCTGGCCCAAATATCTGCCTTTTTTGCCCCCCGCCTCTCCTCCGTGCGCAGCTTGGTTTTATTGGCTGTCTTGAACCACGGTTGGCAGAGGCCGCAGGCAGCGGGGGAGAAGGGCGCTGGCAGTGCCCGCCCGGGCTGGGAATGTTCACCTGGAGGCACGCGGCAGGACTGGGAGCTGGAGCCCGCGTGCTTTGCAGGGTTGCCAGGCGCTGTGCTCGCCCGCAGGTAGCTGGAGTTGCACCACCACGTTGAAGTTTTCAGATAAGCCGACAGCCAGTTGTTTAACTTAGAAAACATTAACTTCTTTGTGTGGCTTGTGGCAGTGTAGCAATAGGTGGAAGGGGAAGAAGGATAGAATAGAAAGCAATACTGCTTTATTGTTTCTAAAAAGGACTGTGGTTGCTTTGTTATCAATACTGAACGGCGGAAAGAGACTTTCTTGCTGTTACCCTTCCCTTATGAAACAGAAGTACATTAATGATAAACAGTTACAGTGGAAAAATATATTTCTCTGCACAATGTGTACTAAGCATAGGAAATACCACTGTAGGTCAGTACCATAGCATAGTAAATGTTTACTTTTAAAAGGCACCCACTTTTTACAACTTCTTTCTTAATGCATAGTTGTGTATAAAGTGTTTATATATCAATAGTACTGTTAAGGGAAGAGTCAAATGTAGACAGCTGGTAAACCACAGGAGAATTCATTATGCTTCAGCATAATGAACTTTAAAATTTAAATTTCTTCATCATTGGGACTTTGTAGGTTTTTGCACATCATTCATATGTTAAAGGAGCTATAGCTGTAATTAACTATAGTGAGAATAAATTTAGGTCAAAGCAAACTGTGTCTTTCTTGAGCTTCCTTCTGGGAGCACTGCAAACAGAGAATTTTAAAGCAGTGGGAAGTGAATGGCCTAGATTATTAAACCTGTCTGGTGTGTTTGTTACTGTCTCTTTCAGAATATGAGTAACATCTGAGGGAGACTATGATTCTAGGTAAAATAAATGCTAGTGGCAGATAGATGCAAGTAAAGAATGTAGATCAGAACAGTAATCTGGAAAATCCAACAGTTATCCTGAATTTTGAAACAAAAGTTCTTGAAATAAAAATACAGGCCTGTTTAAATGTCGACACTGCTGACATATGGTTGAAACAGAGTGAGAATTTTACTTGGTAGCACAGTATCTATTTAATAGCCTAACAGGTTGGAAAAGAGTGCTGTAGTTACTCTTAAAGTTGATAGTGTCATTCGTAGGCCTATCAGAAATAGATCTGAAAAATCAGTATAGAGTAAAAATGGTTTAGGACATTGGAGGAATTCAGATAGATTTTTAGCTGTTCTTACAGCAGCTGTTCTTACATTGAATTTTACTCTAGGGTACAGTCATGGTGGAGAGAGTCCCTAGAGGACCCAAAAAAAAATAGAAAGGGAGGAATAAGGAAGTTAAACTTCCCATTTGGGGTTATGTTGTCAGTCTAAGTGATGAAGGAAGGAGGAACTGGTTCAGCTTAAAATTGATTTTTATTAGCATAAAGGCAGGTGTGTGCCTAGATAGGGTGTATTATGTGAAAGAAATTTAAAGAAAGGAGTTTTTAATGCAAAGAAGCTACACATATGCAGGCACAGAAAATGCTTAATTTACAAAGCATAAAATAATAAGCAGATTCTAAGGTAGTTAAAAATTGCATCTTAGGAAAGTTATTCAACAGTTTTAAAAAGCAAAATGGAGCAAAAAACAATGATTGCATATTCACAAGAAGTGTCAGAATAGCAGTTGCAGACTGATGTCTCTCCTTAAGTGTGAATTTAGTGTGACAAGAGGCAGGCTATTTCTGGCCCAATCATACCCTTCTCTCTTTACCTGCAAAGGCCACCTGGGAATAGACAGGATAGTTCAATCTCCTGATCTGTTCAGTTATTAGTGCATTGGCTGGAACTGCTGGCCCAGTGCTAGATCATTTAATCATAAATCAACAATTTTAGATGCCCTTTAGATGCCTTTAACACTAATTGAGGCTTTGGTCACAGGTTCTAAGTGCCTGTTTAGAAGTCCTCGAGTTCTGGTATTCAGAAGAAAGGGAAACTTTATTAAAAGGCAGTCGTAATGCATAGTGCTGTCCCATAACCTTTTGGTCCTGTTTCTGTTTAAAAGAAAAGTGCACTGATGAGTGCAACTTTTGAGAAAATTCAGCCACTTAAGTTATGTTTTCGTTTCAGAGTTTCTGCTTAAGGTTTACTCAACACTTTTTGAATGATCCAGTTTTTGTTGAGTTTACATTTGCAAGGAAAGACCTTAATTTTCCTGACATTTATTTATGAAGAAAGGCACTTTGGATCTGTCTGGGTTTTTTGGTTCCTCAAAATGAATTGAACCAAAATGTTCTGTAACAATGGCTGTTTCACATATTCAGAGTATAAAAACAAGCAATTGTCTGGCAATATAAGGTAGCAGAAACATCTAAAATGAAGGTAATGGTATTTTATTACACCTCATTCTGTATACGTTAATGGCATTAAAGTTTGAAAATTAAAATGCATTTGAGGCAACTCCCTGTGCCATGTAAATTGACGAGGTTTATTGTGACCAGGCTTGTGACTTGTTCATCATTTTTTGTGATCTGTTGTGTCCTGTTGCTTTAAAAGAACCGTACATTGAAATGTAGAAGTGTAATATATTCAAGCACTTGCAGGTGCAATAAATACATGTGATGCCAAAAGCAAGTAACTTGTATATTTGAGAGGAAGACAGTTGCTTTCAAATACAGTAGTAAGACTGATTATGGTGCCATGTGCTTACTTGAATTGTTTCTTTTCAAGCATCTGCTCCCTTACTGAAAATGTATTTTTGAACACCTGCAGAGCACAACCATTTCCCACTTCCTTCCCACATAATGGAGTTGTATTTGCTAATGGTTCAGAATCCAGCACACCCCCAGGGAGAAGGGGAAGGCGCATTTTGTTTTTTATCACAGTGAGCTCTGCTTTGTCAAGGAGCCTACTGTGATAATCTCCCTGTGCAAATGCTAAAACTCATTGCGAGGTGTTTGTTAGGGGTAGCTGCAGGGTTTAGCATCTAAAACAACCCATTTGTAGGTGCAAATTTATTTTATCCAAACTTTCAAATTTATTAAAGCTACCCAAGGATCATGCACACTGTCTATCATAAACCACAGGGAATTGTTTGAATATATGCCGAAGTTCCATTGTATCCATATGTCCTAAAACCTGAAGAAGTAAATAAGCTCTGTGGTAGAAAGTATAGTTGACTCTATAGTTGAATTTTGTAACCACTGGAAAATATATGGGAGAGCAACTCTTTTCCTATTAGTCTTAGACAGCAGACATGTAAATAGGTTTTACTACTCGCAGAGTAAGTTGTGAATAACTTGTATAGGTCAGGTGGCAGAAAATTTACTTGTTTGGTTTGTAGCATGCTGGCATTTAAATTATTGGTGGTTCAGGGTGCTACAAAGCTATTAGCATATTTTTTGATGGCTTGTTGCTTTTTTTTTGTTGTTTGTTTGCTATCTTCGAACCTTGAATTTAAGAATGTGGTTTCACTGGAAGTTGCTTGGGGTTGTTTTCTGCTGGTCTTGACAGGCTATCCAGTCATTATGTCCCTGGGTTGTCATATGACAAGGTGTTTATTAATACTGTTTACTGGCAACTAATGGTTTTGAAGAAGAGAATATAGAAGCAAGTGTTTAGGATTTATGTTGATCATCTATTTCGTATCATAGAGTAGGCTTTGTAATGGCTAATAGTTTTTCAGTGTACTATTTTGAATCTCCAGAGACAGTCCGTCCTTACCTGCCTTTTAGTTTTAAAGGTTTCATTGTGTACTTTGGACTGATGTTACAAGTCCTTGTCAGTCCCATGTTCACATGGTTAAAAACAAACAAAAAACCTTATATATCTTTAGCTGCACCAAAACCCCCGAACCTGTCGATACAAACATACAAATGTAATTTTAATAGAAACAGCAATAAAAAGCTTCAGTATGAACCACTCAGTTCTGCATGATCTTCTTAGGAGTATCTGACTCTAGTGTAGTTGTTAGAGTAAATCATAATTGTATCATTATTACCTTGAAAGATTTAATTGCAGCTAATATAAGACCTAATAAGAACAGGAAGAGCACAGTATATGTAATGTATAGCTCCTTCCATTTTCCAGGATTTTAAGCTTCATAAAATTGATGTTAGGCTTTCATATTAAATTTATTAATTGAGCATTTCTGTTTCCATAAGAAGGGGTTTTCACAGCTATAACTGAGGTGTTGATCTACATATTAGTATCTTTGTGTTGGTTCTTCATAAATATATTCGCTTTGCATGTGTGAGAATTGCTAGAACTTCACTGTAGCATAGGCAGATACAGGATTCAGAGTGTCCTGTTGCAGATGAACCTAAATTGAATTAACTTGTCTGCCTTGGACTGACTTCTCACAAATGAAAATTACAGCTCATGAGGTAACTCTGATATTTATCTGAGTCCTGGCAGAACACATACGCTTTTGACTGCATGTACATTATTGATTTATATTTATACTGAATAGGTAGACAAGTTTCTTTGGGTTTTATTGTTACTGTTATTGTTTTTGTGAATTTTAATTAGTGTCATTTCTATAGAAGGTATATATTGATAATTTGTAAACTCTTAGAATTGGAAGTACTTACGGCATTTAGTACTTCCAGCATTCCCTCCTCGTTCAAAATAGTAAAGTCTTGGTTTTTGGGAAGTAACTTGTATTTTGGTTAAGAACGTCCAGAACTTGTGACATTGTATCTGTTGCTATTTGATTGCAATAAATTGCTCAAACAGTGCTCTGTGACTGCTTATTGCAGGATTTTTTTTTTCATATGTACTGGGTTCTTCATAGTAGGCAACAGTTTCATAAGCCCACCTCTTTCTTTCCATTTTTCTGTGCAGTCTTCCAGGACTTTTGCAGCTGTACATAATGCATGGTAGTTATACTGCTGTCCAGCTTGTTGTTATTGCATTTTAAATTTGCAATTTTCACAAGCATTTTTCATTCTAAATTTTCCTTTTCAGGCAAATTTTCTGAGTAGCAAAGGGAGGGATTCTGCTGGGGTGCTGTGAGTCTGCTGAGGATTGTTTGGCTCAGGAGTACATCTCCTGCCCCTTCTGAATTTTATAGGGTTTTTTTTAAGTTTGAAGAACTTAATTAAGAGCTTATGAGTTTGTACTGCTGGCTGTAGAGTTCTCTGAGCAATTTTGTGTGCTTCTCCTTCAAGCATAAAGGACTTACTAAACTTGTTCTGTAATTTTTTTCTTTTTCTGTAGTTTTCTGTTTCCATCTATGTAAAATGTCTTATGTGGAGCTGACAATTATTTGCCCAACTAAAATTAAAAATACTCAAGGGATAAGTATAAAAGGCTTCTTCGCACAGATCTGCTGAGCTGTTAGATTTTCTGAAACAAGTTTTTCTATTGTCCTTCCATATTTGCATTTGTAAACTGTATCAGACTTTTAGCTCATTCAGCAAGTGCTTTCTTTAACACTAGAAACTGACATGCTACTTTTCATATTGTTTCTACCGCTTACATTGCTCATAATTCCTTTAATCAGAGCTGGGCTGTTGAACAAAGTATGCTCTTGCTACGCTGGGTCAGCTGTTTTAAAGGACTCTGTAAAAAAACCCTGTTGAGGCCAATATATTGATTGTAGAGGGGATTCCTTTCTCCCCGCTGAACCTGAACGTTTGCCCTCAGCCTTGTGGACCTGTGTTTCCTCCGTCAGAATGGAAGAGGAGGAAATCAATAAAACTGAATGTTCTTGTCCATATTCACCATCATCTGAGCTTTAAGCTAGCAGTTTGTATCTTAGTTTGGATAGACAAGGAAAAAATATGTCATTGGATTTCTAACTGCAGCAACCTTTTTAGATACCTTTCAGGCCTCCGTTATTTACTTATACCATTTATGCACCTTCAGTGAAATCAGCCTAGCTCTGTGTATCTAGTAGCAAGCAAATATTTAAGTATGTGACCTGTAAAGGCATTTAGATTGTTATTTATGTGCAATTGAATTTTAATTTCATTGAAGATTATGTGATTGAATACATTTATAGATCAGTTATTGCACAGGAATGACAGGTGATTTTAATAGTCACACAATAAAAATCTTTTCTATATAGAAGAAAAATATTTATACTAAGATTAATTCTTGTCAAAACATGGTTTCAAAATGCATTTAATACCAGTATATTGGCACTTCAGTGACCATATATTTCAAATACTGAAATTTTATTCAGTATTGAGTCATTAACCATTGCCTGGTTTACTTGCTTAACTTGGATTTTTGTTTGCCAAAGCTTGGAACAGGAAAGAAACTTTTATGATAAAAATGTTTCATTTGCCTTTTTATATAACAAGAAATTCTTATGCATATCTGTCTGAATTCTAGTATAAGGGAAATAAACGTTTGTAAATTCAAGAGTTAAATTTCATTTCTTGATTTGTTTTTCTGAGAGGGAAAATGTCTTAGGAGGTGCTGTAAATACTTGACAGGCAATACTAGAACTAACAGAGATTTTTGAAAAGTGGCTTCTACATTAACTCAGTTTTTACTCTCCCAGTCTATTACCCATTTACTTCAATGCCTTCAATATGATACAGATATAGAAAGAATAATTGGATTTCTAGCTATTTCATAACATTCAGATGTTACATAGACTTACATGCTGAGGTTTTCTCTCCCAGTTCACTGTAGACCTACAAAGATTTGGAACCAGCTTCTTTAGAGTTGACTTATTTCTTTAAAATTCTGCTAATCACCTAATTTGCATAAAAACCTTCAGGGAAAGTCTTGACTTTTGTTAAGAGATTCAGGCTTTGCCCATCACTCCCAGGCCCTGCGCATCTGAGTTGTATTTCTGATCAATTGTTTTTATAGGTCAGTTGTGTGTTCCAGAAGTGACTGCTGACATTCCAGGTGTCTCCTCAACAGAGCGGTCTCTCTTTGGAAGGCTGTGGCTGGCCTCTTACTAAAATGTAGCAGTTGTATTCTCATGCTGCTAAGAAATTACTGTGTCATATTCTGCTTTTCAGCTTAGGAAAAAGACTTTCAGGAGAAATCTGTTCTCTGTGTAGAACATACAGACTTATTTAAATTATATATAGAGAGAGTGTGCGTGTGTTGGTTTTTTTCCTGAGTGAAATGGTCACTTAATCCCAGATTTTTTTTTCCTGGAAAGTAAGTAATTACCAAAGGCAAAACTCTTACAATAGAAGCTATTTTGAAATCTTAATTATAGTGTTGATTATATTCAATTTACAGGCTTCTGGACACGACAAAATGAAGTCTGTAGGTTTTTTAGACACTGAAAATTAGATGTATAATTAGTCTGTTAGTGTCATTATTAAAACATTATTTCCTTTTTCTTGTTGATCAATGCTAAAAGCAGAAATTTCTTCTTTCAAATGAAATTGTGGTTATAATATTTGTGATCCAGCATTTTTAATGTTAATTTGTCACTTGGAAAGAAACAATTTTCATTGGAGACTATTTTCTGGACTGGGCTGGAAAGTGTGGCTTTGTGCTTTATTATTTTTATAGGGTGGAGAAGTTTTCCTGGTCTGTTTCTGAAAGAGAAAAAAAAAAAGATCAAAGTGAAATGCTCTGACATTTTTCCTGAGAAAAGACCACCCTACAGTTGGTAGGTTTTATGTTTTTCTCTTGCTTGATGATTGATGCTCCTGTGGTACACCGATGTGTGTCTCGAGAGCATAAAAGTGAGGCAGGATGGTGCTAACGTTAGGTATCATTTGAAAAGACTTTGTGTGATCATTTCAACGCGTTTTATTTTTCTGTCCATTGTTTACCGTATTTTTCTGAAGCCAGGAAAGCTCTCATGTTCCACTTGGTGAATATTTTTCCTGAATGTTTCTCACTGAGTTGAAACAATATGTGTAGTTAGTTACTCATCTATGACTCTAAAGGATTTCTTTTTTGCTACAGCAGTGGTTTCTGCTCCCTACTGCCATGATTCCATGAGGAATCATTTATCTTAAGTGAATCTTCAGGGTAAGAAACTATTTCTACTTGTTAGGAAAAGCAAATTATTTTAATATAACCAAATTAAGGAAAATGAGATATTGGATAAAAGTTTCAGAACCATCTGTAATGACTTAACAAACCATTAATAGTTAAAAAGTGGTAAGTACTAGAAAGCCTATCAAAATGTTACCCTGTGTCCTTGGAAACTTTTACTTTATTCTTTTGAAGTTCAAAAAGCATCAGATGTTGTTGGCAATATTCTCCATATAAAAACAGTGATGAAAAAACAACTTCTACAAGGACAAAAGCCCAAAACAATCCAGATAAAGAAACATGAAATGTATCAAATTTGATAGTTACATGCACTCTTTGCTGGTGTTATTTTTTGTAGGAGCAGGTTTTCACTGTTAGTTGAGATTTACATTTTGCATTTCTCCTCCTGTGCGTGTGCCTTTGTATTCTGTCAGCAAACAGGTTAACATCCTTTAGAAATGGCAGGGCTGGTGTTGGCTCATTCACATCTCTTCTTCGAACTGTGTCAGTGAAACCCTCACATTCTGCTGTCGATCCGCAGCATGGGAGCACTGCAAATTCCGGTTTGTAAATCCCAGTGATGCAAATTCATCAGCAGACAACTGTAGTAACTGTAGTAAGTAGTACACACCGATGTGTGTGAGGCAATACTTCAGAGAGCGTTCATGTTTGCAGTAGGGACTGTATGTTTCTGTAATCCTGCTAGTTCCCTCTCTCAGAAAACTGGTGGATTTTCATGGGTATGGCTGAAGGAATGGCCAGAGAAAAAGAGGCAGAGAAACAACAAAGAAGGCTCAGCAGGGACAGTGGGGGTAGGAAAGTTGAGTTAGACAACTTCAGTTTGATTGGGTTAGTTTAGCTCTAGTGAAAGGAGAAGGAGATGAAGATAGTTGAAACTTAAAACTCTGTTTTGCTTTAGAGCAAGGCAAGAAGAATCTCCTCACTACAGTTGCATTCAAATAGACAGAGAGGGAAACCACCAGAGGGAGATGCAGGGTAAAAGTAAGGTCACTTTTCCAAGTGAGTGGTAAATTGAAAACAAGAATTAATAAGGGTGGGGGAGGGGAGACTGTTTGCCCAGAACTAGTTTAAAATGTTTCAGGGAGAAACTAACAAGTTATTCATTGGCAACTTTCATTAATACAGTATTTTATTGTTTTCTGAAGTTAGTTTGTTTCAATTGCTTTTATTGATGATTATTACCGAGTCTCTTGGGAAATGTGTATTATTAGCATCACTTTCTTTTATGAAATACATCATTTTAAGGTACTAAGTATTGTGAATTTATAGGCCTGTTGAGGATCTCTGCTGTTCCACAAATCAGATAAAACATTTCTGTCCTGGATATTGACGTGGTGGGAAAAGATGGACTTTGATTCATAAGTCAGCAAAATTTCATACGCACCTTATATTATTCAGGCAAGAATAGTTTTCAGAATATATGTTTTTCCAGTTGCTCTGAGATAAATATAGTACATTTTGGATGTTGAGGATACCTACAAATGCCTTTGCCTTTGTTATGCATTGTATTGGACTCTGTTGGTCTTTAGCACAACTTTTAATTTTCATCAGTATCGGTGTTTTTACATAAATAAGCATTTATTTGAGATTCGTTGACTTTTTTTTGAGTTCTTGGCTTCTTGGAAAACAGCTGCACTGTCTTCAGCGTAGCACTATCCAGCCTGGTGTTCTCTGCCACCTGATTCAGCACTGATTCTGCTTTTTCTAATTTCTTATAAATCGGAGAATTGACACTTTATGGTCTATAACATGATGTTTGCCTTCTCTGGACTGCCAGAATCATGTAAGGGTGCAGTCGTGGTATCTGCTCGATTATGTGTCTATGTCCCTTTGATAGAAATGGTGTCCAATTGTTTTTATTCTAATTTGGCATAAAAGTGACTGCAACTTAGTGCTTAAGCATTGCTTTTTCTGTAAATTGCTGTCTACAGGCACTGCTTATTTAAAACAGCAATTATTGAGCACCCCTTCTTTAAGTGGCCTGTGCTGCCAGGCGTGAGGGTGCCAAAATTTGTGCCTCTGCTGTCAGTCTTCATCTCCCTCAAGGCAAAGATTTCTACCAGCAAGAGAAGAAACCTAGTTTTCAGATTATACATTTGGGAGCATTGTTTGGGGTTTCTGATAATTTTTTCAAGTGATACAATGGCTTAATTCTCCAAAATTATCTTTTTACATTTCACTTGCAAGGAAGGAAAAGTTAATAAGCATTTCAGCAATGTAACATTATAAAAACCCCCATAATTTGATTGCTTCTGGCACTTAAAGTTATTAACTGTTTTACAAATATCTTGAAAAGGAAATAACATAAAAGTGATATTCTTTGACATTAAAAACTTGTGTGTTTTTTGAGTGTCAGTGCATTGGTAGTTGTAGCTAGATGCTTACTTATTACAGCTTGCAGGAAACTCACTCCAAATGGATGTAGCTAAATTGTTTTGTTGGACCAGATCATTAGGTTTAAATGAGAGAGAAGCAAGGCTCTTCTTCCAAAAAGAAGACATAAAGCAGAAAAAATACGTTAACAAGGTAATGAAATAAGGAGTTGTATCTGTTGTAAAATTAATGAGTTTTCTGGATTTTCTTGTCAGCAATGCAAATTAAGCCACTGCTATCTAATGTTGTAATCTGTTCTTGAAAGCAGTAATTTCCTAGTTCATGGACTTCTTTAAATATTTTGAATTAATTGTAGTGAAGATGATAAAGAGCAGTTGCCCTTATAAGTAGGAGCATCTCTATAGATCTTAATTTTTATGATCTTCTTGATGGGTCTGAACAACTGGAGAGCATTTTTACTCTCCAGGGTCAACAGTAAATTCAGATTTAGTGCTCTGAGCCACTTGGAAACACCAGATTCATGACCTCTGTTACTCTGTGACTTTTGCATTCCTCCTACTCTGCCTCTTCTCAGTTTTTCTGCATAGTCAGGGTTACTCGTTTTTATTCCCCTTCTTCCAAAGATTACTGTTTCCCTCCCTCCCTCCTCCTTTTTTTTTTTTTTTTAAAGACCAACAACCCATCAATATATGCTTGTGAGTAAAACTGGGAAAACCAGACATTTCCCATCATTTTATATTGCTCTGTATTTTATTAGAATCTAATGTTGCTTCAGACTGAACTGAAACTTGTTCAGGGATTTAAAGTGCTGTCTTGATTGTCATCTTGAGCCCTGTCACACATTCTTCTGTCTCCCAGAAACTGCTTTCTGTTAAAGATATGTGTCGCCACACATATGTGCACGTGCTTGTATGTTGTGTATAGTGATGGCTGGTGAGAGAATCAGGAATCATTTTCAAAGGATGTATAATAGGATTTTTTGGTTTAGTTTTGTGTCCTTGAATGAAGAGTGATTAGAAACCTTATTTAGTGAATGATCTACCTAGATTCCAAGACTCTGGTTTGCATATGGTACAGGAAGTATATTTGGTGTGATAATCTCAGTAGATGAGCTTTTTTAGAAGTAAGTGTGTCCAGAGAGAAAGTAGGGAAGAGTAAATGTTTGTGAATTTTTGAGAAAAATAAATGTACCGAGATTTAGAATTATATAAAATATTAATTTTATAATTAATTACAGTTTAAAGGATTTAGATCTTGACAGTTGAATTGGGAATGCTTGACTTCAGCAATGGATAGGTATCAATTTGATCTGTAATGTCTCTTTTAAATAAAATTTGGTTAAAGAGTTTTGAATTTTGAAAATTAGAAAAGGAGCCTCTTTGATACTGTAGGTAAGCAGGAATTAAAATAATACTAATAAAAAAATACATGTGATAAAACATTTTGTTTGCCTTAAATTCATGTGCTTTAAAATTAACTTTGATTAATTTCAAAAGGTATAAAAGGTTACTATAAAAATTAGGACTGTAATTACAGTGGTTTTCTACTGTATGTATGTTTTTATTGGTGCTTTCACAGAATTATGAGGTGCTGAATTTGAGAAATCTGCAAAACAACTGATGTATATACATGTCATATAAACAAATTTATGTGTGTGTGTGTGTATACACCGAAGTAATGTTAGAATTGGTTTCTTCAGTGAATTCCTGTATTTGTGCCATATTTGGGTCTTCATATGGAGTTAAGCCTCATCTAGATATGCATTTCCACACAGGATTAAGCATTGTTTTCATACTTGTCCTGGATTGTTTGGTGTTTGTCTCTACCAAGGGCATGATATTTTCTAGAAAAGAACCGTTTTTCTTACAGAAGCAATACTCACTTCTCATTTACTGATAAAGCAACACTGTGGGTTGGAGTTGAAAAGTACATTCTGATATTATGTACCACAGATGTATTTCAAAATATTTAAGAGGTGTAATTTTGGCTTACAATTATACAAATATTCTTAGTATTTATGCTTTTATATTTAGATGTTTCAGCAATTATAAGGAGTGAATGTGGTAGGGTAAAAATATATTCGTATCTTTTCCTGTATATATGTGTGTGTATATGTATCTGTATGTAAATATCAAATGCAGGCACACAGAGGAGGCAGCATACATTGCTAAGCTCCTTGCGAATGTTTAAATTTGTGAATTTTGTAAATTACATACAACTGCTTTTCCAGAAAGTGCAAATGTGTGAAAAAATTGCCAGGATGTGCTTTGTTGACAGATTTGCTAATGCAGTTGTCTCAGTGATTTGGTTGAGGCTGTACGTCAGGCAGCCTGCAAAGCATTTGCTGTGGGTTTAGTGTCATATGATGTCTAGTGTTTTTCAAAATTGGGTCGTTTAATTATGCACCCTTTTAAGCCCTAACTTAAAATCTTGGACAGAGCTTTGTCTTCCCAGCTTTGTCATTGCAGGGCTTTGAAAAGGCTGGGGAGGAAGACTTTTACTGCCTTGCAAAGAAGGGGTTCAGAAAATTAAAAAAAAAAAAAAAAAAAAAAGATTCTGTATATGTCTTCTCTCCAGCTGACAGGCAAGTGTCTGTTGTGTGCCCGTGCACACATGAGATTAGGGACATGCTCTGTATTAAGGCTGTTGTACAAGGCTTGCTGTATCTTTAATAAGGGTGTCATGAAATTTGCCTTCACGTTCCTCTCTGATTCATTTAGTTGAAGAGCAGAAGGAAAGTGTGTGGCTCTGCCTATGGTTTCTCTACTATTGTTTACTGTGTATTATATCGTGTAATCCGTCAGCCAATTTTAATTTCACAAGCTACTCATTGTGTTTAAACAGTGCGTTTCTTATATTAAATATTTATGGAAGTCTTTGGGAAGAATACATTAAAATGGCAGATGGAGGTCGTTTCAAGCATTCTCTTGATTGAAGGCTGGGGACCCCTGTGAATTTGAAGTCTGCTTTCAAGGAAAGTTCACAATGTCTGATTATAACCCAGGCAGGCAAGAATTCCACCAATTCCCTGCACTGTGATTTCAAAAAGCAATGGCTGCCTACAATCTTCATGCTTCAGCACCTTTCGTTTTGAAATCATTTGCAAGTGCACTGAAGAATGGTGAACAAAAGCATTTACAGTTGTATTGCTTATTAATAATTCAACAGACCTGCAACTTTTGCACATTAAGATTACTTTACTCATTGATTTTTAACTACTGAAGCTATGAGGAAAATCTGGCTTTTGATGATGGGACTGGGATGTGCATTTTCAGACTCACACCGATAACCAGGGACTTTGCGAGCCAGGTGTGAAAGGAGCCCAGCAGAGGGGATGATGCTATGTCAGGCAGGGGAGGTGTCCCAGCTCCTCAAAGGTTACACCTGAGGTTTGCTACTACCCAGCCTTAGCCAGCTGACCTTGCTGCTTCGTACTGCTGCTTCTTCAAAAGATGCCATGAGCATCCCTGATGATGTGCAAGGACTGATTTTGCTTTTTTTCTTGCTGGAAGCTTTTACTCCAACACCTTTTCCTTTGCTCTAGAGAAAAAATTTTCAATACCTATATGCATGAGAAAACAAATCTAAGCTGGTGTGTTTTCTAGAAATAAAAACATAGTATAGGAGATGCAGTCTTTTATACACACTTGAATTAATAATACTAAAGGCATATCCTGGAACTGCCTTTTTTAATAACTGTGCATTTTTTAAAAAATAAAACTTAAAATTATAGAGAAACATTTAGGAAAGCACACAGTAAGATAGCATCTCATAGACAAGTTTTGATGTTTTTATTCTTCATTAAGTTATAAGCATATGCAAATGAAATATGAAATTGATGGTGTCTGAAATAATAAGGTAAAAGAGAAATTGCAGAAATGCTGTCATAGAGAGACAGAAAAGATCCACTAGGATATATGAATCATATTTTTAAAAAATAAAAAAAAAAGCATAGCAACCCCAAAACAAAAACAAAGCAAAACAAACCTTCATTAGAGAAGGCATTGTTTTTATCAAGCTTCAGGATAGTAGCCATTTAGGAAAGTTTCTTTGAGAAAAATATAATAACCAATGTGTTAGCAGCTAGAGGAACCTACCTTTTGCTCTTGTTCTTTGATAGAATAACTCTAGTGTTTTCTGAATGTAAATTACATTAATTGTTGTTATTTGGACTTTTTGACATTTGCCACTTAAACCATATTTATGCTTTTGCTAATCATAAACTCTGAAAAGTTCGATTGTGAAAAAGCTCAGTTTTGTCATTGCACATTACCTTATTAAAATGTATGCAATGTGTAGTAGTTATTTATTTCCTATTGGGAGTATTGTGCCGATCAGTTTGATTGAAAGACAAATTTCTTGCTGCAAAGAGTCTGAGCAAACAGCAGAAGTCACTACAGCCAAAATGCAGGCAAATGAGTTGACCCTTCCGGGTTGTGTGTAGACAAATCAGATATTCTTGTTACTTCTGCAACTGCAAATTTGGTTTCATTTTTCGTAATTATTCTCTGTCCATGTGAATCATTATGGCAGCTGTGTACTCTGTGCAGGTTGGGTGACTTAATCATATCTCTTGACCTTAACTAATACTGACACCAAGGAGGATGTGGTAATGATGGAGGATGTTGCCAATAACAGGGCAGTTTTGGAGTCGGTTTTACTCGCTCAAAAGTTCATTTATCTTAAGATTTGATTCAAATTTAGAAATTTCATACATTTCTCTGAGAAGTTATGTGTATATTAGATTTACAATTTTGCCTCTCAACCATTTTTTCACTTATGTGAATATAATGTATTTTTGTTGCCGTTTTTCTTTTTACTTAAGAATGTGTGTTTTTTCTTTGAATTTCTTTTAAATGACATATTGGATGTTTTCAAGCTTCCTGAACACATGGACAATAAAGTTAGGTCTGAATTCATATCTAAGAAAATAATTTCCATAGAAAATTGAGGGAGAAATTTCTTATGCATGAAATTTAAACTGTAATTCTAGCATTGTTTGGCCATGTTGCTATAATATATTCACTGTAAAAACTGGAAGCTGTGTAAATAAGTGAGTGGCAGTTGCCCCAGGCAGAAATTTTTACTGATTCAATGAGATAAAAGTAATTAAGAAACATGTAGACTGATGGGTAATTAAATCCATGGGAAGCGTTTTGTAACTAATTACTATGTTCTAATCACAGATTGCTTTCTATTTGTCAAGGTAAGTGTATATAATTACACAGTTCCCATTTTCTTTCATTTAAAATCATCTCAGTTGGATGAGTATTTTTTAAGCAAGCCCAGACCTCTTAGTTTTTGGCAGTTCTTTTTCCTTGGAATAAAACAAAGTGGCGGTCATCTCTTTGCCTGGATCCAGGTGGCACAGTTGTCTGCACTTAGCACTGGTGCTCTCTGCCATGCTCGCATCACGTCGTGCTCTGTGACACATCATTCTCATTGCTCCTGGTGGTCCTACTCTTTTTAGATGCCTAATGCCATTCTGGTACACATCACTAGACTGAATTGAAACTCCAGCATTTAGGCATCTGAATTGCATGTCTTTGTCTCAGCTTTTCAAGTGCAAATATTTTAATACTTTAAATAAAAAGGTTTCCTTCTGTTAAGAAGAGTGATATAGTTTAGATAAAGCTTTGTAAATAAGTCCTTGAGCAAAACTCAGCTGCCTGTTTTTCTAATGTGACATTCCAGTTTCTCTTTCACTCAGCCTGGCAAGGTGTTTGAGGAAAATACAACTCCATATCTATACTTGCTTTTGCCTTAGAATAGAGGATTCCCCAGTATGTCTCACCAAAGCCTACATTTCCTTTGAATTGAGACCAGAGCCTGGAATAGAGAGGATATGAAAATTTTATCCATCTTTGGAATCGCTGTTCAGTACACTGTCTTTTATTATAAAATCATGGATTCTTGTACAGTCAGTTAACTTGGCGTTTTCTCCTGCCTTGTTTACACCTTGACAGGTGACTGAAGCAGGTATCATGAGGAAGTGTTGCTCTGTTGTGTCAGGGAACTGCCATGAGTACTCAGGAAGCTTGTTCTGCCTTTCTCCAGCGGTGGTCAGTATGAGATGCTTTGGGAACAGTGAAAGAAGGGAGGCAGCTCAAGGTGAGGCTCAGCTTAAGCCTTGCATGGTCTCCCGGCTTCATGGGCCCTCCCATGTCTGAGATTGCAGTCTAAAAATCATCTTTAATAGCCTCTTCATAAATTTTCCTATAGACTCTTACAGTTCCAGTCTCTGCAGCAGTTCATAGCAATGAGTTTCATAGTTTCTGTTTTCAATAATCAATTTTTTTACTTAAAGCTATTGCCTAAGACACTCACTGGTTCTATTAAGTTATGAAATCTGAAATAGTGAAAATATGTGCATCGTCACTTTCCTGATCATCTTCTTGGCAAGGTCACGGTTTTGTAGATCTTTGTTGTATTCTCCTTCACCTCTGTCATTCTTTAACTGAAATGTGGATTACCCGGTCCGTTTTCTTGTGTCTGCTTTATTACAGTCTTCTTTATACTAACTTTTATGAAGAAATGCCATGATAGAATTCAGAATTTTGAAATACCAAAGGTGTGTGAAAAGGCATAGCATTAGCTTGCCCTTATTTTTGTATTCTCTCTTTATTCAGTGTTAACATTCTGCCAACTTTTTTTGTTATTGGTGTTAATTAGTTAGATAATGCTTTCAAAAAATTATCTAGAGAAAAATTTATCTTCCTTATCCGAGCTGTACTACCTAATTTTGAGCCCATCCTTCTCAGGGTTTAATTTAATTTTTTTCTTGTGGTGTGTTATTTAGTGTTTATCTGCACAAGCTTTCATTGGCTGTGTTATTAATATTACCCCTTAGTTCATTATAATCTCTGCAAGTTGTTACAAGGAATTTAGTTTTGACTTCCTGTGAATAATTTTATGTCATCACAAATTTTTCTTGTGTTCCTATTCCACAATTATTTTAGATTGTTTATCTCTTGAACACACCAATCCTCATACACATGTGGTAGTTTCTGTCTATTGTTAGAGCTGGCAAATTGTTTCTAACAGTTGCCTCCTATCTGTAGCAAGGCAATCCACAAGAGGCATCCGTCCTGCTATCCCATGAGATACTACTTTCTCTGCAAGTTGTTGGTGAAGGACATTTGAGAGCTGTTTGAAAATCCATATGCACTGTTTTGTCTATACGTTAACTGAATTATGGAAAAAGTATAATAAACATATGAGTTCACGTAAGCTTAAGGATTAACATTGGCATAAATACAAGTTGCCCTTAATGTGGCAGGGAGTTCCATTGAGAATATAGATAGAACCGTACCAGAATAAAGCGTAACACTCACCTTCATATAACATGCAATTTGGGGCTCAAAGGTATTTAATCTCTTCTGCTTTAAATTCATCATTGTATTTTTAATACTTAATTTTAAATACTTGGTTTAAATACTTAATAGATGCATTCTTTATGCAGAATGTTTTTGCAGCATATCAATTATTAAAACAAGCCACGGTGAAACTCGGTAGGGCTTGCACTCTTGCATCAGGAAGGGAGAAGTTACATATCATTCACGTCGTTTTGTATAGTGCAGGTCTGATTTGATTTGCGCCATTCTAGGCTTGAACTTGGAACTGTAGCTATTACAGAGCTTTTTCTAGGTCCAGTTTATCAAATTTGTATGTATAATGAAAGCCACTTTGCAGCACCTGTGACAGCTGAAATTTTGGAGCCTGTAAGTTGAACATAGTAGCTACTTCTGTTGTTGAACAGCTACTGACCTGATCTTGAGAAATGGGAAGTTGATTTAAGGGGAAAGAAGCCCTAAAATGAACAGGCAAAAGGTGAAGTTTTACTTTCAAAGCTAGGAGAATCTCAAAGTGAGCTCCTGGAGACAGCTTCAACCTCCTCCCACTCTTGGTCCTTTGTACTGGCTCCTATACTGCCCTCTCCCCTAGGATGATGCCATGTATGGCTGCTCTGTGAACATCTGGAGAGCTAGTCTGGATTGCAGGAGCCTTATGAGGGTGCAGAGAGGCTAGGTTCCGTCATTGTTAGCCAATTAACTACTTTATCCTTTTCACTGCAGGATGGAAGAGAAGAGAAATAGGTGGCTGGAGAAAAGTTGTGACTATTTAAGATGCCATGCCATTCTTCTTTGCTTTGTTTTCATAATTTTTTACCCCTGGATACATCTTTTCATTCCTTGTAAGCAGCAGTTTACATTGGTCAGTGTCAGGGCTGTCCACTGTCAAATGCTCTTCCTTCCAACTACTTTTTCTGATTGCATTGCTTACATTGCTGAGGGGCCAAATGGGAGGCCATGTATGAAAGCTGTTTCTCAACAGAAAACTTAGAAATTAAGAAAGAAGGTGGGGGGAAGGAAAAAAAAAAGCTTGTCTCCTCAGCTTGCTGTTTGATTTCGTGCAAAGATGAGTAGGGGACATAAACCAACATACAGGAGTGTGAGACCACTGTAGCTCCAATAGAGAGCCTTTTAAGATTCTTGTAGGATGCAACCCATAGAAGAAAAACAAGGGCTTAGAAGAAGCAGAACAGACTTGGCAAGGCAAGTAGACTTGATTGTGAGGCTTTGTCTGCTCATGTTTGATGAAGACATGTCTTCTGAGACTTTC
Organism: Melanocharis versteri; assembly: GCA_013397845.1. Classification (NCBI taxonomy): domain Eukaryota; kingdom Metazoa; phylum Chordata; class Aves; order Passeriformes; family Melanocharitidae; genus Melanocharis; species Melanocharis versteri. Next base: position 1,224,332 of record VZTG01003808.1, read on the forward strand.
CTTTAGGCTGCAGCAGTGCTGAAGCTGATGTGTTGTAATTTCACGTGGCTGAGAAGGGAGGTGTGAAGGAAGAATAATCTCCTGAAATAAGTGCTCCGGACAAATGTGACTTCTGAGAGCTACCATGTGTATGCTTTTCACTTCCGCTATCCAAACTGGTGATATAAGAGTGTGATTTCTAGAAAAGATGCATTGAGTTGATGTTCATACAGTACCTGGCACTGGTTAGAGTCATATGTATTCCTACCGTGTTAGACCTGATTATGATAAGAAGAAAACTTACCTACTGACTTTTTAGTTATAGAAAGACAAATGAGATGAAGGGCACTCTTTCAAAAAGCACTTTATTTTTTTATTCCTAACATGCATTAATTATTTGAAATAAAAAATCATATCTCCATTGAGTGACATAGCCATGAAGTGTTTTCAGTTTAAAAGAGAGCTAATTAAGTGCTCTTTGTAGGATAAGATGAATGTTATTTATTTACCGAGATCATTCAGGCATCAACAAATCATGCTAACATTACAGAGTGTGATATGATTATCTTTAAAGAACCATTTTTAAAGAAATTAAATTAAATAGGACCAGAATACAGGCACAGCTGCAGCACAAGCGCACAATCTAGCTTGAAATAAGCCACTTTTTTTTTTTTCATAGTACTTTAACTTTAGCCCATAATTTTATTTTTCCAGGTTCTCTAGTAGATTTGTTTTCCTTTAAGTATGTGTCTGGAACAGCTACTGCAAGCCAGGTCATTTGGACATGTCCTAGCAAAAGCAGTAATGCAGGATGTATGCGCTGTTTTTTATTATTCCTTTAATTTAGCATTTTGTCTAGAACTTCGTATAGGCAGCAGATTGGTGATATATAAGCCATCGAAAACCTTTCGGGTTTCTAGTCTTCTCTAAATTGGATTGTGTTCAAGTTAATCTGAGAAGAAATGCATTATTGCCTTTACATGGAGTCATCCCATCCCTCACATTTCATAAATCTGAGGGCAAAAAATTAATTCAGTAGTTGCAGCTATAGTGAAGTTGTTTGTGTTTTCTCCCACTGACTTAAATGATGCTAATTTCCTCATCCTGACTCTTGTGAACTTACGGAGAAATAAGTGTTTTAATTTATGTTATGAAATTCAAACATACATTTTAAGTAATAACATCGGAATGCTTCGGATTAGAAACTAGTGAGTTGCCCTGAAGATCAGGTGCTTAAGTAAACTACCTTTTTCCTATGGAATAGAGAGGCAGATACTAATAATTTGAGATGAACTCCACAGAATGTCAGTTCCTTCAGGTGTAGAAATAACTTCAGCCATTCTTTCAATGTATTTGTTCCCCAAATAGATGAGTTCAATCCTTATAAGCCCTGTAAATTTACCGTTCTGTAGTAAGGTTTCTTTGGAAACTTTGTGCTTTGTTTTATTTTTACAATGCTGGTGTCTTGAACTGTGAATGCACTTGTGTTTTTTAGAATATATCTTTATTAGGAAACACAACTTTGGAACAAAAGCATGTATCATTTTGCTTCTCTTTGCAGTTCAGCGTGGGCTAAATAACAAGACACTTGTGTTAGTTCTTTCTCTGTCAGATATTTAGGTGGTCCTGTATCTTCCTGTTCTTCCTATTAAATAATTGCAGCCGCAAAAAATTCTTTACTGGCAGTCTGCACCTTGGCTAATTGGTGCTGAGGATGTCACTAGCCAGGTCCGAGGACCTCCTGCTGCTGGTTTCCCAAGTTACAAATCAGAATTAGCTGCTGACAGCCAGCCAAATAACTTCAGCAAATACTTAGGACAATGGGCACTGAAAGGCACCAAGTCTGTGAAGTAAGTCAGTGGTTTGTAGACACTGAAGCATTCCTGAGGATCTCTTAAGCTGGGCCACATGGTGCTCAGCTAGGAAGTTGATTGATGGTTTTACAAAGAAAAAAAATGATTATGAAAGAATGCTTTTCTTACAGATTATCCTGCATTAATATATATCTGATGTGCCTGGCAATGTTTCAGCAATTGGATGTTTGCCAAGCCTTGACACTTCTGCAAGACACAATGGAGTTTGTCTAGCAGCACAGAGCTTTTTGTTTTATGATCCTGTTTTTAATGAGGGAGACACTTTTATAAGAATTATCCTCCTCTAAATCAGTAACACTTGTACATTGTGATCCTTACATGTTAAATTGTTTATCCGGGCTAAAGTGGAGTCCGTTTTTGCAAATTTTTGCTTAGTATCCAGAATTTCTGTCTTATTATATCATTCTGTTTCAGTGGTTGGATTAAACAAAAAAGATAGCAGAAGCTCTCCTGTGAAGTTGAAGAAGAATTACAGACGGCATACAAAATGCAGTAGCAAGATTCAGTGTTCATATATCCCAAAAATAAGCTCAGAGGTGTTTAAATGCCTTTGTAAAGACCAGTGCTCCAGGATATCAGTGGAAGCTGGGAAACTGAATGCATTTGTAGATCTGTCTGTAGTAATTTCACAGTATTAGAGAGAAGTTTGGTATTAAATGTCTTTATTGGACTTATTTACAAGTGAATTTCTTTTGTGCAATTTGTGCTGTTAAATTTTTGTATTTTGTGTGCTGTTTTATAGAGGGGAAAAAAGGCATTAGTGTGAAGTGGGGAGAATTATTAAATCCTTCCTCTCAATCTGGGAAAACAGCAAAACTTAGTAATTCTGAAACTGCAGCACAGAAATTGCTCAGGCTATGGTTCCCTTATGTTAAATTTACAATTAAGGCCTGGAACAAATAAATTGTTTTACTTTGAAATTTGACTTACATCCAGCCTCTCTAACGTCACTAGTGAATGATTTTTTTAAGCCAAAATGTCTTCGTATGATTCAAAATGATTGAAAATATATATGTGCTTTCTTTTATGAGAGAAGCTTTAACAAACCATCATTGAGGTTGAATTATTTCTCATTACTAGCAGAGAGTGGTTCATTTAAATTGCATTTAAGGTCATCGACAGGGCAGGTTGAAGGGGAGGAAAGAGAGGAGATATGCATTGTGGTTAAATGTGTTGGAACAGACCTGCAAAATAAAATAGAGACTGTCAGATAGTCTCAATATTTGTTCTGTCATGCATAGAAACATACACAGAGAGAATATGCAGAAAAACTATTGCTCCAGTGGCTTGCATTCAAGCATATGGTTTGATGAATTGCTTGGAGCCCTGGTGATAAAGAATATTAACAGCCTGAAGACGGCAAATCATTTAACTGCCCCATACTATTGCTTATTGTCACATACTGTTCTTTAGGTTTAAGTAGAAGTAAACCAAAGTATTTGCACAAGTAATTGTAATTACAAGTTGCAAATTCTTGTGAATCTGTACTTTTATTTATGCAATGCTTGTGGTATTTTTTTGAAGACCAGCTTTTTTGTGATGTGATACAGCCTGCTTTCTTTAAGTTTGGTGCCCTGTGATGCTGATAGAATTCTCCACCAGTATGAACTGCACTTTTTTCCTTGTGTGATATTCCAGGCTGGTCACTATACCTAAATAAACTGAGAAAGCAGTCCTGCCTGCTTTCCCTTGAAGTGAGAATGCCTGAGGAATGGTTCTCCAACTGGTTACTGTTGTTCATTAAACTTGTGGGAATTTACTGTTGTTGAGAATTCTATTTTTCTGTCAAATTTCATAGAAATTCATCAGTAAATTCAGAAGTTTCTGGGATACAATGATACATGCACAACATGATCATGGAAGGCTTGTTTTCTTAGGTATCCTAATTAAAGCTATGTTTCTTAAATACAAGCTTAAGGAATCTGAGTCCACATTGGAGACTTGAGTAGGGGGATTCAGTTAACAGTATTGGGATCTACTAACTCAATTCTTAGTAAAAGCAAAAGAGAAGTTGTTTTAAAAAAATAGAAGCTGAATATAGTCCATTCTTCTTTATTCCTAAAACCCACTCTGATTGATTTAAACTAATATTTCATAAGTAAGAGTGGCATCAAAACTCCTGTTTGAGTAGTAACTCTAAACCTAAAGAAATGAGGGAAGACTTCATAGTAATCCCAAAATGACTGGATATTTTGTTCAGCTGGAGGAAAGGAATGCATTTCTTTTGAAAATTTTCTTTTAAGAGGTTTTAGTTTATTTTTCTGTGCCAATCTGTAGTTAAGACTCTGTGGTGTTATTGAATACAGCCAAATTTGCTCCTTTCTCTAATTTGTGTTTGTGTTCATGTGTTCACACTCAGTCTTAAAAGGCTTCTTTCCCATGGCTGAGTCTCAGACAGTATCTGAGCTGAGATAATACATGTGTGTCTAGAGCCTCTCTGTAGGTTTCAGGGAAGTGTTTTCATCTGCTGCATCACTTTAGGGTTTATGCTTCTATGTTTACTGCATTCTGTGATCTGTATTTAGGATTTATGGCATCCTTTTAATTTTACTTTGAGGCAAGCAGTTGAAATAGGCAATTGCTCTCGTTATTTTACTAGAGTATGGAGACAGGAGAGAGGAAATATTAGAAGGAATCTTTCTGAAAATATGGTAAAGCCACTTTATTCCCATCTCTATTAACCAATTGTTTCTGTTTATACAAAAAAAGGTAAAGGTATATAACACAATGTAAGTTGCAGCCAAATTGTTTTTAGTGTTGCATAGGGACAAAAAGATGTCTTATGCTACAAATTAAGAGTTACTATAAACTCTTTATTAGATTACTGGGATATTACAGCACATGACCCAAGGCTAAAGTTCATGTTCTTAAAAAGAAATTATTGGCAATCAAGATATGCTTTTTAAGAAATGACATTTCTCCCATTTCTGAAACAGACTAAAAACAGACCTTCATTAGGTTTCTTCTTTTCTCTAGCATTGCTAAAGCTTGTGGCATATGTAAAAGTGACAAATGGTGTATGAACATGCAGCAAGTTTCTTCTGCTGCAGGGCAGAGTATTTTATAGTACACATTTTAATTTTTTTAGTCGTACTTTGGGTTGGATATTTGATGACTTCGTATATATTGTCTATATTTTATTTCTTTATCCAACTTAGCGATAAGCATTTTGCATTTTTTTTTGGTAAAACTGCTTTGCAAAGTGTCCTATCTATCATTATCAGAAAACAGAAACGTATGCAAAAAATGCTCCTTTATCTGTTGGATCATATTTCTTTCAGAAAAAATGAGAAACATTTTGGAATAGCATTTGTATTTGATTTGTGATTCCTCTAGAAAGTTTGGGTTGGAATTATTTTCAGGACTCATAGGGTTCTGAAAGAAAATGATTCTTTAAATTCCTATAAAGTAATGTAGTTGTGGAAATCTGAAGCTTGATTGCAAACCTACGATTATGTGGATTAGTCATCAATATGCTGTAGTAATATTTCTCTAAGTGTGAAAGGCTGAATATTTTAAATTTTAATACAGCTTCTTATGCATATCCATGCTAACTGAGAGAACTGGTGCTGCCTGGAAGAGTTTTTCTTCAAACTAATTTTCCCCTGCCCCTTGAAACTCCTGGCATGCAGCGGCCATGAGCAAGAGCACCATCCCAGAAAAACTGCAGCACTCGCCCTATAACCCCTGGGATGTTCTGCATGTTCCTCTCCCAGGGACGTGTGCTGTAGCTGTGTGAGCACCTCAGCCAGGCTTTGGAGCCTGGCCTTACCTCCCTGCTCCACTCCTTTCTAAATCAAATTCATATTCTGTCCGTAGTCACCTATAAACTGGTGCTTTCACGTGCCCCAGGCAGGTTGGATGAGTCTCCTAAAACTGAACTCTCTGTTAAATGATGAGAAGTACTCCCAAGATGGAAAAGCCATCTTGGGAAACAAAAGACAACAAAAGAACAATTAACAGCAGCATGACTCTTCAACTATTAAAACTGCTGTGCAGAGGAGTAATACTTGAAATGCTATTACCTGGTTTGAAGGGAAATGTGATCTCCTAATGTTAGGGATAATTCATTAAAGAAGTCTTTGAGACAAGTGTGTTATTTTTTTCATCAAGATTTCCCTAATCATGGATTTCTAACAGTTAGTGCAGCTGAGCAGCTTGTCTAAGATTTGCGAAGTTTGATACCTTTATAATTTTTCTGCTCAAGTTTCATTGCTGAGTTGTGTCTTTCAGAGCTAAATATAGGGTGTAAAGGTGTTAGTAATAAGTCTAAGAAAAACATTTCAGAAAATTTTAAATTAAGACAAAGGTAAACTTGTGTAACGCTTATATACTTGTGTTACCAAGTGTTTAAAGAAAAAGTATTTAACAAATGGATGTCCTTAAATTATTTCAATAATATTTTTAAGGTTTTTTTTTTCCTGGTGTCATCTGCTTGGTGGAGTTTTTTAATAGATGGAATATTAAGCTTGTTCTGAGTGACTAGGCTCTTGTTTGAATCCCACTTTTTAAAAGATTCAGTAATTTCACTCTCAATATTCTTTTGTTGAAGACTCATGGATAGAAGCTCATCTCTCTTTATTTAGATTTAATTCATGTTCCTATGTTGACATATAATAAGTTCATCAAAAGGTAAATTATTGTTTAGATTGAGACCTTTATGGGCATTAATCTGTTTGAGAAAAATACATTAATGTCCTTCAAAACCCTTGAATGATTTCACTTCGACCTCCCTGTGGACATCTCCATCAGATTTTAATTGCATTCTGCTGATGATATATTTTGGTGGTCTAACATTGAATACTTAATATAAATTTAGATTAAGGTGGCTACACACCAAAAAGGCTTTGAGTACTCTGTGAGAATTCAGTGGATATAATTAAATAACTTCATGATTTAGAACTGGGGAAGGTATATTACTAGTGCAATGCAAGAATTCTCCTTTTTTGGTCAAACTGACCCATTTAGAGTTGCAGAGACAATTCCATTCATTTGAGAAAATATTTTAAGCAACACTGAACATTAAAAGAGAGGTTTGACAGAAATCAGGGGATTACAGTGTTGCTTCTATCTCTAGACTTTCTAATTTGGAATACATATTTTCCTGGCAATAATTTTTCTCATTTAAAAAACCCCAAAAAACCAACAAAAACAACAAAACAACAACAACAAAAAAAAACACAACCAGAAAGGGATACACCCACCTTAGTCCCACCTTAGTTTTTCTACTTAATAACTCACTAAGGAACTGTTTTAGCAAGCTTGGCTTACCTGTAGATACAGGCTGTAATGAATGAATGGTGTTAGCTATGCTGTCAGGAGAAGGTAACTTTAGATAACGATTATTATCCTCAGAAATGATATTTACCCCACTGTATTGCTGGCTTATGGAACTGGAATCCCCTAAGTGCATGTTTACCTGACCATCTTGCCCTTGAACATGCTGACTCTTTTCTCTACTTTCTTGTCTTCTATGATACATCAGTTTGACAGATTCTTGAGCTATTTTCACACTTTATACAAAGAATAGTTGTAATTAAAAGCAGTCTTTTCCCTAGGATTCAGTATTTCCATGTAAAATGACCGTGATATATTGAGGAATTGATGAAAAGCAAAGCAAAACGAGCCTTCCTTTGTTAAAGTATTTCTGTATTCTGTATTGCCATTCGGGGTTTACAGTATTATGTCTTGGCTCATAACTTAGTGTGAAACAAAGCATGTAATACTTTTATATTTGTCTCTTATGATAGTACTCTGTTCTGAATTCTAGGGGATTTTTTGTGATTAGAACATGAAATGTTTTAAAAGATGCCTCCCCTAATTCTGGTATATGTTGCAGAACAAAAATTATTTATTCATTTTTGTTAGCTTTTCAAAGAAAGACATAAGCTATCTCCTTTCTTTGATTACATTTTTGAAATTTCAACTATACTGTAACCCAAGTTATTTTCAACTAATTTTCAGCTAGTTTTTAAAATATCATCTGTAAATACTCAAAATATGTTCTCTTTCTCCTCTTGCTGATCATCTAGTTAAAAAAAATAAAAGTCGAAAAACATTGAATGAAGTAGGACTATAGGATTCAGCTCTTGAAAATGCAAGAAATTTGAGCAGAAGAATGCTCTGTGGAGTATGAAGTTCCATGTCGAATACCTCCAACACACCCTGGCAGCTTGTGTGCAAGCTCCTGTTGTAGAATTTTTAAGTCAGTTTTCTGTAGAAGTTTATATGATAAACGAATAAGATTCAGAGAGTTATTTAGCTTGGCTACAAACATTTTTAATGATTGAAACTTGGTATGTCATGCTACTTCCCAAGAATTAATCAGTTTCCATGAAAACATGTTGTTTAAATTAATCCAAACTCATTAGCACTACAAGAGATGGATACTCAGTAAAAAACCTCCATTAATTAGCGCTGCATCCTGTAATATGCCTACAGCTCGTGACCATTTCCTTGAATTTGTGCAGTGTGTGACCCTTTGCATCTGATATTCATCTACAGCAGAACGATAGCCCATGTTTTGGGTTTAAAACAGCGAGCGTATGTTATAATGAGTAGCACGTTACTCTCTTTTTCCCAATGAATTCCAAAGTCATAAACAAGATCTCTCGTAGACCTCATTTTGAATTCAGAGCTCAATGCAGGTTTTTCGTTTGTGTTTTGACAATAGGCAGAGCAATAATAAATTTTGTTTCTTCAGTTTTTAAGTTTATGGAAATTTTGCTCTTTGTCTTTTCAGTAGCTAAAGAGTGTTTGTGCAAGGTGCTGGACTGACCCTTCTAGTGGAGGGTCAAATATTCTCTGCCTGCTTGTAGTACCAGGACAACATGAACATATCAATATTTCACAAAGTGTATTTGTGAAGCATAGTGGGGAACAATAATTCCACGCTTCAGGAACCTGCGTTTCTATATGCAGCATACAGGGGTGCAGAACAATTCTAAACTCATGCCTTGTCTGTTTTCTGAAATTGCTTTCCTTTGTGTTTAAGTCTCTTTTTGCAAATCTGTTCCCTATAGTCACCCAGTCCTTTATGCTTTATTTTCTTGATGCATGTACCATTGCCTGTCATTGAACTTGCTCCTTGAATAATGTTATTGGTTCAGCAAAGAACTAATTAACATCAGGCAGTTATGTCCCTGATCATTAATACACATAAGACTTTTACTCTGTTAACTCAGGCAGTAATGTCCACTGTCTCTGAAAACCAACGGGATTCTTGGAGGATGTCTGTATATGGAATGGCGAATTTTAGTTTTATCTCTTTTCAGCTGGCAAGTATAATGATTAAGTGGATTTATTTTTTCATTCTTTCATTTGTGCAAGAGCTAACCTTCAAAACAGGCCATTGTGTACATAACACACATGCCTGGAAATAGGAGGGTCACAGGCAGGTGACCAATAGAAAAAGCACAGACCTCTCTTAAAGTACAACTTCCTCAGCCTGAAAAATAGGACCAACTCATGAAATTCAACTATGCACTTTTCCCTCCATTTTTAAAAAAATCTTTTCCTCCCCTTTCTCTTCAAACTGGCTACAAACCCCAATTTATCATCATGATGTATGGTATCATTAATCCTCCTTGAAAGCAAGATGCATAATGCTGCAGTGTTGGCACTGAGCAAACTTCAGCGGCCTGGCTGCCTTCACGCCCCTTTGAGTCTCTCTTGTTCTAGCAGAATGAAACTGGACTCGTAATAAGATTAGCTATCATGCTGTTTGCAGCAGCAAGTGACCTATTATCCTGTTCCCTTTCCTTCCCCTCCTTCCTCTCCCCTTTGCTAACGCACTGCAGCTACAAAACGAGCGAGACAGGGCTGCTGGTTTATGCTCTAGCAGCGAGCTGTTAGGAACAGAGGGCCCTATAGGGGTAGAATGACCTCTTTTGTAAGCAAGGACAAGGGTTTGCTTTGTGGGAGAGAGAAACCTTTTATGCTTTCTTTGGTATTTAATGATTAGTTGGCTCTATCTGCTGCATGCTTTTTATTGGGAACTCTCAAACTTTTTTTTTTTTTAATGCCATAGGAAGAAGGAATAATTTAAATGAAACTTTTAGTACTGTTATAAGCTTTCTTGTTCCTTGTTTTGAAAAACTCCTATAAAAATACATTGCTTATCAATATAATAGGAGAAGTGAGCAAAATAAACTATGATACAAATTGTAGAGCTGCTAATCCCTACAACAGTCCCAGGTAATGAACCTCCTTTGTAAATGCCTTGATGGCAAAGCTTTTTCTGCAAAAGGAGCAGTTTTGGTTTTGAGACTTTCATGCGATGGATTTAGATAGATAAGCAAATTCAGTGAACCCATATTCTAAATGGTTTCATCAGTTTCATTTCTCAGATGCATGACTTTGGAAAAGTAAAATTTGGAATAAATGCATTTGCAGCTTCCACTTTCTTAATCAGAGAAGATAGAATGGAAAGCCGCCATAAGCCGTGTGGCTATTAGGTTCTTCTGTCAGACTTCACATCTAAATATAAAGCAGATGGTAGAGGAACATTACCTAAAACTTACTTACTAAGGAGTAGATGGGTAGCTGGGCCAGAACTCAGTTTCAGTATGCAATTGTTCTTGTAAAATCTCCAAAGTAACCTTAAAAAGTGGTGTGAAAGGTGGTAGTAGAAATATGTGCATATGTTGTGTTATTGGAGGGGAGGGGGAGGTTGTTTAATTTGTGCAACCACAGTGTTTTGTTACTGTAACTTAGAAGTAATTAAGAAAAGTTCTTGTTTCTAATGCTTGTTATTTTTTTAGTGTGGTTCAGCACTGATTAGATTTTTTAAATTGCAAAAAATCACACAAAAATATGAATGCACTTTGAGGGGAAACATGTATAAAAACCATAAATTAAAAAAAATATATTAGCACATTTTTATTGAAGTAGAACCAAGCTGTTTCCTGAACTCTCTTGCATTGTGCTTGATAAGGTATTTCTTCAGCTCTTTGCCATCAAAGTTCATTTAAGCTTTGATTGCAACTTAGTATGTGAGAGAGTACATTTTAGTTTTTGAAAATACAACTAATCTAACCAAAATCCAAAATATGTTTCATACTTTTGAAAAAGCAATTGCTGGAAGAGTTAAGGGGGCCCAGTATGCAATTAATTTTTCTATTTTTCAGTTTGTGAATATAGCCCAAACTTTTTTGCATTAGTTTGCAGGATCAGGAATTTGTTGGAAGTCCTATGTCACGTCTGTAGTAAATGATCCTTTAAATCAAGTTCCTGTTATGGCTTCAGAGGGTCTAAGAATTTCATACTATGGACATATACTAATGTATAGCGTTTTTATATAAATACATGAGAACTTTAATCATTTGTTAGTGTAAACATTTACTGAAGTATGCTGGCAAGGAGAAAGAAAAAATGTCTTTAATTTTGTTACTAAGTGTGGTAGACAACACAGCCAAACAGAATCTTCCAAAGCGCTGTTCAATGTTCTACTTATAAAATAACATGTTATTACTACATAGGTGGAATGATCTCAGTCAGTATAACTTGGTCTGCATGTCACTTTGTATTAGTTTCCAAACATTTGTTCTCAAAAATATGTAGACCATAAAAGTTACTGTGTTCATTTCCTAAGCACTCTAGTATATGTGTCATCCTGTGGGTAGTGGAAACCACAACTGCTTTAAAGGCTTGTACTGAACTAAGCACTTGCAAAGCACAGCTCTAGTTTTTGTAACTGCAGACTGACATGCAGAAGTAATAGAAATAATCCTGCAGTGAGAGGCATCCAAGTGTGCCGAGAGTGCTGGCTGATGTCACTATGAGGCTGTTCTCTCTCATCATTCAAAGGGCATGACAACCAGGGGAGATTCCTGATGACTAGAAGAAAGGGGAATGTCACCCTGCCCTCCAGAAAGAGCAAGAAGGGAGAACTGGGGAACTACAGGGCCATTGAATCTTACTCTGTATGGGGCAGACACTCCTAGAAGACACGTCCTGGCACAGGAAGGACAAGAGGGTGCTTGGGAACACTTGGCGTAGGATTACCAACAGCAAACCATGTGATGGGCCTAAGTGACTTTTCAGACCAGATGTCTGGCTTTGTAGAGGAGAGGAAAGCAGTGGAGTTATGGTGTTTTGGAGTAGGTTGGTTTGGGTTTCTTTTGGGGGATGGTAGGATATTGTTTGCTTTTTTGTTTTGGGGTTTTGGGGTGGAGTTGGATTTTTTTGTTTTCTTTTGGGGTTTTCTGTTTTGTTTAGGTGTGGTTTGTTTGGTTTTGTTTACCTTAGATTTGTCTATGACTTCAGCCTAATTCTTGATGTTCTTAGAGTGGTGAGATATGGATTGGATTAGTGGATGGTGAGAAGGTTAAAGGAATTTATTGGACTGGCAGGTTCCCAGAGTGGCAATTCATGGTGTAAGTGCTAGCTGGCAGTTACTAAGGGTGTTTTGCAGGAATTGATACTGAATCCAGTATTTCATGTCTTTCATAACAAGGTGGACAGTGAGATGGAGTGCATTTTGAGGAATCTGTGAGATGATACCCAAATTAGGGGAGTACTTGACTGGCTGGAAGGTACAGCTAATATTGCAAGGGACCTCAGCTGCCTGGAGAAGTGGACTTACTGTAACTTCATGAAGTTCAGCAAAGGCAAGTAAAATGTCTCAAATCTAGAGTGAAATACCACCATGCTGCACTGTGGATGTGGAGAGCTGACTGTCTGGGAAGCAGCTTTGCAGCCTTTGGAGTTCCTCTGGGAAAGCTGGTGCACATGAGTCAGCAGTGGAACCCCTCTGCAATTGTCAGCTGTGCCCCAGCTGCTGTTGGAGAGTGCGGCCGCAGGCCCCAGGGAGCAACTGGTGCCTTGGACTTGGCAATTATGAGGCGTCACAGAGAGAGTGCTCTGTCCATTTGTGGGTGCCTCAGGACACGGCTGACACACTGCAGCAGTTCAGCACAGGGACATTGAAATGATCAGGAGGATGGAGCATATAACAGACAAGAAACGGATTTGTGGAGCTTTTGAAAAGAAAGCTAAGAGGAGTTGTTATTGCTGTTTAAGACTGCCTAATGGGATAGTATAGAGAAGACAGAGCCAGACTGTCTTGAAGTCAGACAGGTCTTGCAGAGGTGGGATGATATGCAACAGGACAAGTTGGAACACAGTAAATTGCAATTAGGTGCAAGTAAAAATATTTTACCCTTAGGGTGGTCAAATATTGGAACAGATTACCCAAAGTGGCTGTGGTATTGCTGTCCTTGGAAATATGCAGAACACAACTGCAATTGTAGTAGGTCAGCCCACATTCATGATGTTGTTCAGATCTTGTTCTCCTGTTTGTGGCAAGCATTAAGAAAACAGGAGTGGACAACGATCTTCCATGTCCTTAAGACTGTCCAGAAGGGTAAAAAAATAGGTCTTTTAAAAAGAGGAAATACTTTTGAGCATTAATAAAGATTCTTTAGAAATTCAGGCTGTGAGATGGTTTGTATGCAGTGTGTCGTGAGCAGAACTGCAGCACTGCGTTTATCTGTACAGTACAGTCCTGAACCGTAAGTTGACTTGCACTTTACAAAATACATTAAAAAATTCATCCTTTTGGTCACAGCCTGACAGCTTGCCTCTTTCACCAGCCCTGAACCTAGACCTGTCTTTTTTACCTCAATCTACTTCTTTCATCATCTGCTTGCCAGATATCTTGCATTCTCTTTTTGTGACAGTTTGGTGGGAGTTGCTATCTGAATAACTGGGGTTTGTACAGGATTGTGTCCAGCTCCACTCTTTCTATCTTCCAGAAGCCCTGTATATATACAGATGAAATAAGGACAAGGGTTTCTTGGTGAGCTGGAAATGAATCTTTCCAAATCCCCCTTAGCATCAGTGAGTTGTTCCCAGTTTGATTTTCTCTTTCAGGAAGTCCCTGCAATGGGATGCTTCAGTGCTGATCCGTGTGGTTGAACTGACTGTCTTAAGAGAACACTTGGATGATGGTGAATCAATGCTTGCAGAGTACTTCAGAATTACAGGAGGAAACTGATTCCTCCAAATCTCAGTTTCTGTTTAAACTTGCATTATATCCAGATTGGTACAGTGATCTGCTATATGCACAGATGTCTTGACAATTTTCCAGTTAAGGCACTGATTCAGCAGAGTAATCTAGCACATACACTGCATCAAGTATGTAAATGGTGCCTGTAAAATCCATGCTGAATAAATAAGGAGAAACTCAAATAATTGAAGAGAGAATAAAGTAGGTTAAGCTCATTCTGAACAATGAATTTGGTGTTTTCTAAGCCTTTGTCTTTGGCCATGATTTTTTTTTTTGTTTTTGAATAATTCTAAGGTTGTGATCAGGAATGTTCAGATTGACTGTCCTCAAGTCTGCTAGAGACAAACATTTATGTAAGGCCTCCCCTTGGCAGATGGTCTTTTAGATTTCTTAGGTGCATTGGGAGAGGTATTTCTGTGGTCTGTGCAGCACTGCAGGCTGCCATAAGAATTCACTGTTGGAGAAGGAATCACAAGGAGGTCAGGCAGTTATTGATAAGCATATGTGGGCTACTGAGAAGGTCAGAGTCGAGGGCCTCCCCCTGAGGCAGCCTGCAGAGAATTGTGCTGTTGGAAAAGCCACTCCTGTTCACATTAAAAAAATCTGCCAGGAAAGAGGAGAACAAGAAGGGGAGAAGAAAAAACCAGGAGGATTTGGGGATTGAATTTCATTTGTACAATGTCAGTTATCAAATACGAGAATTTCACTGGGATTGGTGTCCAATATTTTAACATCTTCAGATGTTTTTGTAGATTGAAATAAATTCATTTTTCTGACAGAGTACACTTCCCTTCAGTTTAAAGGATGCTTGGTACTGCTGAAAATGGTGTTTACAATAGTGACGTGAAGATAAAGCAAAATAAAAATGCTAGAAGGTTTTTTTTTTATTAAAGAAATTAATAATTTCAAGTAGTCTCTAAACCAGAAATGCACATATTTTGTAAAAGTGATAGATGTAGGATTTCTTATCTCCTTTGTGACAAGGATTGTTTACTCCACAAAAATCAAGTTAAAACCCATGTCAGATAATCTGCAATGAGTATTCAGATAATCTCAATGAGTATATTGAGACATGTGAGAAGGAATAGGCCCAGAACTTTCTTCATTTGCTTGGAACCTATTCTTTTTCCAACGTTTTTCATTCTCAGTAATCTCGAGTTACAGCAGAGCAGAGATCAGAGGCCAACTGTTAAGGTTTCTCTTTTGTGCTCGATAGTGATGGCAGAGTGAGAAATAATCCACGAGCTGTGACCGAAGGCAGACTTGTAATTACTTGGATATAACGATAATTGGCCTTAATACTGTAACAAATGCTCTGAGTTTGCACATCTGAAGTCTGCCGTTTGGATCAATTTTCTTGTTTACAAAATCAGCTTGCCTTTATTAGCACCGAAATTGCTCAGTAACAGAGTGGTGAATGATTGAGTGAAGTTCACTGCAAAAGAAAGGAAAAAAAAAATCTGTAAATGATTAGACAGTGGATTTAAATAGGTTCCTGTGGAGGGCTGGAGTTTGGAGGGGAACTGGGTGGAGTGAAAATAGGAAGTGTTGACTGACTTCATTAATACTGTTTGAGAGGTCTATTGTTTTCTCCTCTCACCTGGTGTAAGTTTAGGCTCCTAAACTGAGGCTGCAAAGGACTATAAAAAAGGGCCTAAAATCAGTTGACACAAAACCTCTATCGCACACAGTTATGTGCGAAGCTGATTTATCCTTTTTATCTTGTAAATATTTATCACTCACAGTAGTTTTCAGTATTTGAAGATCCATTTTGTCAACCTGAAATTGGGACGTGAGCTTTTTCCTAAAATACAGGTGTTCTTCCCCCTCCTCCCCCCAGTAAGACTACATCCTTGGATTCCTCAGCATGAATTATTCCCATTGCTTGTTGTTCAACACCCTGATCGGAGAGCAGATGAGACAGTTATTCCTGTTGTTGCTGATTTACTATTACAGCTGCTTCCTCTTCTTGTGATTTAATTTGAAGTTTCAGCCCAACAGGGGGCTAATGGTCCCCACCTATGCAGCTTTAAAAGCTCGCTGTTGTTTTCCACCAGAATGTTATTTCCATTCCTAGCCAGTGATTTATTTTTTTTCATCAGTGTTCATCTGGTAACTGTGAGGCAGTATTCCAGTAGTCATTTTCATGAAAAAAGAAAAAGGAAATCCAACCCAAACCCCATGCAACTCTTTAGATTGAAAGCTTGCAAATGAGAATTACTCTGTTACAGTAGAAACTCAGCAAATCAATAAGTTTTGTACTGGTCTTATGGCTATTGGAGACTCATATAAAGAAACCCCAAACTAAACAAAACAGAACCATATCAATCATTTAGATTCCTTAAATTTCTCTTCTTTTTAACACACAGCATATAAAACTCACTTCTTTTCACGTGTTTCAGGAAAATGTATGGCAGGCGGCAAACTCTAGAGTACCTTTCATGGTGGGTACTGCCTATGGTGAGATGAATTCCAAAAACATTAGCAAGTGCACTGAAATCCACTGTATGATTGTGTACTGCAGGCAGATTCTGCGCAGGGAGCTCAGTTTGAGTGTGACTACAAACTTGTGACTGCAAGTGGTCAACCAAAGAGCACTTAGTACTTCAGGAATGCTTTACACCAGACTTCTCTTAAAATCCAGATTATTCATCTCCCTCAGTAACCTATTCTTGAAGCAAAACTTAAGAAATGATGAGTTTTCTGGTTAACCTTTAATTTTTAAGCATTTTTCATTCTAATTAATAAATTATCTCAAAAACATTTCTGTACAAACAGGATTAACTTTGATACTCAGCATAGCTTGCTCTCTGCTTTTATTGTTACAGTGTGAATTTAAGAGTAGCAGTCTTGAATTTACATTTTGTAAAACATTTGGTTTTCTAGGTTTATTGCTTTTTATGTGATTAAAGTCTGTGTATGTGCTTAGGTTTTCCTCCTTTGAGTATAAATTTGTAACATAAATATTTACGTTTTACGATACATTCTCTGCTGGTCCAAAGAGTGCTTTGATGAATTATGCACCTTCTAGTGTTTGGGTATTTCTTTTACCAGTTCATGATTGGTTTTAAAGGTTTAGCTCTTCACTGAGTTAATGGTATTTTATCTTGTTAAGAATCGCAAGTGTTTTCCTCACAGACACCCTGTTTTCGATGGCTTATTTCTTGCTTTGGGGTGGTAAGGAAGGGGAGAGGGATTGCATTGCAAAAAGGATGAAAGCTGGGCAGGCTGGCAGAAGTGGCTGCGTGAAACCTCAATGCCTTCAACTATTATTAAAGGGTGGTACAATCTTTCTCCTCTTTGAGTAGGAGGATATTATTACCAAATATCAGTGTTCAAGGTTGCTATATACAATATAAATCAAATGCACTACTTCCTAAGGCTCTGATTGATGGAAAATGAAGCATTAACTGCCAGGAAACAGGTTTTCCTGTACTATCACTCAGTTGTGCAGTGGTCACTAACCTTTTCAATACAACCTTAATATTGCATCGCTAATTGTATGATTTAAAGAATACAAGATTTTAATAGTTACTTCAGGAGGAATGTTAATCACAGTGCTTCAGAGCTGGTTTTGCTCGCTGGAAGCTTACCAGTTAATAAGCTAACTACGGTAATAACCATTAGTGCAAACTCTGCTTGGGTGATGTCACTTGCGGTGCTTAATGAATTAGGCTCAAAAAATAAAACAGAGTACTAAACTTGTCTGACTTGCTGTAGAGGCAGCACAGAATTAGTCATTGGCTGTGAATGTTAATCACTCCACAGCAATGATAATTTACAGCATTGTTGTCGCACTCTTGTGCTCATAAAATGAACTTAATAACCCACTGCTACCCATGGGATAAGCCTTCCTTCTTCCCTCCCCTTTGCAATTGAATACCCAGTCTGGCTGCATAATAGCCATGTGAAATACTGCATTTAAAAGAGTGAGCAGCTGTATGATAAAATAAACAGCTCTAAAACAGATTTGTTAATTATCTCTTTCTTTTATTCACAGAGGGTGTTTGTGAGATATGGCTGACCAGTGAAGACACAGGGGCTTATGGCAGAGACATTGGCACAGACCTCCCCACACTCCTGTGGAAGCTGGTTGAAGTTATTCCTGAGGGAGCTATGCTGAGGCTTGGCATGACAAACCCTCCCTATATTTTAGAGCATCTGGAGGTAAGGAAGAAAAGGAACCATTTATATGCCGACATAGACCTTCATTGAGTGAGTCAGCACGGAACCTTGTGTGAAGTGTCTTTCATTTTAAGCAGTAGCTTAAAAACATAATAGACTTAAAATACATTTACAAAATTAGACTAACAGTGTTAAACCATTTGCCTGAGACGGCAAGTTATTGAGATAATAAGATACTCAAGTAATTTTGGAATGACAATATTACTGAGATCTCTGACCTGTAGGACTTTATTGCAGTGATGTTCATTTGTGCGTATGTCTAATGTTTCCAAGAACTAAAGGAAGTGTCATTAGCAAGTGATGGACTATGGGATTGAATTTTTCTTCCTGCTGCACCTCAGATAAATATTTCCAGAAACACTATATGCTGGTCTCTCTCAGTGATGCATTCATTATCCTAATTTTAGCGTGTTTAGAGCTTCCATGATAAGAAATAGAAATGTAAGTGTATATCTGTGTTTAAGATAAATGTAACAAAGCAGCTAAATGAAATTAGAAGTATATAACAGTGTGAGTTTGAAAGAGTAGCCTATTCATGCAGAGGAAGAAGTGGGAGTTTCTTCTGAAAGGTAGGTTGGTTTTGATGGATTCTATCACCAAATGAATTTACTGAAATTCCTGGGAACTGTCCACAGAATGAACATAACTGTAAAGAGGAGGAAAAAGGAAGGAAGGATGTAGTTGAAGGTAAATTTCGTAACCATGTGCATGTGTAATACCCAGATAAGTAGCTGTTGTCCATGCTGCTTTCCCAAAGAATCTAACATTAATAGATGCACTTGTGTTTTCTTAAGATGTCAAGGACAGTATTTTCTTATCAGAGTGCTATAACTGCACCTTTGCCTATTTTTGAAGCGTGCGGGCCAGAGGAATCTCATCTTGGTAGGAATAAGCAGGTTTTCAATTCACCAGCTAAAGAATTTCAACTGCAGAAAGTTGCAAGAAACCTCCTGGGTTGTAATTTTATTCTTTGGTTTAGCATGCACTTCACTAAGAGAGAGCTTTAACTCAGCATACTGAATAGGAGCCTTTAGGAAGTGGCATGGTTGTGTTTTTGGGAACTTTGCATTGTGTCCGGGACTCTCGTATCTGCCACAAGCTTTTCTTCTTTTTTTTTTTTTTTAATTTTAGCATTTTTCAGCATCTTGTACAAAAGCAAATCAAGCTTTTAGCAATTTTCACAGTTACTGCCTTTGCTTTCATTTTTAATTCACATTATTAAAAGTGTTTTGGCATAGACTGCTGCTTTTGTCACTGCTGGTCATTGTATGAGTACTCTCAAAGCTTTAAAAAAAATAGAGAAATCAGTTGCTGTAAATAACAAACTGCTCTGCCAAGATAAGGGGCACTCTTGATATAATCCAAGAAAAGTGGAAAGAATGTTGTTTTCCTTCAATCATAGTAAGTGTGAGCATGTCAGAAATCTGTAAATTTATGATATCTAGTCCTCCTGTTTCTAAATTTTCCAGAAAGTTCTGTAGGTAGGACTTATTTTTTTACCTGACTCGTATTTAGGAAAGGTACTCTTATCTCTTTGAAAATGGACCTTTAGGTGTCATGGCAAAGTGAGAGGAATTCATGGAAGCCTGTTGAAAATGTGTGTCTTGAATATTGCTGTGCAGAACATGTGTCTGTGTGCACCAGCCTTTTTGTGCAGTAACAACATCTGCTTATGGTCATCCTCTTCAGTGCTCCATACAATTTCCACTTTATATGATTTTTCTAAGGATTATTTAATCACATTTCTGTGTTTCATATGTGACCAAGAATTTCCCATCTTGAAATTTGGCGACATAATTTTGCTAATTTGTCAAACTGAATTTGTAAAAAAAATTTTTTGCTTTCTGCATTTTTATCTAATCTCCTCTTCCAAGTTTACCAGACTTGTCTCTGAAGGATCACTGGGGAATGTAAGCAGTCTCCTGTATACATTTTCACCAAACAAAATAAACTTTTTATGAGCGACTTGCTTTTAACCTTCCAGTTGAGGAAAGGGTAAAACTGTAATTTGTTTAAAAAACCGAAATTAAGTGAAAAGCTGATTAACCCTCATGTCAGTTGTTTAGGATAAAATCCAGATGTAGATCTGTTATCTCCTAAGAGAGGTATGAAGATGTGTTATTCATATTACAAACATCTTTCATTAATTGTTTTAAAAGGCGCTGCATTTTATTAATTTATTTTGTTAGCAGTCATCTGTCTAATTATGATGTTGTTTGGCTTTCTGTGAAAAAATTTTACCTGAGAAAATGTACTAATTTTGTGTCGCTTTTTTTATGCAATGCAAAGGACAGAGTCATTCCAATCATGTATGTTTTTTAAAAATCAGACATTTTTGGCAGTTGCATACAACTGTATATATGCAACTGCTCAGCAAGGGTTTGTTTCCCTCTAAAAATGATATGTGGAATAGAGCAACAGTAGTCATCTAAATGTAGAAATTAATTTTGAGATCTGGACAGAGCTTCCCTAGAGACTCAGCCTAAAAGCAATTATTTTGATTAATTTACTTTTTTTCCATATTTATTGGAGCTTACCTGCAGGTGAGAGCGTTTCATCTGCCTCAGTATCTGGGAATCAGTTTCTGAGTCTCCACTAAGAGGTGGGATCCAACAGCTCTGCTGTTCCACTGTTGGAGGCCAGCTCAAGGAGAGGAGGAGGAAGACACCTTCCCTTGGGGCAGGAGTGGTGGGATCAGAGCAGGGGAGAGGCCAAAGGAAAGCTGTGAGCACTTGTAATAGGCATTAAGGCTCTCATGCTGGAATGCTTGGTAGATCTGGGCGCCTGGGCCAGTGGCCATTCAAACTCAAATTTGTTTAAGGTGGGGAATCAGTTTAAGTTTTCATAAGATTTAGAATAGCAAAACCAGTCCTTCAGGTACTGCTGTCAGATAAATGCCATTCTGTTCTTGAAGATGTTTGTCATTTTAGAGCATACTGTTAAATCTCATGAAAATCCTTACTATGCTTGTGTTGTGTGGTCTGACAATTTAGTACTTGAGTTTTTTATTCAGTAAATATGGTGGTAGTAGTGCCTTGTGTAGCATGAATAGCCTTGGGATGAGAAGCAGCCCTGTGTTTTCAAATTATAAATTTTGCATTTGCTTGGGCCTTTTGCTCTAGAAAGAAAGATATGTTTGGAACCATGCAATGCTTTATAGTCGTGCAAAATATTAAACACTTTTTGACATCCTGGATACTGACCTAAGTCATTACAAAAAGAGCATTTATCATAATAATTCAGAGTATAATCTAAAATACTAGATCTTTTATCTGCTGTTTTCTTTAGCCCCAGATTATATCTGTGCTTACATTAGTGCATAGTATGAAGTATCAAGAACAGATGAGGAAATCGCAGAATTTAGTAGTGAAGCCACTATACCTAAATTTATCTGCATTTTGGAGTCTTTACTTCAAAATGAATTGAATTCTCTTAATCAAACTTTCCCACTACTTGTGATCCAAAGCTGTTTCAAAGACACACCATTAGTTTGAATCCCTCTGTTCCCACCCAGGGCTTGGAGTACATTCACGGTGAACCTGGAGTATGGCTACTGCTCTGATTTCCTTGGAAGCGAATTTAGTTTGTCCACTACGAAGTTCACCCCAGATTGAACAAACCAATGGCCGTGAAGGGAGCATGGGGAACTGCACTTTAAAATTTCACTGCTGCTTTCAGTGGGCACATTAAAGTGAACTCAGCAAATACTGGCGGGACTTCTCCAGCGTGAGGTTTGTTGTTATGACAGAGAGGATTATTTAGTGCATTTAAGGAAACGGAAGGACCATAGACTGCAACTCTCGGTCATGGTACTAAGACTGAGAAAGAAGCTGGAGTTTGTAGTTTACCTGCAGGAGACATCCTCAGATTTCCTCTCAGAGAAAACCTGGCCAAGCGATGGAGGTAGTATTGCATGTTCCAAAGTGCTCTCACAGTCTTAGCAGGCTGTTTGAATGGATACATCGTGAAGCATATAGCTTGCTTATTTCAAGGTTGGTCTCAAACTGAGATTTTGAGATATGCCCTTGCCCAGTGTCAGTCCTATCTTAAAATATTGATGCAACGTGATGTTGAGGAAAGCTTGGGATTTTATCTACATGGAAGAAAATTTTAATAAACAGACTCACATGAACTATGGCCAGGGAAAAACAGTTTGCCTCAGAATTTATTTTTGTTCTATATAAAGTACAGGAGAAGGTTAGTGTTAGAATCCATTATATAGTCCTGGAAAAACCTGCAAGGAGTGCATGTGTGTGTGGTTACCCTGTGTGTTCTTGTCCGTATGTCTTTGCACAGAGCTACTGCTCTAATTACACATGCTGCCAGATGTCAAAGATTTTATCACCCCGTGGTATCAACATGTAGCAAAAGTACATAAGGAATACACCCTGCTTTAGAGGTAACCTCCAGGCATCTTGTGAAGCTACTTGCTAGTGCTCTGGTGAGACAGTGTTTAACATCCACTTCTAGTGACTGATGGAGAGGGAGGATTGGGAAAAATCCATTAAAGCAATGGTAGTAGATAAACAATGAGTGGGAATTAGTCTGAAAAGTAAAAAGTAAGGTGAAATGCATAGCAGCTTGAAATTAATTAATGTTCATGGCATAGCATTAGATATTAATTTTGCCTTGACTGTATTTCACTTTTTCTTAGGTTTAAACTTCATTTTCTTTTTAAGCATCCAGGGCTCTGTCCAAATCACAAGGGACTCTACATCATCCAGACTGTAAAAGGGCAGGGACTCACATCTCAGCCTTAGCTTGCCTCCTCTGTGGATTTAACATAATCCCAGAGTTGTCTGGGATTTTAGTACGGCACTTTCTGTGAGTGATGGGATGCTTCCAAATCTGTGTAAAGGAGGCAGTTCACACCTGCCATTCCTGTAAGTGCTTAATTTCACATGACTAGATGAGTAGTCGTCTTTGTCACCTGTCAAAATGAGTCTGTCTCAAACCATACTATATGCCATCTGCGGGCTGTATCTCCGTTATTAATTCAGGACATTTGAGTGATACACCAGCCATTGAGATGGAGTCTGCATGGCAGCAGTCTTTAAATGCAGAAGGTGTGCCAAGTGTACCACGAGTCGCAGTAGTATTTCTTTGCTCTTTTGCTTTGATTTTTCGTGTCAGCTCAGTGTTTATGTTCCTTAACTTCATTGAAGCTGATACCCTACAGATGGCTCCCTCAAACGTGCCCTGACACAGCACATAGGAAATTATTGCAGTATTACAGTAAAATTACTAATTCACTTTTCTTTTTTCTCTGTTGTCCTTTTTTTCCTCTGAGTACACCAAGCGTTTTTGAGCATTGTGCATAAGCTCGAGTTTTGAATAACCTAGAGTGTAAGCTGATTTGAAATGCATTTAAAAAGGGAATAATATGCACACATTCCTCAATGGCAAATAAAAGGGCAGCATAATTTCAAGAATTAAAAGGACTTTAGGGCATGTATTTGCTTTGTTTCTAGTATTATTTTTTGTCATTTTCATAGACTGCTGCTTTTGAAAGTGCCAATTAAAATCTGTTGATTTGACCAGAAAAAATGAAAACTGCAGCATACATTTAAATAAATGAATACTTAAGCCCCTGACTTCTTATTACTGTGAGTTTTGTAGTGTTTTGTACTCGGTGGACCATGCAACTTTTTCTTGCTGTAATTACAAAGTTGTCTCTGTGCAAACTGTGTCTGTTTTGCTAGCAGTATAATTGAAAGGAGCCTCAGATACTAAAGGGAGGAGGGCAATTGCCTCTGTGCTCCTGGAAAAAAAAAAAAAAAAGGCGAGGTATGAAGGGATTTTTACTATTTCCTTTGGTATTATGTTAAATGCTTTTTGTCCTATGGAAGCTGTATGTGCATCTTTGCTTGCTCTGTGTATTGCTGCTTTTTATTTTTTAGTACTAAAATAGTCTCTCTCTCCTGTTCTTCCTCTCAAAGCATTCTTTGTCTTTGGGGTTTTCAAATGTAGCACATTTCCTTGAAATTACTCCTTAAGACATGGTGTCATGGGAACATGAGCTCACCCCAGAGTCAATGTATTTTTTTTCATATTATGGAGTTGGGAAATGGATGAGTCTCTGCTGTGTCTTGGGATACATTTTGTCACACCATTTTCTCTAATCTAGAATTTTAACATCTCAGACACAGCAGATCCTAACGTCTGTAAATGCTTGGTGACATGTTCGTTTCCAGCTGGTAGAATATGATTTGGCTTAATAAATGTCAAAATAAGAACGTATTTTACTCTTCCTGAAGGTTTTATGCTGTATTCTTGAATCTTCGGTTCTCTCAAAAACCTTAACAAATTGGGAACTTTGAACAATAAAGGTTTCCTTCCAGAAAACATGGAAGGGAATATTTCTGTTGTTAGGAATAAAGCTCATGTTCTTTATAACACTAGTAGAAAAAATGCTTTGAGATACATAAAGAACTGGCTTTATTTATGCAAAATTCAGTTTCCCATCAAGACAGAATATTTTATGCATGCATCTAGTGCTCTTCTATATTTAATAATCTGTGAATAAAAATTGGTGTTGCAAAAAGGGGTTAACATTAAGTAGCACACTGCTTGACCAGTTAAATCTGGGCATATTAGCTGTACTTTAATTATGATTTGCTCATATGTATGTTTCTCTTGCTTGTTAGATTGCCTGAGAATGAAGAGTATTTAAATGCAGACAGATCCACACTCAGTCTTGTGCTGAGTGTCAGGCTGTCTGTCAATTAGTTATAATACTGTCTCATCCCAGCAGTCCTTTGGAGCTGGAGCTTGCTTCTGGTGAATTACTAGCAGAAAATAAAAATCACCGTTAATTGAGTAATATGTTCAAAGAATGGGAAATGCATATATGGGATACTGCATTTGTGCTAAATAAAAGTAGGATTTTTATCAGTTGCCATGTGCTTCAAGGCATTGAGGTAGAAGCTATTGTCAAACATAGAGCTTGCATAACAAACTATGCCATCTTCTTTTAATATTTCTGCCTTCATTGTTAAACAAATAACATCTCACTTTCCTAGTTATTTATATTATAATAAGTAAAGTTCTACCAACTACCTTCCATGCTGTTTCAAAAGCTTCTATTTAGTTTAGATGCATAAACCCTTTTGTTTTCTTTGATAGATGAGCTGTCACATTCGCTGTGCTTTGCAGCATCATCTACATAATCTTCAGTAAGACTGCTTGCTTCGTTAGGCTTTGGCGTTTGTTTAAAAAAAGGTTGATTTTCTTGAGGTGAAGATTGTCTTTAAAAATGAGAAAAAGAAAATAGATCATGTTCTAGAAAATTCAATAAAACTGCACAATAATATAGGCTTTGGGTTGTTGTACCACTGTTAATTGAGGAAAAGACACAAAATCTCATTCTTTGAATTCAATTGGCTTAGCTCTGTTAAATGTGCAAGGGCTACTGAAGAATGTAAATTCTATGATATCAATCTCGTCATTATGGTTTGGAATATTGTTATTCTGTTTTACTATGAAATTTATATCAGCTCACAATAGAAAGTGATAGTATTTGCTTAAAGGTTTAAGTTTTGATTAAAACCTTCCACTATTTTCCTTCCACTGGAACCTGCTAAAGCAGTTGCTATTTTAGATATCGTACTTGCTGGTTTGAAATGAAGGGAAACAATAGAGAGGCTTCCTGGCACTGCTCTGTGTCAGTACAGATGAACTCTGGAGGGGTATGCAATTCATTCTATGACTTCCTTCTGAGCAGAAACCATCAATTCTTTCCTATCCTATGGGATTCTCATTTTTGAGCTGGAGAACGAATTCATAGTATGGATGAATCTAGCAATTCATTTCACTCAGCTTTCTGAAGACAAAAAGGTAGTGTGACAATCCTACTTGCCTATTGTGTGTGCCTCTCTATGCTTTAATTAATTTTCAAGGTTTTACTAGCATAAAGTATGATTGAGACAGAGAGTTATTTAAAGTAGCAGTGTGCTGTTGCAATAAATCACCTTTTTAGGGGCCTTCCCAATATGTGTTTCTAATACATACTGCAAAAAGGAGTATTAATTTACTTCTGGAAAAAAAAATATTTCATTTGAGGAGTGCTTAATGATGAGAGATTAGAGAGGACCATAGAGAAAATGAAAAAATGTGTATTTTCATGCATGTCAGAATTAATAATTTCATGAGTATTTAGTATTAGCTCTTTGGTTGGCTGGTTTTAAGTCATTAAACCATCGGTCTAACCATTAATGAAATGTACACTTTACCTTAAAGTGAATCAAGTTTTGGAGCTGGACAAACAGCACTCTGAAGCTCCACAAAGTCTCTTCAGGGTTGTAACGATGGCTGCAGCAGCTACAATAGCAGTTCTCATCTTTGAGAGCACTGAACCATTTCACTGCATGCACAGAAATCAGTATGATATTAATGCTGAAGATGTCACTGAATCAGCTGTGTTTTGGTGACACAGAGACTCAGATCTGCTTGGGCTCATGGCTCATCACAGGCTGAGCAATAAGCAGTCTACCCAGTGGAGATGCAGATGCTTAATATTTTACCCAATGTAAAGCCAGTCTTGCTTTAATATTGGAAGCAAATAGTGATAGGGATGCCAGCTTGCTTATTGTGAAGAATTTCAGGAACCAAGGTTTAAGATATCTGTACTGAGAGTTACTGGTTTTGTCAGAAAATGTGAATAAATGGTACTGTGCAAGAAGTTTCTCTTTATTCTTGGGTATACCATGTATAACCTTGGAAAGAACCATATCTACCTATTAACAGAATAGGAGAATTCTTGATATTTTTGTTTACTAATCAGGTACCTAGTGTATTTGGTGCTGTGTGTTTCCTTTGTGCAGTGACTCATGGGAAGAGATGTGACAAACTTCAACTGAAGCTTCGGACTGTGAAATATCACTTCTTGTTCAGAAGCTTGAGTTAGCTTGTCCTCTTGTTTAATAAAGGAAGATGTGGCCAGCTTTTGAAGGCATGTTAGGTGGTTTTGGTATGGCATGGTTTGGTTTTTTAAGAGATTAGGCTTAATATATATTAAGCTGTGGGGGGGGGGGGAAGTTGCTTAGCTAGCTATGGTTTGTCTGTTTTCTGAGGCTGGAAACAGTAGAGAGATCCCACACCTAGGGGAACAGCTGGGAACAGCTAGGGCTGAGCATATGGCACTCATGGCTAGTTTTCCTATCAGCAGATCACAGCTTGCAGTCTGGTTTATATCCACTTCGAAGGGTGGCCTGAGTTAATACCAGATTTCTGTTTGGTAATGTAGAAGGCATTTTTCCCATATGACAAAACAGATTTTTTGCCCTCCATCTGGCAATCCAAAGATTTGATTTTAAGGTTCAAATTACATTGGCTAGAATTGCATGGGCTTCTAACTGCTCCAGTGTGACCTGCCTTTATCCTAATGACAGGATAAAGACTTCAGCATGTCGTGGAACATTACATGGGGCAGGGATTGCCACTAAGCTTGCCCATCGTGTGGCTTTTCAGTACATCTCCCCCAGTTCATATACAGATGAGAGAGAGGCATTGCCTTCCAACCAGTGTCCTCAGGGACATCCCACAGGTTCTTAGGTTTTTACAGCCCCATTACCCACGGAGGGTGGGAAGCGGGGGGAGAGTTCCCTGTTCATTAGTTTTAACAAAACTGCTATGGGCTTTCCAGACTGCATCATAACTGTGTCATCATTCCTGTGCCTGCATGACAAGATCACATCTGTTCCTGAGCTGCACTGCAGCAGAGGAATTTATAAAATGGGCCACAGCCACTTGATTTTCATCCAGACTGTGCTGGTGGTGGCACCACTCGGCTTCTGAAAGACAACAGTCAGCAGACACCCCTCGTGACATATCCCAAACTAACATCTGCCACGAAGGGATGAAGTTTTGAGGGAGTGCCATTTTGTCATGTTTCCATATGGACAAGGGTTTCTTTGGGCTTCACTGCTGGCAGAGGACAAAATCCTTTTGCTAGCAAGCAAGTTACTCACATTATCGTGACTCAAACACGAGACAGAATTCAAATACTTGGACTTTTGCCTGCTTTAGGTAAGGGGAAAGAATCGCTGTCTGAACAGCTTGCTGGTACTGACATAAAGATGCAGAGATATTGATGTTTATTGTCTCTCCAATTTTCTATGGTTGCACATGGTGTCATTGCAAACAGGAGGTGTGATTTTCTGGTTAGGTGGTTAAATTTGTGTGTTGTAATTGCTAGGATAAAATACACTGACTAGATAGAAATCTTTCTGGTAATGTGCCTTGTGTTCTAATGTACTCCAGCTGCTAAGAACTGGAAAAAAATATTTCGTAAGTGATCAGTATCCTAAAGGATGTTTCACATACATTGTTACTTTCCAAATGTAGATGACACCTATTTTTGCAGAGTCAGGTTAAAACAAATTGTGCTACTCTTTGACCTTTTAGTTGCTACATGAAATTTCATTTTTGTGTAGTGCATCCCTTCATTCATAGACACATTATCAGATTCCAGGGAATAGTGAGAAAAGGCAATCAGCCGTTTCAGTCGTGATGAAAGACAAAGTTTCTTTCACAGTGATACAGTTTCAAAATGTTGTTCATTTATTGTTTCCAGATGGAAATAAAATTCTATATTGTTTTTTCTTCTAACTGAAATACGTAATTATACCTAGTAATGCAAAGCACTTTGGAAAAAAAAAAAAAACATATATATTTATAAAAAAAAACAGGAAACAGATGTTAAGCTTAGAATGTTGAGACACTGTGAAGTACAAACATGCATTAGCCCATGATGTCCTTCAGATACTCTTTGGGATATTAACTAATAGTTTTATTAAGTGATGAAATCTGGTATTCTATGTGCAATCTGTGGTATGGGAAAGTCTGTCAGCATTGACTAAGTATGACAGTGCAGAGTTGCTGTAATTTAATCAAACCGATGTGGTAAAGAACTTCAGTATTATTTTAGGGGTAGGGAGGATAAAAGGCAAGACTGGAACAATCTTACCTTAAAGCTGCAGGTTAGAATGTGATATTTCTATCTGAACTGTGCAAAGTTTGGAAGACTGATTTGTCCAGATTTATGATGCAATCATGCAAGGCTTTTGTTTAATTCATTATTCTGTTTCCTTCTGAACGGCTCACTCAGAGTTTCTGGTTATAAAAGGTAAATTTAAGACCACCAGCAGTACTTAAAAGTGAATGACAATGAAACAGTGGGTCATCAGGTGTTTCTATCTAGTGTTTGGTTTGTGTTAATAATTTGTGTTCTGCTAAATTCACGAAGTTAATCGTTACAATCCTCAAGTACCTGCTGGGAAATCAGTTTATCAGTAGGACCTTTGATTCAAAGCACATGAAGTGCATTTGTGTAGCTTTAGATACAGAAAGCAAGCAAAGAAAGGAGTTCACAGTATAAAGAGCTGTTTGCAACCTCTTCATCTCTAGGAGGAGCTTTGACTGTCCAGAACATCCCTGAAACCCGCGACCACAGCAGCTGGGCTGTGTTAGTGTTCCCAGACAGGCTGTGTGTATGTTGTATGTGAATTTCTGATGCACATGACAGGCGATTTACTTTCTAAAGATTTTCAGTTCTTTTGGTATGGAGTATCTTTCTGAACCAAAATGATGCAGTGGAATAGTCCGTAATGTTTTTGAGCTTACAGCTGTAGCTTTTACTGTATGCAGGGACCTGTAGTGATGGTTGAAAAGTTCAGTTAATTAATGCCAGGCATTTTGTGTCCCATTAGTACAGAACCAAGGGAAATTACTTTAAATGACAACAGTTGTGTTCTTAATCTTGAAAGTTATCGACAACAGTGACTGAAGAAACATATGTTTTCTTTCTTTTACGTGGGGGATAACTGGAAGAAGCAGTTCTGATTAGTCTTGTTTAACACTGGCTGTTGGACACCACTGGTTTAGTTCCTCTTACAGGAAGTGCAGTCGAAATCTCCCTCTTGGCCACATCCCCCTGAAGGAGATCAGCTGTGAGACTAGCAAGATTCTGCATGTTACCCTCAGATCAGCAGCTAGTGACTTTGGGGTTGAGAGGTTTGGTTTTTTCAATCCTCTGGGTAGGAAAACACTTTTGAGATTTTAGAATTTGGTTTTCAGTCTTCATATTTCACAGCAAAGTTTTCATTTTTTTAAGATGAATGTGAGAAATAAAACCAACATTTTCATATAACTAGAGAATTTCCACATTTGTGACTTTAAAAATTAAAACTTTGTGGTAAAACAGGGTAGGGTTTTTTAAAATGTGATCTTTCTATCCCAAACAAACAAACACAGTGAATCTGTTTTTTTGTTCTATCAGATGATTCTTAGCCTTACAAAAGCTGGAATAAAATAACACTTTCGTATTTAGAAATTCTAATTAATGATTTATTACTTTCAAAAAGAATTCACAAACTGATCTCATATTGAAGAGTGTTATTCAGAAGATGCAAAATTTGAGAGGAGTGGCAAAGAATTTTTTTTCTTCTGTGTTGTAGGGTTAGTTATTTTTAAGAACTTGGCAGATTTAGAAACATGTCGTGAAACATGACTTCCATTGTTTCCTTATAAATCTGTTTTTGAAGGTTGAGTGAAGTACTTGGAACCAAGAGATAAGCAGAATAATAGGCTTGTGGTCCACACCTTAAGTTTCAGCTCATATTTCCCATATTTTAGAAACATATTTGATTACTGATAAGCAGAAAAATCACAGATGACTACAAGGATGCTTCAAAAAATTACATTTACAAGATTTTCTAAAGCTTAAAGAAAAGAAGGTTTCCCAATTTTATGTACTTGTTCCATACAATTTCATTTTTGAAAATACATTCTAGCCGAACATCTACAGTTATTAAGGACACAGATAAGTATCATTCCATTTGAATTGGACACAAAATTTGTGTGGATGCATGGTAGGCTTTTCTTTACTCCTTTTTCATGAGACCAGCTACCTCCAGCTTCCCCTGAGAGCCAGGTTCACTGCACACAGCCTTTCTGTGTATCAAATTGTGTGCAATTCTGTGTATCAAACTGAGTTTACATACCTGAGATGGAGTAGCTGTTGCCTTGAATAATGTAACCACTTCTCTTAGACATTTATGTATCTTGGACAGAGACTTTCAAAACTGCTTCCAGAAGTGATTTGATAGAGTTTGGGTTTTGTACACATATGTTTATCAGATGAAAAGTGATTATTGAGAGAGCTTTTTTTCTTCTTGTTCTAAAAATCAGTGCTTTTAAAAGCTGAGTTCCTGCAAGTGAAAAGGCATGAAGATGTCTGCCTTCTCTTTGAACAATCTAGGCCAGCTTTGTAGAAATGCAGAGAGAAAATCTAGATGCGTTACTAATATTGCTGATTAATGATCTGGAAAGAATCTGTAAATAGCTGCATCTTAAAAACTAAATATAGTAGCAGTATGTGTTGTCACATGGAGTATCTGTTCCATCAGGGAAAACAGGAGAAATGGCCTGAGTGAGCCTGACTGGAGCACGCAGAATGCACTGGCAGAAGAGCAGGCAATGCAGTGCTCATTCCCAGGCCATTTCCTGTATGTCCACAGCACAGGGAAAAAGGAAGACCTTATGTGAAGACCTGGTTGTTCATGGAATATGGTTCTTTATCCAAGTTCACTTATTTGTTGCAGGATAAAGATTAACAAGCAGTATGATACCATATTGCACGCAGTCTCGATGCTGGCTGCTCTCAACTTTTAAAAATACTTAAACTTTGTTGCTTGCCAGTATGTCCTTAATTGGTTTAATAATAAAAATAAAAGAAATCAGACCACCATATTCTATTCTCCGTCTCATATTCCATCACCTTGCCAAGCCTCAGTTGGGGGTTTGGTTTAGTTTTCATTAGGAGGTTTGTTTTTGTATTTTGCTGTTACCTTTAGTTTTTTTCTTTCTGACCTTTTGCATTTGTACAAAATGTATAACATCCCATGTCTCTTTCCAAGCCGTCATTCTGTTTTTAAGCTGCCCCCTGATTAATTCTATTCATTTTATAGCCAAGCACTTTTAATTTCTATCCTCTTCTCTGAAGTAACACTGGTAACATTTCCAACCAGTATTGGAGCAGGTTTGCAAATGATGGTGTACCTTAATTAGCAACTGGCCAACTTTAGAGATGCTCCAATTATAGACATTTTCATATTGGTGTCTGAGAAGTTACTTCACTCTGACAAGAAGGCAACTAACCCTTGCCGTCTTCTGAAAACAGCCACTGTCTGAAATCACCAATTTTCACAATACTTTGCCTCAAAAGTTTTCTTTTAATTGCATGATCAGCACTACATCTGTCTCAAAGGAAATTCTATTTCATCACTTTCCTCTTATTTTCTCTTGCAACAAAATCGCTTTCCAATATTTTCACCTGTCCCTGTTGTTTCAAACTGGGCTGCGGCAGTTCAGTATTGTTCTGTTTTAGAAGTATTACTGCTGATTCTTACCCCATATATTAATTTAAATGAGTTTTTTGTATTATTTTAATAATGCTTTAAAGCTTCTTTTTATTTTAATAACTCTTAGGAAATGGCCAAGATTCTCAATCATCCAAGAGTATATGCTTTTCTGCACATACCCGTCCAGTCAGCCTCTGACAGTGTGCTCATGGACATGAAAAGAGAATACTGTGTTGCAGACTTCAAACAAGTAGTGGATTTCCTTAAAGAAAAGTAAGTCTACTAATATTTGAGAAAATGACAGTGTTGGGTTTGTTGCAATGTCAAGAACATATGGCTGAAAGCATAATTATTTGCAACTTCATAATTAAGGTATGGAAAAAATGAAGTTCTTTAAGCTTTCAAAGTCTTCGAGTTTTCTGTAAGCCCCTTGATGTGGTTGGCCCCTATGCTTGAGCTTTTATAAGCATCTTAAATCTCTGCATGACATGCTTTTAATTTGTCAGTATATTCCTAATCTTTTTCAAATAATGCATTCTTAAATTATTTTTTATACGTAAACTACTATATATAGATTGCTTAAAGTTGGAGTTACTGAAGTTGTCTTTAATGTGGCTTTTGGGCATTGCACACTTTGTTTACTAGAGATGATCCAGCTCCAGCAAATGTTAAATGGCTTGGTTTTGTGTTTGTTTGTTTGTTCTAATAGGTATTTTATGTCCTATATCTTATGTAAATTTACATCAATATAATAATACTCTAATCTTGCTTAGGGGACTGATGAGTTCTAGATTAATTTCGAAATTATTTCGCTTAACAACAGAGCTAATTGTGAGAAATGAAAGAATGTATCATTAATGTATTTACTTATGCTGACACCAAGATGAAAGTTACATCCACCTGCAAAGCTTTTGTAACTACAAGTAATAATTTCCTATCCAAAAAAGTATTTTCTTAGCTTTTAAAAAGTTAATAGTGACATATTTGGATAGATACTTCTTCACTGATTGTCCAAAAAATATGTGTCTGGAGAATAATTTCTGCCACCTTGTCTGGCTGCTTTCTCTCTTTCTGCTTCTTTTGTTTGTGTGCTTGTTCAATGACTTAAGGGCAGTGGCATTGTACCTTTCACTCTTAGATTGCATTAAAATACTGGTACATCAAACCAATCAAATTTTCATAGTCATTTTCATAATCAGTTTTTTATGATAATTGAAAAATTCCGAAGTCTAGCTATGTAAAACATGTCATTAATAGCTGCATGGGAATTATAATATGTAAGAAAGAAAAGCAAACTGTTACACAATAGAATCTGTTTTGCAAACTGAATGTGTAATTTATAGGACATTCCTATGCATCTAGGACAACCGATGGAAATGGAGCTGCTGGTCTTCATACAGGTTGATTTGCATTAATTTTCCACCACAAACAATACCCACGAATTCTTGGCACTAAATTTCATGTGACTATGGATCAGTGTTAGTTTTTAATTAACAGATGTATTGTATTCCCACGTATCTTAAGTGGAACTGTGTCAGTTTGTGTCTTAGTTGACTTGAAGTTGATTCATTATTCTCTTCAATAGTTTTAGCATTGGCAGCCATTATCATAACAGCAGCTGGATTTTCGATAACCTAGTATAGCTGGCACATGTTGGGGCATATGGGGATTTATTAAATCATTCAGCTCTTGCACACAGAAAAGAGTGAATTACTTAATACCCAAATTTAAAACAGCTGGTCACTGAGCATACAGTAATGTATGTCATACGTCTTTTTCCAGGGCTTTTTTGTAGTGAACTTAACGAGGAAGAAAACTGGTTTGATGTCTTGATTTTAAAGAATAATAAACTCTATTTATCCTGCTTATTAAGAAACTACCAAATTATCTAGTAGTTCCTGTTAGAAAATAGTCTTCAGATATTAAGATGGAAAATTCTTTGTACCATATGGCAGCAGGATAAAGAAGCTACGCGAGGCTGAGAAAATGTTTTGGATGTTTGAACATGTGCTCATCTGTAAAATGAAAGGGTTTTTTCTTTGCACTGAAGAGCATAGAGTCTTCATTTGTAGACTTTACTCTTGTGACAGCAGCCAGCTATTACATTCCCATGTAGATATTCCCATAATTTGCCAGAGCTTAACATGGCTGCAGACAACTCCAGATCCTAGAGCCAGAACAGCTAAAATTAAATATGTGTTTAAACTACTTTAATAGCCAAAAGGGATTATTTCTATCTCCCATTTATCAAAAAGGTAAAATAAACCAAAACTAGAACGCCCTTTCTCTATTGCTGGGGCCATAAAGTCATCTAGAAGCTTCCTACACAAAATGTACAAGGACTTATTAGTAGATTCCAAATGTCACCTTTGTCTCTAGAATGTGACATCTGCCCTGGTAGTAACTTCACCAAAAGTTTTATTAAACCAATAATTATATGGGCTGACCTGCTGAAGAAGTAAAGCCATGCATCAAGGAATGTTATGGTTATCAGTTAAGTGTTTAATGACTTGCATTCAAACATTTAAGCACATAAAAATAAAGTACAGCAAGTGAAAATGAAAGGAAAAAGGAAAAGAAACAGCCATGTCATGATTTTTGTTTTGGAACCCCAAAGATAATACCAAGTGATTTGAGAATCTTTTTCTCAATCAGGACAACAAAACACTGGGGCTTTTTTCTCCAAAAAGAAAAAAATGTTTTTCCTTCCTCTGGAGAGCCATGGGTGACTGCAGAGGTATCTTCTTTGGAGTGGGGGTTTACTTAAAACCTGCTGAGCACAGAATACCTTACAGAGATGTTAGAGTTCTCCAACAGTACTCCAGTCAGTGTACTCTCTATATTGAAACTCACTTTTTGAAAAGAATGGAGCACTCTTGACACTCTGTGTCGGCGAAGTTAGAAATGTCACGTTTTTCCTCTTTTTGAGGACTCTCTGCAGGCATGAACAATAGAAATGAACTTTAAAAATTAGTGTTGATATTCTAGTGCTGGCTTTTCATATGCAACTCTTTGTATTTCAGAGCCACTCTCCCCAACCAGGTGACCACATTTTTGGTTTATTTTGAAGATCTATAGCAAAATGCATAGAATATAATGCAAGAAAGACAAATCTGTTAGACTGTGAAAAACTGAAGTGCAGAAGGCTTGTTTTGTACTTTAAAAAAAAAATTCCTTCTATCATATTTTGCACTTTTCGCACTGGAGTTTCAGTAAATTCGAGTATTCAGGAAAATACTGTTGAGCAGTTGATACGTCAGTCTACGTACAATCTATCTCTCCAATATATCTGGAGTTCTAATATGTGGATATAGATATATTTACTGAGAATTTATTTGTAAACTGTTCTAGAGAGCAACAGCATAAAGTGAGGATGTATTGATTAATGCAGAGGGTGTACACAGTCTGTAGGGACTAAGGACAAGTGCTGTGGTCTCTGGGGACTAATACAGTAGTCTCCAGGCACTATTCACAACACTGATTCCTGCATGAGATATCGGTTGCAATGTTTGCAACTAAATACAGGACTTCTAGAAATTGCTGCTAAGTAAATTTAATCCAGAGAGAAATTCAGTCTTATATCAGAAAGTCTTCATTTTGGTGTCATTATATCAAAATGTGAGTTGTTTTTTCAAGTGATCTCAACTTTCAAGATTCAGCATAGATTATGTTTCTGAAAGGTGATGTTTGTAGTCGCAAAAAGAGCAAGACAGCTTTAATTATCTTGAAGTTTTGAAACTTAATTCCCTGAAATTTACTTTTGATGATAAAAGCAAACAATTGGAATATATTTTAGTTAAAGAAACCTGAGATCTGAATGTCATATTCTGTAATTGCTTGAATAATCAGCAATGTGAATATATACCTATTAAAAAGTCCTTAGACTGGTAATATGTTTTCCAAATGTTGTTTACTTTTGTTGCCCAGACTATATTCTCTCACCTTTTTGGTTTGTGAAGTGATTCCGATGTTCATCAAAGTTTATATTCATCTCTCCTATTACTGCTCCTTGATAAGAGAGTTGTAAACCCAAAATCTAGACAAATAAAAAAGTAGGGAAATTTAGAGCTAGACTGAAACACTATACCTTTCTGTTTTGGAGAGCAGCATAATGCTGAGGAAAAGCTGGATTTGCCTCCCAGTTTGTTTTTGTTTGTGTTCTGAGATAGAAGCTTAACATTAATTGTGGGTGGCTGCTGCTGTTCATTTGAGACTGTCTCATAATTCAGAGTGGAAACATCAGAGCTTTCCAATATCATGAGAAAGCCAGCAAACTTGGGCTGCCAGAGGAGAAGCCACAGCTCTGTCAGGCAGAAAGTTCTGGGGTTTCTTTTCACTGGTTCTCCCTTTTCCATTGAAATCAGACCTACTCCAAAGCTTCTCTGAGCCTCCGTTACTTTTAGTTGTAATCAAGCCTTGATTTTTCAGCGTGTGTAGATACATAATTACATGCAGTTGGAAAAAGGCAGTAAAGGTCCTAAAGTAGTAAATGTGTGCAGTGGAAAATAAATCCTTGCTTAGAAGAAAATGAATCACTCCAGTGCAAACTCAGCCTAATTGCCCAGCAGTTACAGACAACTTCCTGATGTCCGAGGAAACTAGAGACACTGTCCAAACCAAGAGAAGGTGTTACACAGTCCTTTTGGGACAGCTGGCTTAAGCGAGGCTCCCTACTTCCCTGTTGCTTTACCAAGAGTTAAGCTGACAAATGGTAGCCTCAGCAGCTCCCTAGGCCACTCTTAATTCTGTTTTTAAGGGTTTGCAGCAGGCTCAGTAGTTACTGTCTTGTTTTTCTTTTGATCTGCCCTGACTTTGTCTCTTGTTGCAGTGTGCAGTGACAGCCAGGCTGCATCTACTTGGGCCTTAGGCTGCTTCAGGGTAGAATAGCATGGCTGGGAGCAAAGAGGACCCTGGTGTTGTCTCCTCCTAGTCACAGTAGTTTTTACAGCAATAGTTGTATATCTGAATAGAACTTTTCACAGTCCACTTTCTCAATATAATTTTGTCCAGTATGTTTCAGTATGGCTGCTCTTGCCTTTCTGAACAATTTCACAAGCTATAATTTTTTCCCAGGTTCCAGTCTTCCATTGTGATTTTTTTTTTTATTCTTGGCATCATAACACATACCATAGAGCTTGTGTGAACAATCAGATGGTTATCGTGGTTTCCTTCTATATTTGTTGTGTGTCTTGCCATTCAGAAGTCTTTGGCTTAAAAATTGTCTCTATTTTATAGTAGCCACTTTTGACTGAAATAATGAATAGAGGAGAAACATCTTTCCAAAAGCTTGTTTCCAAATACTATTATCTGGGTGATCAAGGAAATTCCAAACTTTGTAAATAACTTGCAGCTCTAAATAATTTTGTTCTGAAAGATGTCCATATAATAAGGTCCTGAATATTGCTAAGTTCACATGGGAAGATAAACAGCTAAATGAGTCATCATGAAATCTGCAGCTGTTTCAGACAACCTAGCAGTTTAGCAGTTTTAAAGCTATCCCAAGCCTTGTGGCAGTAGTATTGTCTTCATCACATTATCGTGACACTTACTGAAACTAGAATTGGAAGGCAATGAAAAGAATAATTTTAAAATAACCATTTACTATTTTTGTATACCTTTTTCTACTCACTTTCAAAATGCAGGTAATTATGAAGTAGACTATATCAACTCCCTCACTTTTTTTTACAATGTGAACGTGTTTCATTTTGTTTCTCAAAATGCACTTCTGTTTCTCAGAGAGAGACGTTGTTGAGCTCATTTTGCAGATGTGCAAATCGTGTCCCTAACAAACCTTGACAAGTCTTTCAGATTTGGGCTTTTTTTAATGGGTTTTAGCACATCTGTTCTGTCAGTCTGACTACTGCAAATGCAAATGTCATCTGTTTAAAATCCTTATGACGTTCTCTGCTAAGAAATTGCTGAGTGTATTTGGTACTTATCTGTAATTTTATACCTCAGTCTCTAGACTCTTCTCTCTACTCTGTCTTTTGTCTGCTCTTGGAGTCTGAATGAATCACTTTACCAAATGTGTCTCTTTTTTTTAAAGTTTTAAATTAATTGAGTGCCTTTAAAAGGTATTGAATTAGCAGCAAAAAACTAAAACATGGGTGTTTTGCATAACACAGCACAAAGGTACATTCAAGTTTGTATCTAGACTTGACCCTAGTGCTTCATGGTGTAGCTTTTGATGGACAAGCTCCTTTTTTATGACAGGATTAGTTGTCTTTAGTTGTCTTGAAATTTAAATTTGGACTTTGCTAAGTTTATAACCCTTCCTGCCCTGCATTTGATCCACAAGGTCTTGGAAAGAGGTACAGGTCGGTGAGAGGTTTCAAAGATGCTGCACACTTGCAGATCCATTAATTTCATTAGGATATTTTGAACATCAGCATTCATCAACCTACATTTCAAAAGTATGTTTTTCTTTAAAACTGACTGTGGAGAGACAAGCATTAGGTATTTCAGGATAGCTTTTTTTTTTGCTGTAACATTACTTCAACCAAGATAAATGTTGTTTTTAGGAGGGCAGCCTTTCCATTTTGGTCTGTACAGCACTTTACCCTTTTCTCAGCTAATGCTACTGCACCCTTACTTTTTAGCAAGGAGATAACCGCCTTCTTAATCTTTGTCTTCACTGTTCCATGGATTGTTGAATCAGGAAGGTTAGTTCATAGGGAGACCTCTCTACTGCCGTGGTTCACAGGATTAGATATTTTGCCACTTCATAAATTACCAGTCACCATTTGCTAGCCGTGGTCTTTCATGCCAAATGCATCAAGGATATTGGACTTTCCTGGACTGTTGGCTCTTAGTTATCCTGTTGTTTGTGCATCTTGTCAGTGGTGTTCATGTGTGAGGATGTACACATACAAATGCCGAAGTCCAAAGCTAATCATGCTATGTGATGTTAACATAACATAATTCCAAATTTACAGACTACTTTGAAGATTAGTTGATGCTAAATGTACCTTCAACCTGTTTATTTTTGGGGAAGATACTATATGGGAAACTATGATTTCAAAATTCCTATATTCTCTGTAATTTTTTATATGAAGTCTCTTTGGATTCTGGAGCAATTTGGGTCTGCATACTGACCTGTTTAAGCAGGATGTGCATGGTACTCCCATTTTACAGCATTTTCTTCTAAATAATACACATGTTTTTCTGGAGATAAGAGAATCATTATGAGAGGGTTAGTTTAGGGTTTTTTTCTCCTCATTCTCCTTACTATTCCATTCCCATGGTAAGAACTGGAAGGCGAAGCCGGGGAAATAAAGTGCCCAGGATGACCACAGCTTGCTGAGTGCAGACTTAGTGGGCACGCAGGGCATTTGCAGTTCAAATCTTTTGAGGTCCAAACACTGTGGTGCTCTGCTTTGGCCAAAATTTGGAAGAATAATTTTTTGAATAGTTGCTGAAAAGAGAAGATATGTGCCGTTATTAAACGTGAAAACAATTTCATCTGATTATTGTACTTGGCTTACAAGCTGGCTTACTCTTTTTACTAAATATAAGTAGTGATGTTGCTTAGCGTGATACTTTCTGTATGCAGTTACGGTTAGGCTCTCCTTTTTCTGGGCATCCTCATCTTCAGTTTTCTTCTGTAAAATCCTAATATGGGAGTATTGTTAGATGATAGAGTAGAAATTAGTAGAGTACATCCAATTCAGTTTCTTAAATGTAGCAAGATGGTATCTTTTTTTCCTTTTTCTTTTCCCCCTGAAAGCATGTGAATGTGTTCTTCGGAACTAATGATATAAAATCTGTAGTAAGGCTGTAAGGAAGGAATTGTAAGCACCATGCAGTAGTGGAAATAAGTCTTAAAGCATTTAATATTTATAAGTTTAAATGCTTGTTTGTACTTACTGCGATACTATGTTTCTCTAGTGTTTTAAAACAAAATAACTAAAATAACTTTGTTTTTTTCCTGAATACTTATTTTCATTGTGTTTCACTGTCTTGAAACACAGAACTTAGAACCTGGAAAGGGGAGTCTAATTTGTTTGTAAAACAATAACTTTAATTCATGTCAATTTGCTTAATAGCAGATTGACTTGGCATGTAATTCTCAGTTTTAATTTGCTCCTGAGCTTTTAAGCATATCCAAACATATATTAAGATGTATAAGTATTTGTGATAGCAAATTAGTACACATATAAATCCAAGATACGTGTACACCTTATAGTGCTCAGATGTGCATCAGAAAATTCTAATGATGGTATTAAATTTTCATATTTAAATCATTTAAGAATAGTATTTGTTCATTTCAATGCGTAAATTTTTCAGATTTCTGGCATAATACTAGGTAATAAATTTATTTTGTGAGTCATTTTATTCTGATCATGTAGGAAATGTGGCACAAAGGAGTTTTTGATGAAGGTGGTATTTGGCCAGCTGATAAGTGCTGATTGAATCTACATTTTTGTCAAACTTTCCAGGAAAATAATTTGAAAAGAATAAAGAAATAAAAACGGCAATACTTCTATAGGTGATCAGTACCTTTAATGGTTATTTTCTTTAAACACAAACTGCTTAAATGAAGAAAACTAGGAAATGGAAATATGCCAAACCTTTTAAAACATCTTTAAAAGTATAGCTATCCAATTAAAACACTGTTGCATTCAAGAGGCATGATAATTCTGCTACCCAAAACTTTTGTCTGTACATCTATTTGGGGACATTGATACAGATTTCTTTGGCTAAGCTCAATTTTGTGGTCATGTGCATCTTATGTTGGTCTGTATATTGTATTCAAGAGTTGATGATCCACCTCTTTTTAATAAAAATTAAAATTATAGTTGAAAAATTCGTATTACATGGCAAAGTAATCACAGACCTGAAATCTTAGAAGGTTTGTGCATACAAGTAGTAACTATAACAGATGAAAGTTTATTTTCCACAGCTGAACCACTTATCTCATGCACTTGTAATTATTTCTGTCTTTCTATTTTGCTTCTCATCATTATGTAGAATTCTCATTTTGTTTAGTAGGAGTAATTGACAAAGTACAGCTGTTAAATTGCTTCATAACAGGAGGACAATATTGCAAATATGGTTCTATGTAAAGGCACAAGAAGCAATGTAAATTCTTCTCAATCCACCTACTGGAAAATTGTAATTCAGATGCAAGTTGGAGCTGGAAAATGTTGGTGTGTCCAAACACCTTTCGCATAGGAGAATGTAAAGTTAGAGTGGCTGATTGTAAGCCATTTTGTCTTGAATCTGGAGAAAATATTTCTTGGCAAAACCCAGAGGCCATAGAAATGAATTGTCTTATGGTTTGCTGTGTCGGATGCCTCCCTGGTTGGCCTCTGGAGGAGCCGTGGCCCTTAGCAGGAGCAGCAACTCTGAGATCAGAGCACAGTTCCATACAGACTTGCAGTCAGCTCTGGGGTAATACCTTTTGGACATTACAAACCCCAACAGATTTGAATCAGTCTTCTACAAAAAGCTTTGTATTAAAGAAAAATACTGTTCTCTCCGAGCTATTTTTCTCCCTTGAAGGATTTTTGTCGAGACAAACTTCAACATAAGCCTCCAACTTACTACAGAAGTGGTAAATGCATCTGAAAACTGGGTTGTGTGGTTGATCATAGGGCTGCTGCTGAACTTCTGTGTGTGTGTGTGTCCACGTCCCACAGTTATTTTTTAGCCACTGTGCTTGCTGAAGGGAAATCTACTGTCCGTTGCGCGCTGGCTGTACCCCAGACTCTGCAGAGTGAGGGAGACAGACAGATGGACTGTAGGGTTCAGGTTTGAGCAATAGACTGGGATGATTTTTCCACTGCAGTGAGATGACTGCTCCCACACTGCTGACTTAAGGTTTGGGGAGTACCTGACTCCCATACTCGATCCTAGAAATGGCTAAGGCAGCCAGCTGGACTCCCAGCTGTGACCAGGGAAGTATTTTTTCCGTGTAGCATACTCCACCTCTGCAGTCTCCCCCACTGCCACAACCTTTCCACACAAGCCCAATACACCTTTCCTGCAGGAAAAAGGAGTTCTTATTGCAATTTAGCATAACTTAGTGAACACAACAGTTAGTGCTTTGCCAGAGAATTTTGGAGTGATGTACAAAAAGAATGTCTGAGTGGTCTGGTTTTTGTCTTCAAAAATGTTAAAATTTTATATAAAATATCAGATATGATTTT
Source organism: Melanocharis versteri (assembly GCA_013397845.1). Classification (NCBI taxonomy): domain Eukaryota; kingdom Metazoa; phylum Chordata; class Aves; order Passeriformes; family Melanocharitidae; genus Melanocharis; species Melanocharis versteri. The sequence goes on from VZTG01003808.1 coordinate 1,266,891, forward strand.
GTTAAGATTTACGTTCCTGCTTTGTTTATGTCTTAAATATCATATGGAGTTAATGGCAATAAGTCATAACATGCTTTTCTGTAGTTGGTTATCTTAGATCATTTAGTTATATTTTCCACAGAATGCAAATTTGTGAGGTATTTTGAGAGTTTTCATCATTACAAGAATAGCAGAAGCTGAAATCTGTCTCTTAATGTATGTTTTCACAAAATACAGCTTTTACTTGACAGCATGTAAGTGAAGTACAGTAATTATGACATTAAGTGATGAGATAATATTTCTGTGTTTTCATTAATAATGCAAATAAACATATTTTTTTCTTAAGGCAAATGTTCAAATAATTCTTAAGAACAAAAAATTGTTTTGTTGATTCAACTAAATGTGCATTCAAATGGTGATTTTTCTTATATGACACTGGCTGGGGATTTTTAATTCTCTTTCTGTAATGTAGCATCTCTATGGGATATGCTTCCATCACATGCATAGAGTTTGCACAGAAATTAATTGTTCCTTCCATTAGACTTCTGGTTAACTTTGAGCATCGTACTTTCACTTGTTAACCCTGTCACAAATGCTTGTTTCACATTCAGTTCAAAACCTCTTCTAATACTCTTGATGAATTCTTGGTATTAGTTTATCCTTTCATTTTAAACTTCTGTACTGAGGTTTTTCCTCTGATCTGCTGGGTTTTTTTCCCCCTTTGAAACAAGAATGTACTTAACGACCTGGTAGAAATGTGACTTTTCCTATTTGCCTGAATGCAGAGTTTTTTTTAATTTTCTGATGGACTTCCTTCATAAATAAATAAACTGCCTTTACTTTAAGAGGGAAAAAACACATTGCAACTATACGTTATCTTTCTGATAATTGAGCCCTGAGCCAGAAACTCGCAATGCCATCTTCCGAGTATTTACTTCCTGAATACAGCGTGTTGTTTTGTCAGGGAAATCACTCACAGTACAAGTTCTCAATTACTCCAGTAGCACCTGCATTGCCTCCACAGAGAGCCAGACTGGAAGGCTTGATGAGGCACAACTGTAAGGTGCAGGAGTGTGTGTTCTCCTTGTGCAACTTTCTGCCAAGTTCTGAAACCTGAAGCAGGCCCAAGGAAATGTTTTTGCTGTGGGAAATGGTGCCTTTGCAGGTCTGATAGATGCTCACAGCCCAGGGTTATACTGAGATGCCATTGTTGCACCTTGCAGGCTGCCACAGTTAATGCATAGTTGCCTTTCTCACCAAAACAAGTTCGTTCGGGAATTATTAGCTGTGATTCTGGAGCACAGGATTTTAAAATCCTGCATATTTCTATTTGCTTTTGCACATGTACAATGGATTTTAGACCTTCCATTATCTTTTGGGAGTTCACTACCATCCTTGTCTGTGAAGGTAGTGTGCTTTTTAGCTGGAAGGTAAAAAGGGATTTAAGCTCTAATTATTGATTCTCCTTTTGTTCCTGTTTTCCATAAAGGCAAGGTAGCCCATGTAGCATTTCTGAAGTCCTTTTCCAAGGTGACATCCAACATTCAGTTATTTTAGGAAAGTCAATGTGCCTTGCTTTTCTCCTTAAACCTCCTGCTTTCCTTTACAGATGCTTCTTTTGTATCCTGCGTGCATTTTACCTTCTGTGTGTCAGGGGAGAACCCTAAAGAGCAATCCCTGAAGATCTTGTATCTGCTGATGAAGAGTTCAGGCAGGCTAGCAGATTCCTCAGGCTCTCACAGTGAGATGAGAGGAATGTTACAAAGTCATGAATAGGGTTCATCTGCTGCTTCTTTAATAGCTCCTTCAGATAAACCTCACACAACTGCACTCTGCATCATGCCTTTGTATTTTTTTTATGTGAAGTGGACATTTGAAACCACTTACATCTTTGCCAAGTGCTACCCTGTTGAGGAGGCTGCCTATCAAAAAGCTGCATTTGCCATAGCTCTCCTTCAGTCTTGGTTCATTTAGAGACACAAATGTGCCTTTCTTCAGATTTTCCATACTTTTGGATTAGTTGCAGTGACTGCAGGAGTCCATCTGAAGAAGAGAGATTGTTTACTTGCCTGTAACAGATTTTACTTTGAGATATGCCATCTACACATTTAGCCCTTCTATTTAGCTGCATTCCTCGGTTAGGTCTAATCAGTGGACTCTGAGGAGATCTGAGCCACTCCTGTTACTACATGAACTACTGGCTGAAAGATGTGGGCCTGAAGGATGTTTCTTCGGATACTGCTGACGTAAAACACATCATAGTTCAGTGCCTGCATACACCACCGTGTGATTACATGTAGGTAACTCATCTTCTCTGAAGTGGTCTGTAGGTAGATAACTGGTCTTTGCCTCCTCCTTAGAATATTTCTGCTGTGTTATTTTTTGTTAATGTCAAGCCAAATGCCAAAGAGATTTTTTTACTGTTACTGTTTTCAAGATTCAGTTTTTCCCTAAGGGGAGAAATACTGACACTAAAACCTAGTAAGCCTAAAAGTGGGGTATCTTCTAGAAGAAAATACAAGTGTCCTAGAAAGTGAGAACTGTAAATTGTAATAAATATTTTCAAATGTTGTTTTTTTCTGATAAGGTAAAACCCTATAAAAACCTTTAATGAGATTCTTAACTATTATATCTTCTACTCAGCTGATAAAAAACCCCAACCTACTGAAATTCCTGGAATTCAGTACTGGCACTGAAACTGAAGGAAAGGAGATGTTGTGAATTATAAAGACTTGCAATAGATCACAGAGGATGAAATATTTTTTCATTAATGCAATCAAAGGTTAAATCAATAAATAATTTCTGAAGTTATTCCATGTTTTTCTACCTGCTTCAAACATATCTGAAACTCCCACCCTCATGGAATAAGCATTTTCAGAATGCTGTTACGTAGATGGTAGTTTTGCGTCAGTTGCTTAATATTCTCTCCGTAATAAATGAGCTTAAATTGTTTGAGACACAGTTTGTTTCATCCTTGATTATCTTAATTTTCCACTTCCTTTAGGCCTCCTTTTATAGCGTGCCTTCTGTTTTTCTCAAGGTTGAAAAGCCAGTGTCTGTGTTAGGTCCAACAAGTTACACCTAGACACTGGATTTCAGCTTGGGAATTTAGTTTTTGCACCAGCCTTGTGGATCTCGCTGCCTAAGAATTCTTCATATCTCGTGCTGGTATTGCAGAGCTGAAAGGGCACTGTTGTGCCTGGCAGGCATTTGACAGGATTTCCAGGTTCTTTAACTGATGCCCAAAGGCTATTGTGGAACATTACGTGATTTGATAAAATTGATTACAGTGATATAGTCTGAATGCACACACTGCTGTTTCCACTGAATTGATTAGATTCCATTTTTGTATTCTACTCCCTCTATATCATACTTTGTGTATTTTATAAAATTACTCATTACATTTAAGTAGACTTAAACAGAAAGAATTCATGGTAACTATTAAATTCAAACTTGTGTTCAGCTTGCAAAATTGAGTAGTTATAACCACCTTATTCCATTCATTTGAGACATTTTTCAGTTTTCTCTGTATTGATTTCATTTAATTCTGCAGCTTTAGCCTGCTCCAGAAATCTGTCAGCTTTTGGGGAGGTCTTTTCCCCTGCAAATTGTAATATGATTCTCTGATTAGAATGTTGAGAACCTCAGAAAAAGCATTTTTTTAATCTCTGTCAGTCTTGCTATCAGGATACTCTCTCTGTATCTTTTACTCATCTCTTTAGTGACAAAAGTTTTCATTTTTTTCCTTTATCAGAACTATTAGATTTAATATTCCTGTGTGAGGACATCACTGATGTCCTTTCATAATGATGCTATTGAGGGTTTTCAGTTCTCTTCCACCTCCTTCTTAAGTATTGCTTTTTTGACTTATACCAGCTCTTTTGGACATTTCCTGAAGCTTATAATTTTCTTTGATGTAAGGCTGATGCTAATTCTTGAGCAGTTGCCTTGCTCCATCCTCATTCCTATTTTGTTTTCAATAGTAACTGTCCTGCCTAATTTACTAGTTGTGGGAGCCTCAGAGACTCTGGGTTCTGGGACTTCATGTGCCAGGTCTTTGTGTTTTACCATGTCAAGATACAAGAAAATCTGTTTCCCTTAATCTTCAGATATTACTACTGTGCTTTGAATCAGGTTGCTAAACCCAATTAGTACTGATCCTATATCTTACCTAATTACACATATTCATATGAGAGAAAGAAGTTATTCATCTCAGTTACATCTTTATTCATCTTCTACTGCTGTTAAATTTACCTGAAATCTTATTCCCTAAATACAATTTTCATGCATTACCTATCCAATGTTAATGGTTCAGTGATGCCAAAGAGCTTTAGTTGCCATAATTGGAATGCCGTCATATCTTTGAATTCTTCATAAAACATACTTTTAATTTTGTCTTTGATGATTCTTCAGTGATAACAGCATATTTTAGATTTCGTGCTAATTCTCTTTTAACTTTCAGTCACTGGCAGGTCGAATCAGGTAACTGCTCACAACATCAAGTTGCCTTAATTATTTCTCCACAGGATGAGTTTGTTAACTTTCAAAGCTTCATTTTCTAGCTATTTTACTTCTTTACAATGTAGATATGCGTTTACACTGTATGTTCCCCAGCATAACAGAGGATATCATGCAAGCCCAGAATATTTCAGGTGACCACCTTCCAGCCTTCTGTTTGAATGGTTGGGGTAGTTTCGTTATCTTTTCTAAACTTCTGAATTTTATTTGGACTTCATGAATTGCTTTGCTATTATTATAATAAATTAATACCTTTTCTCATGTTGACATGCATAATTCCTTTTACATTTGTCTGATTTTTTTTTTAAATTTCCCACTTAGTAACCCTACCTTTAGGCAGCAAAGCTACTGCTTGAATGGCTTAAGATTTGTGTCTGTGTACGGCCTGTCAGAGTCCTCCAAAAAAAAGGCACCTGAACTTATACACATTTAGTAGTCTTTTATTTTATTTAAAGCTTTTGACTGTGGCAGTATACACTGATAATGATATGGTAAGTTATCCTAATTGTCATTATTAAGGCATCTGCAATTTGGTGACACACTGGAAGTGAAGTAGTCCACTGAACTGAACAGAGACAAATGGGTAAGAGCTTCCCCGAGGCAACAGTGTCTATTGATTTTGTATTGTTTTAACTTTGTCATTGGCAAGCTAACAGTCTGCATTTAAAATATCATCTTTTGTCTTCCTGATTTGCTTCTAATGTCCCGTATGTGTAGCTTGGTGTGCATGTATCAGTCTGAACGTCCTTCAAAACTTTTGAAGGAATGCATGCATTAATTACTTCCATTGACCCCAATACTCTAAACTGATTTTGTCTTTTACAAAGAAATGTTCTTAAGTTACTGGCAATTCTAGACAAAGGAAGCTGCTACCAAAACATTATGAACATGACGTGTGTAAGAACTTGGCTGGTTGAGGTCCTTCCTTCTGAGAGGTTAACTGGGACATTTTAGAGCTGTTTACCTGGTGATTTTGCTTTCTCTGCCCAGTGTCCTCAGCTACATAGCAGACTAAGCCCATTCCTCCACTTGGAAGAGAAGCCACAGTATTTTGCTTTATATTATATCTTATTAACTGATACATAAATTAATATTTTATTTTTATGGGCCAATCCTGTATAAACTCTTGTATTCTTAACTCGCCTGCTTTTTGGGTATACCTGAGAACAAAACAGATACTTCTCACAGCCATTCTGCTACCTTCCAGTTAGCCAAGTGAACTGTGCTTGCTCATAAAGATGGATATTATTTCTCCTGTGATTTCTTTAAATTAAGGTTGTTATCAGAGCATGTCATGAATGGGATGAGACAGTGATCTATAGGCAGTGTTTGTTGTATGCTGTCACTCCAATCATGCCCATTACCTTAACAGTCATGCCCAGTTCCTTCTGTATATTGTTTCAATTATATTTTTACATGAATGAATGAATGAATAATTCTTTATACATGCCCTTTGAAATATTTACTTCATAATTTCTTTAAATTTATTCTTTCAAGGTAAATTCTCTATTTCCCAGTGATCCAAGTTATATTGCATTATGCTGATTGAAGTATGATTATATTGAAATATAATTAACTTTATCTTATCACACTTTAATTAGTAAAGCACACTGGATTTCTTTGAAGTTAAGCTCATGGGTTTTGGCTTAATAAGGAAATAGCATTGCTTGTGAAGTGTTGCCTCTGAAAATGTAATTCTGAAGCTATATAGGTGTTGTGTTCTGAGTACATCCCAGTCCTTGTGTCACATTTTGGTCTGAAGTGTTAAGGCCGTATAGTCACATTTGCCAGTGGATCATGAAATAAAAACTTCGAAAAACTTTGAAGTTACATGGTAGCAGCTTTCAATCTTTGTGGAGTAGGGAGGATGTTATTGGAATTTTGAGCCAAATACTAACTTACTCTGACAAATTTATTATTATTATTCAAATTTGCTTTTTGTGCTGCTGATAGGAGTAGTAGTTACCTGTGCAACCTCTTTCCTGTACATACATTGTTCTTTAGGGGAATAAAAAAAAATTAGAGAAGTGACTGTAAAAGGTTTTGAATTACCAGATACTCGATACATGAGGGATACTGGCTCTGAAAAAATCACATTTAAGAATATATAGGAATGTACATCAAAAACTGTCTGGTGTAAAACTGCAGCATTGTTTAGTTAGAGTACATGAACTGTGATTTAAATGCCTCTGGCTAACATTCAGCAAAACTGCTTATGGCTGCTAAAGCCTTGCGCCAGACGACCTGCCTGCTGCTCTGTTAAAGCTGTGACTCTCAGGTTTAATTATAACAACACCTTCTGTAAGTACTGTATTGATAAGGATGTGGCAAATAAGCTGCTGTTTTGGGTGATCAGCTGGTGTGGTAAAAGTTGTGTTTCATTAGGTCTTTTGAAAATGGACTGGAAATTACATTAAATTTAGTGCACATCATGCCTATGTTGTTAACTGCTGTTTCCTTCACAGCGTTGATCCTTTCCATGTAGATGTTTGCAACTGAAAAACTTTCCTTGTGGAGATTTCTCAAAAGTTGCAAGACAGAAAAAGGATCCAGTCAAATTGTTTGTATATGTTGTGATGTGGAAGAATTGTGTCTCTTTTAAATCTATCAGCTGTTTGGGGGGAACTCTTTCGAACTGAGCATGTTTTCCTCAAAATCTGCTTAGTATCTGTCCTGCCATTCACTGCTGTTTCTCTGTGCTGCAGAAGTTACGAATATAAATGATCTTGAACCAAAACCTTGGAATAAAACATCTGGCCCATCAGCAATTTTACTTCCTCATTTTTTTATCTTGATCAATTCTTGACTGTGTTTCAGACAGAAGTCTTATATTCTCTGTTAAAGTCTTGCAACTTGTCATACTGCTGCTCCTCCTTTGACAACGTCTTCTGTTCCCCCTTACCACCACATTGCTGACTTTGGACTGTCTTTGAAATGTGCTTGGCCTTCTTTCTGTTTTCACTTCTAGCTTATTTATTTTCTAAAACTTATTTCTCTCTTGTCCCTTACCTTGTGTAAAGTCCATTACTTTTTACTACCTGCTTACTAGAAAACAAATTAACCCAAACCTGAAAGAAAAATATTAAAAGCAGATCATTTATCTAAATTCTAGAAGTATTTTAAGATATTTTTACCTTGTTGTGCCTGCATTGTTACATGCTATCAACACCCCTCTCAAAAAGGATAGGTTACAATGAGCAACGTTACTGTAAAGACTAACAGAGATTATCAGAGGTGTGGCAGATCTTCACACAAAAGAAATTAAGGACTCTTCAGTCTGGAAAAATGCTAATTGAGAGGGACTAGAACAGAGGTCAGTAAAATCATGAAGAGCACTGAGAAAGTGAACAGAGTTGTCACTGGCCTCTCTCAGCACAATAATTAGGGAGCATCAAATGGAATTAGCAAATGGAAGGCTCACCAGAGATTTTTTTTTTCTTTCAAGTGGTTTTGATATGGAGGGGTTTAGATTCAAGGAGAGACTTGTTGACAAGTTAATGGAGAAGAAATCCATCAGAAGCTACTGGTTACAAAAACATCTGTCTGACAAAATCCAGTTGGAAGGACAAAAGAGATCCTGGGGTGGCTCAACATCTGAAATGCTTCTGTGGGCTACTTCTGATGCCTATTGCTAGAAGTAGATTGCTGGCTTAGATGGACCTTTGGACCAGTCTGTCTTATCTTCAAGATCCCTGAAACATTGCAGGACTGTAGATTATAGATGGGCAAAAAGACACATTCAGAAAGATTTATTTTTCTTTTTTTATTTTTTAATTAGCATTTGTTATTGGAGCCCTGCTTGCAATTTTTTCATTTGGTTTCATCATGCCAAAAAGGCATGCTAATCATTTTGTTTTATATGCTTGATTTCTGTGTCAGAGTGAAGAGCTAAATGACTGTCACTGAAACAGACGTGGATGGGTCCTCAGAGCCCAAGACGTTTAGTGTTGGTGATAAGCATTGTGTCAGACTGAGAAAAAGTATATCGTATTCTCTGCTACTCATGGCTGAGATCCTATTATTTCTGACCATGCCTGACAGCTCTAATGTTAAACAGTGAAGGGTCATAGAAAATTAGTGTAATTTCAATGGCTGCTTTAGTGCAGCAAACATTAAGTCAGTTCCCAAGAACAGTTCCCTGGTGAAACCCTTAATAAATTCAAACTTTATTTTTAGGGATGACCTTTAGTAATGCGAGCCTTGATCCATTGAGATGCTGTTCACTTTTGATGCATCTCCAAATCCCTTTTTTATGCATTTTAAATCAACACACGCTTATTCTGAATTTATGTGTGTGGATAGACGGAGAGATGTAATTTAAACACATCTGTTCAAATATGCATTTCAGATCAACTTGGTGCCGGTTCTCATAATACGGCTGAGTTTTTGACGGGTATTATATCCCTAAAGTACACAGCAGATGGTATTTATTAGAGATTGAATGGAAATGAAGTTTAAGGATGTTGAGCTTTTTGTCTTAAGTCGCTCATTTTTTAATCATAAAACAATAATGATCTGAAGTTATAAATCCATAATGAAGTTCTATAAAATGATTCTTGTTTATGGGGAGAGTAGAACACCTTATAGTTGAATAAAGTTGGTCCAAGCCTTAACTGTTTGGTTTGGTTTTTGGTTTGGTTTTTTGGGTTTTTTTTTGGGTTTTTTTAGGAAAATTGATAATGGGAAGTATTATAATGTTTCTCCTAAACCATTTGGGCTGTGTCTAGTAGGAACTCTGGCAACCTTCACTATAATTGTTTGAAGAGAGTAAAACCATGTGTACTCTTTCATCCTCAGGCAGTGAGCCATGCTAATTATGAGATATACTTTTTATCTAGGTCAGTATTCCCTGGTAACAAGGACAGCCCAGTCCCTACTCGCACAGAGTCCTTCACACCTCTACCTTCTCAAGCTGAGTTCTGGAAATCAGGTCTGCTCGCTGCCTCCAGGTGTCATTCAGCCCGGTTTCTGAAAGAGCTCTTCTGGGGGCAGGAGGTGGGTTTGGAAAAGAACAGTCATTAAAAAACACCTGTTCTCACTCTCAGTTAAACTCTGAGAGCTGTGAGATTGTGCTTCTTGATCACAGATACTATTCTACAGCCCGTTTAAGGTGACTTACATCAAAACCACTACCGACTCCAAATTCAAACCCAACATATTAAGCTGCACTTGCAAATCCATTGGACCCTGCTGCAGATCACAAAGCTCAGGTGTAACACGTTCCCTGTGGGAATCACCACCAGGAGCATTCTTGAATGCTCCATATGGTGTGGAATGCAAAAAGCAGGATACATCCCCTGACTCTAGCTGTCAGGCTGGACTTAATATGTAGTTTCTGCTACCTTTGAAATTTGAAGTGTTTCCCTATGAACCACCTCCAAATTAACTGGTAGGATTTAATGCCCTTGCCAGTTATTCTCCCAGGTGTATATACCTTCCTTCAGGGAAATTTGCAAGAATACTCTAAAAAAATACTCTGGGGATTTCTCTGTGGTCATGTCTGGCTTTCATTTGTCTGTTTTATTATTTTTTAATCAAAGCAAGCATATAAACAATATGGCATTACAATTTCTTTCTCTGGTTTGCTGTGTCTTGGGCATCAATTTCAGAGAGATACGATTCAAGCTGTGAAAATAAGTTTTTAAAAAAGTATTAAAATTATGCATTTTACACACATAAACAAAATATGACTTACTTAAACATCCACTAGTATTCATTGTTTCAATAGTTGAGTAAAAGTAAGTGAGTTGACTTATAAATGAAGCTATTGAAGACTTTTTCACACAGTATTAATATCGTTATCTTTTTTGGTTTAATTCAGGCAAGCTGAGGTGAAGGAGAACTGATATGTGAGACAACCTGGAGTTGTGTTACACAGTAATAGAGAACATTTTAAAGTATTTGAAATAAGCTAATTTCTTATATCCTATATATTTCCTATATAAATTTTCTTAAATATTAATGTTCTTGATATATATAGCTGCATTTTAATAAGGTGTCTTACCAAAGTTGTAGTTATAGATAGTTCGTGTCTGGCCACAAGGCTCAGTATGTTACCATTTAAGAGACTTTACACAGAAGTGTTTGTGACATGCCTATTGTCATTTAACCAAGGTGCTTTCCAGTTTTACTCCATGTGTAAATCAGTTCAGCAATTGATATGAGGGTTCAAAAGAACTTGTTTTTCTGACACAGAGGTTCTGAACTCATACATCCTGGACTACTTTTAAACACATATGGAAAAGATTACTAAGAAAAACATTTTCAGTGGATATCCATTTATTAGATGCCTGTTCATCCATTGTGTAATTTAGGGTAAATCATAAATGGGAAAGGAGAGAGAACCCCCTGCTTCAGAAATTATGTTCAGGTTTAGTCCCTCAACTCCAAACATTTAACTTAGGAGTATATTGTCCTGTGCTGCATTCATAGTCCAGAGAGAGAGAGAGAAGTGCTGGAGGATTTCAGAACAGAAACAGGCTGAATTCCTTTCTCAAAGTGTGGGGATTTTTCCATGGCTTAATCCTCAGGTTAATCTCCATATAGTCAAGAGAGAAGTGGGGTGAAGTTTCCTGTTGTTCCTAGGCAGAGCTTCCAGCTGAGCAGTCTGTTTCTCTTGTGCTAGCTCCAACTCGTGTGACTCCTCAGTGAGTGATTTAAGTTGAAGTCAGAAATCCCACAAGACTAGGCCTCGTGGAGAAAAGAGAACAAGGGGTGAAAAGGACTTCTGGAAGACTGTGTGTGGTCGTGGGGAAGATGCAAACACGTCCTTCAGCTCCAACACAAAATGGCACGGTGAGATGGCTGTTAGGCTCTGTAAATACACTTGAAAGACCAACTCAGATACCTTCAAATTATTTCATCCATTACCCTCATTTCATTTGCATGTTCTCTGAATGGGCATATACTGAAGAAAGATTCTAAAATATAAAATAATGTATGATGCTGAAATAACATTTCAGAGTAGACTGGTGTTATTTTCATAAAAATTCCATTTTTCCCCTAACATATTTTTCAATGCAGATTTCTAATTTCTGAATCAAGAAGTTGCTATGCCATCACATTTTTTGTTTTGACTTTAATTACTATAGATTACCCAGGGAGTTCTCATACCCTTCTGTAAGACCATACAGTGTTTTCTTTTTATTCATATTGCTATTTATTCTAATCCAGTATTTTGTTAGACTGTAAGGGGTGGAGGTGGCTGGTCTAGCTTAAGAGCAAGTTGGTGGCTTTAAGTAATTTCTGGATTTAAGTGTTAATTGCTGAAATGAAAGTGGGAAGAATATGTGATCATGCAAAAAAATTTCAAGTGGGCATGTGAGTAGCTGAAGGTGATAATTTTAGTTCCTTTACATAATTTCTTCCCTGAGCGTGGATTTGGTTTGTAATGGTTGTTGCTAAAGGAAATGTTTTCCGTAGCTAAAACCACATGAAATGGTCCACGTAACAAGTGAATCCTAGAAATTTTCACAATTTTGCTGCTGCTTTTCTTAGAAATATTGCTCTGGGAAAATGGAGGGTGGGGTGGGGTGTGGTTTTACTGTTTTATTTTTGTCAGCTTCATGCTTTTATCTCTTTTCTAAGTCACTTGTCAATGACTTGACGTCTAGACATCAGTCAATTCCTTGGGTCTGACTTTTTTCTCTGACCCCAGAGGCTGACATGGTTCCTCTTTAAGCGGAGGGTAAGATGTTGCTTTTCTTCTGTATTCTTTCAAACACGTCTTGTTCTTCCTTTCTGTGAGGTTTGGATACCTGTGCTGTCAGCACTTGTTCATGGGTGTGTTGGTCCTTACAGCATCAGACTGAAACGGATGTGTCTTCACTGTCAGATGAAGTAGTTGCTTCTTTTTGGGTGGTCAGAATTGCCCAGGATGATGGTGTTCTCATTGCTGGTCTGGTTCAGAATGGCAAAACATCAGTCTGCTTGAGTAGATGAGAGGGATTTACCCATGTAGAGGGACATAGAGGAGAGAATATTCAGGAACCCTAAGTCTTAGGGCTGTATTATCTTATACATGGCATTGATTGTTCCTCGGACTCATCTTTTTCTGAAATGCCACAGTTCTATTGTAAAACATCCCAACTGAGAGTCAACATGTGTTGTAGAGCTTCTCTCCTACACCCTAGAAAACATTTGTGGAAACTGAACAGTTAGATTAACTATAAATGTGTTCATGTAATAAATGGTACAGGAGATGTTCAGCAGTTTTTTCTTTGTTTGCTCCAGAATAGATAATCAGCATTTTGTGTAAAAAAATAATAATATTGGCTGATGCACAAGAACTTGGGTTTTTTGTGATTTTGGATCATATTTCATAGCTGGGGCAACTCTTAAACATCATCCGAATCTTAAAGAATTTTGTGCTGCTTTCTTTCAGTTTGTCAGAGAAAAGGTCACTTTAATTTTCAAGTGTGTATGTGTTTTAAATTTTTCTATAATTATATCTTTTTTACCCTCTTTTTTTCATTAAGAAATTATGTTTCACATGTGGAACTAATTGTACATATTTTTGTTCATCACTGCTTTGAAAAGTCTTAGGAGCTTGATTTTTGGATTTTATTTTGAGTGAAATCTCATACTTTTCTCCCCTTTTTTAAACTGCTTGTTAAACAATATAATCAGCAGTGATATAAAAATGCACTATGCAATGTCATATTTTAGGCAGTTACACTGGATTGAACTGTAATTAATTGCTGTTGCTGAATACACCGTAGTCCTTATTCTCTTTTTGTACCCAGGCTTTTCTTTGTGTGTAATAATTCCATCCAGGAAGAAATCTAATTACTAAGATAATTAACACCTTATCAGCAAATGGAGTTCAGACATTTGTAGAGTTTATGAATTTTTAAAATATGTAATTTCCTTTTAACTGAATGACAACTGGTGTTATGGAGAAAAAGAGCATATTTTATTGTATCTAGCTTGATTGGACCTTATAATTCATGTTGCTATAGAAACAACCAGGCCTTTATAAAGGATGGTATTACTACTACCATTGGTAATAAATGCTTTGACTGTTGCCAATAGTGTCATTAAAATGGATAAAATAACTTCATTATAATGGTTTTGTCAAACGTAATGAATGTTCTGTTCATGTTCTGAGAAATGGCAGCTGATGTTAGGTGGCATTGGTTTATAAAGCAATGTACTCTTTCTTCCATGAGCTTACTACTGCTGCACAAGATATCTGTGGTATGAACAAAATCTTCTTGCAGGACACAGTGCTGCTCTCTTCACTCAGTCCTTAAACATAAGGAATTTTATTGCTTCTTGATATCAAGCAGTAGTTCATATCTTGATGTTTGTCAGTCTTAAGAAAGCAGTGGTAACTGAGGGTGCTGAGCCATCAGCTCTGGGGATTTCTGCTGTTCTGTACAATATCCAGCTTGTGTTTCCAACTTCGGATTATTGGATCAAGTCCTTGAAAATGTTCAGCTTTATAATGGTTTTGATTTGTCATTCAAATGCCGTCTTTTAACCTCAGCTCAGCTGATGGAGTCTGAATTCATGAACTCAAAAAGGAATTGATAGTATTTGGTTTCTTTGGTGGGGATTTTTCATAAGGAAAAGGTGGAAGAAGATTCTAATAATATCTGATAAATTCCTATGCTGCTACCTATATGTCCAGACACATGTTAAAAGGAGGACAAGACATTCACTTTAATATAAGCTCATTGCTAATACTTGAAGAAAAAAAAATTAAGTTTAGGGGAAAAAATCACAAAATATATTTGCTACCATATTCAATTTGACTGAAGGCTGTTGAGGTGAATAAAAGCTATGGTCTAATATTGCACCCAATCAAATGAATAAGAATAGTATTCTCTGCTTCCGTTTTCTTGGGTCTTTAGCCAACAGATTTTCCTTTTCCAGTAGAACTCATTGTTTCAGGAAGTTTTTCTTTCAGTTATTCAAACTTAAGTTTCTTCTCTCACTATAACCACAGCATTTTTTTTTTCTGTGATGAGGTACTGTCTAATAAGAAATTATAGGTTTTTTTGGCTATTTGAATGCTTTATAAATGTAATTTGGATTACATGTATTGACATTCACAGTTCTGCATTGTCTTAACCGGATGAGGTGAAGAGAAGCCTTCCATTCATTCCCTTATGCTAGAGACAGTCTTGGAGACCCCTTCTTAAGCCCAAGTGTGAACTTTACTTTTGACAGTTGTCTTTATGCCATTCACCCCTAAAACAATCTCTCTCAGCTGTTGCCTTGCCTGTAGCCTACATAAGAGCTGTAGAATTATTTGGATTGGAAGGGACCTCTGGAAGACATCTCATCTATTCCCCGTATTTGAAACAGGGCCAGTTCCAAGTAAGATACCACCAATATTTTTACAGAGTTCTTACTTTTCTCCACAAGTCATATTTTCTGCAGTTTATCATTGTTACTGGCAGCATGGGGTCAACTCTGTGTTGTGGAAACAGTCTCATCTGTGTCAGGAGGGAGCACTGAGCGCTGGGTGTTTCTGCCTCTCTCCAGAGGATGTTTATCTTTATTCCCACTGTACACAAAGCTCAGTCTGGGTGCAAGCCTTGATGGCTGCCCCAGTGTCTACTGGGGAAAGTGTTCATGGCATGTTCCCACCATGTCCAAGGCTGTGACAGTGGCACAATTTCAACTGAAGGCCCCTAACTTCACCCTCTTCTGTGCATCCTTCTGTGTCTGTGGGCTGTCTCTGTCAGCTGTGCTCTCTTAACCTGATGTCTGTAAGGGTTCTGCATATTCAGTCCAAGGGGAACAGTTAGGGAATGTTGACCTTGCTTAAATAACGAGAGAACTCAATGCCTGTGCATTTGGGACTTAAGTATTTTGTTTTCCTTTTAAAGCAAGGCATAGGCTGATGTTTTAGAATACTGAGTTAAAAATTAACTGGTGGCTAAAGATGTATTTTTGGCTCCTAAGCTAATTTTGTTCAAATTTGCTAGGTGATATGACATGCCAGTCCCCTCTTTCAGATACCCTGTTCTACTCCGATAGCAGCATTATAAAACATTAAATAGTTGACATTTTCTAGTGACTGAGTCTCAAAAGGTTTACATTTTTTGGATTAAGCAATCAGAATTCAAGAAATAACAAGGTCTGCTGATTACCTCTAATTTTGATAGAAGGAAGAGTTGATCCAGATGTTTTCACTCTTCTGTCACAATCCTAATCCAGTATTTGCTGTGATATCTTGTATTCCTTGTGCTCTCCGCTGAGCACCAAATGCATTTCTCATTACCAAGCAATGGTGTTAAAATCATTTTTTACCCAAAGATCCTTTTAAGTCTCAATTTCTGTAGATAAAGTTGAAGGTTATAAGTCTATGTACACTAGCTTTTAAGGGAGCAAGACTTCTACATGTCCTTAGTTAAGTGTTTCTTTCTACTTTCTTTACAGAGTGCCTGGAATAACAATTGCTACAGACATCATTTGTGGTTTTCCAGGAGAGACAGATGAAGATTTTCAAGAAACTATGAAACTTGTAGAACTGTACAGGTTTCCAAGCTTGTTTATTAATCAATTCTACCCACGCCCAGGAACCCCAGCTGCAAAAATGCCTCAAGTTCCAGCTGCAGTGGTAAGATCCATTTTCAGATGCCTTTAATACATGAAGCATGTACATGAAAATGTACATTTTCTGCAGAACTGTTTTACATTCAAATGAAAGATTTTTTCAGTCCAGTAAGGGAAATGATGCTAGCTAGATCACTGAATGTGTTTTCATATATAAATGACTGTTCAGATTGTGAGGAAGCGTAATACAGTGGGTATACTGAAGGTCTTGTCTGCTTTCTATCCAGTTTGGGGTGAATGAGTACCAGGAGTAGTAGCTGATTGATTACACGTATTAATTTTTTTTCATTTTAAGACTTCTCTGACTCCAGCAATCTCAAGCGTGTTGTGAATAATTACTCAAAGTATTAATAATAGAGCAATGATAGTCTCTGATTTATTTGTCAAATATCAAATTTATAGGCCTCTTCTTCTTCTTGAGGCTCTCCTTATGCACTGCTCATTTACTTCCTTCAGCTTGCATGTTAAAGGCCATTAATAAAATGGCATCTAATCTTTCATTTTTAGTTATTCCGTCTTCCCCTTTTCCTTCCTTCCTTCCNCCTTCCTTCTTCCCCTCCCTCCCTCCCTGCCTCCCAACACTTTATAACTTCCAACAATCTCATCTTTAGTTCCAAGGTGAAAACCAGCCTGTTTTTATATAGAAGATACATGGCTATTGACTGTATTTTGCTTGATATAAATAGCTATTTATAAGCAATAATAATAGCAATCATATCAGAAGGCATGGTTTGATTTATTTCAAAAAAATTGAATTTGTTATTTTTGTAATCTGAATCTCAAAACAGGAAAGTATACAAGATTGATGCCTGTAATAATTCAACTCATTATTGTATCATTTTTATGGGCATAAATAACATTTATATTTCCTTTCAGTCTAAGAACGAAAGTCAGCCAGCAGTGTAAATCAATTTAAATAAAAACCTATTTCTTTCAATTTATGAATCCTGGTACACCAACATGATGTCAAAACAATATATTGGAACTTGTATCCCTTTGCTTATATGTCTGAAAGCTGAACAAAGTATCTCTGCTTACTCTCAGTATATACCATGAGTTCCGTAGGATGTGTCAGCTGCTGGAGACATAAAATGAGATTATATCTGGCTTCTTCAGTTTATTGTTTAGTGTAGTGCAGCTTGAGCAATGGCTGTTCATTTATTATAGACTATCTCATAATGGGAGATTCTAAGTTTTCAAATATAAATACCCGCTGTTGAAGGTTGAACTCTCTTCAGTGTAACCAGCTCACACAGTTGCATAATTTGTCTTAGTTTTGAATGCTTTTTATATACTTTGATAAATGAAAAAAAAGTTCAGAAGTGTAATTTTTGGAAGGTAGGAAGTTTAAAAATCAAAACATTGATTTATGTTTCGTGTTTGTATTCCTTCATGCACAAGTTCTCAAGCGTGCTGTTTTCATAGGAGGCGCAGAGAGCTTAAGTTAATTTACCCACTTCTGTTTAACTGGGTGCTTATGGGAAGACAGTATGAGAAGAGATAAATTATTAAAAGAACATTAGCTGTTCTGTAGTTAGAATTATTACTTGGAAAATGGTAATTGTCGATTTAACCCAGTTTTACAGTCTTTCTTCTTATTTGTAGCACTAGTACTTATTGCTTTCAGTGAATTAGAACCTTCAAAGAAGATGGGGCCTCTAATCCAGGGCTGATGAAAATCTGTAATTAATAGATTTTGTTTCTCTTTTTTCTTTTTTTTCTCTGCGGTCCTTCAAAAATCCTGTGTTATGAGTTCCTTTGTTCTTTTATCTCTCAGTGGAAATGGAGAGCAACTAGTTAAATAGAGCAGGAAGAGCTTGTGCTAAATCTCCTACGTTTTATATTCACATTACTTCTAGACAGCAGCTGATGGTCTTTCCTGCATTTCCAGAAATGGACAGGCATTTAATTTGTCATTCCTTGCTTGGAGTAACTTCTGTTCTCTGCTAGGAAAAGGAAGTAGTGCACAACCATCCACGTTATGCACTCTGACCCTTTCATCCTTTAATGAAATATTATCCATGTTAATGAATTCGTTTTATTGCATTTGCATTGGGTAAGAAATAGCACATGGACTGCTGTGCAGCTGGGCTGTGCAAGTGTCTGAGTGTGCATTGGACCTACAGTCTTCACCAAGACTTGTGAGCTTGGTGCTTCCACAGGATGTTCATAACAGTATCCTCTGCAGTGGATCTGTTGGTAGCATCTCTTAATGGGAAAAGAATTTCGCCTGTACTGTTTAAAAACAGATGCTGAACCAGTGAGCAAGTTATTTGACAACTGTTATTCTTGTTTGTTACGTTTTTTTAAAGACTGAATGTATTTGCTATGTCATTTCGGTTTCTAAATACTTCTGCAATGGACAAATGCATTGCTAGCTGCAAAACTGCTCCACTTTAGTGAGTTCCATTTTACCAACTCTGGTTCAAGATGGCTTTGGTGATTCTGCCCAAGTATCACAGCTGCAATAATAACATACTTGCCATGTCAGTTCCTTTTAGATTAGCTTTTTTTGGAAGACCTTACCACTTCTAGAGACAGTCTGTAGAGTATGACACATAGTAATATTAGTACTTTCATATTTTTAGTGGATTGTTTTGATGATGGTCTTGAATATAATTGCCATTTTGGAGAAAATCCTCATTTGAGTTTATCTTAATAGAAAAAAACAATCAGTAGGTCAACATGGAATCATCCCTTCACATAGATAATTTATCACTGAAAGCCTTACAGGCACCAATATTTTGCTAAAAGGGCAGATGACACTAATCCAGATGGACAGTTCTGCCACCATAAATTCAGAAAAGACAGCTAAGGCTGCAGGCCTTTCTTATTTCTCCTGGAGAAAAAGTGTCCATGGAGAATCAGACATCTGTCTAAATGGTCTCATCATTTCATAACCATCAATTAGATTATGCTTACCATAAATACTCTTTCCAGTTTAGAGAAAAGTTAAAACAAACCTAGGCATGTTTTTGGTGGGTTTTTTTGATAAGCAATTACAGTAATGCTGAGTCATGTGCATTGAAAATGAGCCAAGATGTTGTCCAGAACTTAAATGCAACCCAATTTTTTTTTCTTGCCTTTGCCTCCATATTATCCACATTCTCCTAAATACACTGTTTCAGAGATGAGTCTGGATGCTCCTTATGTCCAGTGGGTAGAAAATTCTCGCTCTGAAGTGTGTTAATGATGAAATGCTTCTTTTTGTACTGGTATTGCTGCTATTATTGTTATTATGTATCTGAATTTCTCCATTTCCTTACTGTGTTTACTTGTAAAAGAGATAGTGCTGATAATTGCATAACTCAAATTACAGATTCTACTTAAACTAATAATAAGCAATGTAAGAGAACATGATTTAGATGTGTCTGGTAGGGAACTCATATTTAGCCGCATTGCAAAGGATCAGAATAACTCTAAGTGTGAAAGTTACTCTTTTTCTCTAAAATTAAGAGTGTGTAAAACCTTATGGGTTTGATAGTTTTAATTTCTATGGTCTTTATTTTTTCAAGGCGGCTATTACTCATGTGGGGATTTGCAAGATCTTTTTTCTCTATCCTTGTGATTTGGTCCATCACAATTTCTGAAACATTAGGGGAGATTATCATCTCAGGATCAACTTGACTTCTGTCACTTGGAAATTACAGGAGGAAATAGCCATTTTGAAAATAAGGATCATAACAAGGTACAATTAGGTTCATCTCTACTGAGAATAGGAGATGGCAGCTGTTTTGAGAGCATGCAGTAATGTGACTGCAGCTTCATGATTACACTGCTATCAACTGCAGTGTGGATTCTAATTTTTTTTGTGTATATTTTCAATAGCATAAGAAATTCAGTTTCAATTACTGGTGTAAGTATTAGATTTTTTTAAAAAGCATTTTTAGTGATGTCTAAATGAAAGACTATATGTTCACTTTTTCTTTCTCTCTTTCTTTATATCGCCAGATAATTAAGTTGCTTCGAGCTAGACAATTTTGTCAGTCAACTATTGAAGATTTCCTTTAATTCCTCTGAAGTGTCTCATTAATTTTTTCTCTCTGTATTAGTTGTATTAAGCACTATGCTTACTATACTGAGGTGAATAATGAATTTACAAACTTCGTAACTGTCCTGGTATTGGCTGGAATAGAGTTAATTTTCTTCCTAGTAGCTGGTATGGTGCTGTGTTTTGGATTTAATATGAGAATCATGTTGATACTACTACATGATATTTCTAGTTGTTGTTAAGTAGTGTTTATAGCAGGTCAAGGACTTCTCAGCTTTTCATGCCCTGCCAGCAAGAAGGCTGGAGGGGCACAAGGAGCTGGGGGGCTGCACAGCTGGGACACTTGCCCCAGACTGGCCAAAGGGATATTCCATACCATGTGGCATCATGCTGAGTATACAGAGCTGGCCAGAGGCAGCTGCTGCAGCTGCTTGGTCACCCTGAAGAGTTAGAAAACTAGCACACTGTTAGTAAACTCATCATTATTAGGAGAAAAAAAATACCAGTGATCAGACCTTGTGTCCCCCTCCATTTAATCAAACCATCACTTAGGTCTGTTCCTATATTTACCAATTGTAGGAGCAGTACATAATGCACTAAGAGATTTTTTTTCCCTAAGGATAGAATAATACAAAATACACCTCAGTGCTGTCTGCCAGACATGCCATGTGATACATGACAGGACCAATGGCACTGTTAAGCACTTGAAGGTTGAGAGAGTGCAGCTTCAGGTGGACTTGATTAGTTAATGTGATTTAAATGCCCAGAAAGGAAGGTACCATCTCATTTCTAATTCTCACAGACACAGCAGAATCAGTAATACTTCTTGCATCAGATTAATGGTGGCCAATCCAAAGATCATGCAATGGGATTATGTAGGGATAATCTTCTAAAATTAAAGAGGAATGCTGTGGAGATCATAAGGCGGGAGAAAAGGAAAGAGAAGTAAGTAGAAAAAGGAACAATGCACTTATTCAGCAGTACTGTTACTCCAGTCTACCATCACTGCCTATGAGCTCCCCTGTTAGGTGCTGTGACTAAATGGCATTCCATGCCCCGGGAATTGGATGCAGCTGTGATAACTGCTTCTGGTCTATCAAAGATTCTTGGCCCCTGACATGCATCTCCCCTCCCTAGCACATACAAAATGTGTGGTGTAACATGCAGAATGTTCTTCATGTGTAAGAAAAGCCAAGACTGATTAATGTCTGAGTTTGACTGCTGAACCTCTGTACTACAATTTGTTTTTCAGCAGTACATTTTTACTTGCTGTTTGCTATTCTGCTAGAATAAAGACCTGAGTGAAGATTTTCATGACAACTTTGGGACCAGGGAGTTAAAAATGTGAAGGCTGGAGGGGAAGGTAGACCATGAAGAAAAAAACCCAATATATAATTCTTCATATTTTTCACTGAACTATTGTAGTATTCCAAGTTAACATTTTCCAGCAAGTTGCTTTCTAGTAGTTTTATTTACATTACATTTATTTACATGTATTCCCTTACGCTTTTTATGAGAACAACATGTGCGGAACTGCAGAAAGCCCTGCAAACCATAGATAGCTATGAATTCTCTCATCTACAAACCCAGTTATTCTTTGATGGGTTTTATTTTGATTGGTATGTCTGTTGTTAGTGCCATATCAATGTCAGTTCTTTTTGTTACCTTCTAGATGCTTAGAAATAGTTTTGCATGTTTTCCTCCCTGTTTTTTTTTTCAGGAACTATATAAACCAGTTGATCTATGAAAGCCTGGTTTCTCCTTTCCTCTGTTTCAAAGATGACCAAAACATTTGACTGCTTTTATGCTGTATCTTTAAATCTACCCCAGTGCTCACCATTCAGTGTGTAGCCAGAACTGCGGGTTTTTGCAGTGAATTCAAAGGAACACAATTACCTGTGAGTAGGGGTTTTGTGGTTAGACAAAACTGCTAAACAGAATTTTACAAATGTTTAAGGACCACTTTATTTTAGATCTAGAATCAGCTCAAGCTCAAACCGCTTTAAGTTATTTGACCAGGTGCTGAAATGAAAATCTGTTTTTGTTGTTGTGGGAGACAGTTGAGCTGGTAGGTTTTAAAATAGGTTGAACCGTTTTGGAGAGCTATAAATGATCTGCCTATGAGCTGCTGAAAATTCAGTTCATAGCTGAATCTGGGAAATTAGTTAAATTGCACAGTAACAGCTGAACAGTGCAGAGTCAGACCCCTGAGAAAGGATGGAAGTATTTTTACTCTAGCCTGAAGCTGTGGCTTTTAAATCTTACACTGGTATAGAATAGAAGTCTTGTGCTTTCAAGGAGCACAACTGTTTTGCTTGAGAAAACAAGTCAAAATTAAAAGCTAGATTGGAAATACAGTTAGGAAACCAACTTAGGTGGTATTCTACTTTTTTTTTTTGTTTGTTTGTTTTTTTAACAGCAGAAACTGGTTGGCATGAAAATTACCACCAGCTTCCTCATAAATTCCTCACAAATCCAAGTTGAAAATTTGAGCATCTTAAAGTAAACTATGGGTTCAATCTAGGCCATGCTGTTAAGAAAAAGAATTTGAAAATAAAATATGGAGAATATACATATGGAGGAAGAGGTAGAGTTCTTTCTAAACTTCATTGTCAGGCCAGAAATAGTTACAGAATGTGCAAGGATTATGAAACTGCTGTTAGCATCATGTAACTTTGTGGACTGATGCTTGCAGCCATGTGCAGAACATATTTCATATAAAAAAATACTTTGGAAAGTCCAGGATTTGTAGTGGCCAGGAGCATTCATTACCCATCCTCTTTCCCCTGTGAGCCTGTCTGAAAACCCTGATGGAATTGTGAGTTTTTAGTTGCAATGAAGCTGAAATAGCATCAGGAATTTTGAACCACATACTCCTGTGCTGAATAAAAGGAAAGGAAGATACTCTCAGAGATAAGGTAGAATAGCCTTTGATTTTAAGGGAGAAAACAGTTTTATCTCCAGTCTACTCTTTATGCTTCTGTCCTGTTCATTGGCTCATAAAGAACTGGAAGAACCATGCAAGAAGTCTTAACTGTGCCTTTTGTAATTTTTCCTTGAATTACAGTTAGGTAACTTCTGTAAAACTGAAAAAAAATTCTATTTTTTAATTTGGAATTTTAATTCACTTTATAAACCAGACTGCTCAGAGCTAAAAACAGTGCCAGCAGCTGTAGTTATTAATAATAATTTATTCCCTGAAACTGGATATAAGCATCAGAACAGAAAACTTTCAACATTCCAGACTTAATGACAAAGTGGTTTAGGTGTAATGGTTTGTGACTTAACACTGATAGCAAATAATTTGTATCACAGAAGCAACTAAGCTTGTCCATCATTTGCAAATAATGTAACATTTATGATGGCCCACACAAAGTGCTTTGGAAGGAAAGGACACTGAAATATCCTGAAGTGGGTTCTTGGTGACCCTTTCTTGAACTTCACCTGTCTTTGATAATCCAAGTACACTCCCTCAAAGCCGTCACAGCCAATCAGGGCAGTGAGGGCTTTGGAACTCGTATCTTCCACTGTTTTCATTGCCGCGCCTGCACCTCTGGTCATTGGGCTAAAAATCTTGGAACTTGGAATTCCTGAAAACCTGGAAGTAGAGTGGAGGACTGAATAATAGATGAAGATAAAGCAGTGAGAGCAGTTTTTGTGTGTCTAGTGAATTTGTGTAGGTACACATGTGGTCTCTCTCACACGGCAAGCACTTGAGCACTGCTCCTTGCAGTTTGTACCCCCCTCTACCCTTTCCAGCACTTCTCTCTCTCTGTTCTTCTTGGAAGGCTGGAAAACCTGGTGCTTTCAAGGCTGCTCGTGTGTGGTACAGCACACAGATACCTCACCAGATCATAAAAAGGAAAAGAGCACCCTGCAGACAGGTCTGTCCTGGGCTTATGTATGTTCTGGGCTTAACATATCTATAGATAGAGATATATAGATATTTTAAAATTACATTTCATTCCTAAGATGTAATTTGCAGTTCATTCTGGTTAACATTATTGTGCAACTGGCTGCAATAACTATACAGATTCAAAAACAGTCTATCCCTTGTGGCCAATCACTTTATTTCTGATTTAGTGTCAATCTAATTTGAAATATGGCTGATACCCCACGCCAGGATTCAGCTAGATATTTTGTTCTACAAATTGTTTTTGACCTAAGCAGTCTTCCTAATCAGTTATAGTGGCATCCTTAGGAAATACCCACCTCATATAGACTGAAATTTCTGCATGAATTTCAGATATAAAAATCTATCAGAAGTGAGACAGAGCATTTTACAAACTATACCAAATTTATGGACCCTCAAAATGAACAAGTGCTGAAGGCCTTTTCTGAAATTAAGAATTGGTTTGTGAAAGTCTTCAGAATAAATTTTGCATAATTTATAGAATCACAGAATTGTAGAATATCCTGAGTTGGAAGGTTATTGAGTCCAACTCCTGGCCCTGTGCAGGACATCTCAAGAATCACACCCAGTGCCTGAGAGCATTGTCCAAATGCTTCTTGAGCTCTGTCAGGCTTGGTGCTGTGACCACTCCCCTGGGAAGCCCTTTCCAGTGCCCAGCTACCCTCTGGGGGAAGAGCCTTTTCCTGATATCCAGCCTAAACCTCCCGTGACTCAGTGTCATTTGCTCAAGTCCTGTCAGTGGTCACCACAGTGAAGTGATCAATGCCTGCCCCTCTTCTTCCCCTCACAAGGAAGCTGTGGACTGCAATGAGGTCTCCCCTCAGTCTCCTCCAGGCTGAACAGACTAAGTGACCTCAGTCCCTCCTCACACGGCTTCCCCTCAAGGCCCTTCACCATCCTCATGGCCCTCCTTTGGACACTTTCTAATAGCTTAATGTCTTTTTTATATTGTGGCACCCAGATCTGCCCCCAGCACTCGAGGTGAGGCCGCCCCAGTGCAGAGCAGAGCGGGACAATCCCCTCCCTTGCCCGGCTGGCGATGCTGTGCCTGATGCACCCCAGGACACGCTTGGCCCTCCTGGCTGCCAGGGCACTGCTGACTCATGTTCAACTTGCCATCAACCAGGGCCACCAGGACCCTTTCCGTGGTGCTGCTTTCCAACCTCTCATTCTGCAGTCTGTCCACACATCCAGGGTTGCCCCATCCCAGGTGCAGACTCCAGCACTTGCCCTTGTTAAATTTCATAAGGTTGGCGGTTGCCTGTCCCTCTAATAAAAAGTGACAGGAATAACAAGCATTAATCATAAGATAAATTAAAATATCTCAAATTTACCAGAAGGAATAAAATTCAGCAATATTTGTAAAATATATGGGTTTGAAGTGTC
Source organism: Melanocharis versteri (assembly GCA_013397845.1). Classification (NCBI taxonomy): domain Eukaryota; kingdom Metazoa; phylum Chordata; class Aves; order Passeriformes; family Melanocharitidae; genus Melanocharis; species Melanocharis versteri. Next base: position 1,292,249 of record VZTG01003808.1, read on the forward strand.
TGTATTACATAGCTAGTATTTTGGAGGTAAGAAGGAGGAAATTGCAATGCACATGGTTTAATTGCAAATGGATCCTTCAACAAATTATTTTCAGATAGGTTGACAGATGTTCTTCTGAAGATCCTATACTGTTTTCTGAAAATGCTTAATCTTCCATAAATCAGAATCTCTACATAAAATGTAAAATAGACTAAACCATAACCATTTGTGTTGCTGTAGTCCTGAAGACAATATTCCTTTAATGTTTGCAATCATTTTCTAGTATTAATGATCAGTAAAGCTGTGTGAAGTTTTATATATTTTGCTCTTTTAGACAAAAAACACGTTGCATGGAGTCATAGAACCATGCTCTTTTATTTTTGAAAGAGTCATTGTATGTAAAAAAAGTATACAAAATATGAATTATGAATGTATAGTTCTGTTGTTAATTGGAGCTGGAAAAGAAGTCCACTCTTCTGAAACATTGAGTTGAACAGCTGAATAACACACTATACACTAAGTGATATTTTCCATGTATGGATCAAAAATTATTAGAAAGTTATTTCTTAAAGCATACTGAATATCTGTTTGGGTCAGTAGTTGAAGTAGAACCGTAAGTCTATTTTAACATAGTAATTCAGGTAGGTTAGGTCAAAAAGACTAGCTAATCCCCAAATTATTTTGTGTGCTTCATTATAGATGGGATCAGAAAGACAGGAATAGTGTCAGTAGAGGTGAGTTAGCGATAGGAAACAGAGAACTTGTCAGGCATGTATTGTCACTTCTGCTCTTGCAGACCTTACAGGGCATGGATGCAAGGGCAGAATGAACACCAGGTATGATTTTATCAAGAAATCTGGCTGGGGCACAATGTGAGTTTTTTCAGGATAATTTCTAAGACGGTGATGCATTGAATAACTGAGGTCAAAGAGAATGGTTCACTGGTTTCTGATCACTTTTTTAAAAGCTGTTTTGCAGGCCAAAAAGCAATCTGCAAACTTTGATAACGTGGCGGTTCCAGTGGCTTGGCTCATATCTCTGTTGTGGTTATAGGTACATGGATTTAAGACTTTATGGATTGAATCTCCAAGCAAGGCTTTTAAATGTGCTTTGGTTGGAGTAGTTGCTATCTCCCTCTCTGGGGTTTAGCCAAGTAATTCTGTGGAGATTAAAGTTAGTCCAGTGGGTGTCTTTGGGTAGGGTGCTACCTGCTCCATTATGATTTATAGGAGTTCAGAGTTTGGAACTACCCAAGGCCTTTGTAGTTTTGAGATCACAGATGTGATGTAAGGGAAAAGAAAGACACCGCTTGGTTACTGATCAGAAAATGGATGCTACTGAAGTCAGAGAATGACATAACACAAAGCATGTTAGAAGTGCTGTTTCAGAAAAGAAAGCTGCAATCTCATGGTTTTGCAAGCATCTGTTATTCTGGAGCCTCTGTGCTTTCAGTTATACTGGGGAAGAAGACTGAAAAGACTTGCAATGCTGCTTCATTCTTCTCCTAAATTGTGTCAAAGTTGTACTCACTTGACTCACTGAATTTAATGTGACTTTAAATTATGTAATCCATTAGATAGTACAGAAGGAGGTAATGTGGTTTTCCAGACTTGTTTGAAAGAAAAACACAATATTGCTATTGGTTATTAGCATGCTCAAGGATGGGGGTGGGATGCTTTATAAACTCTAAATTAAAAAATGTTCCTGTGGCAAAATAAAATTGTTTTTTAATTCTGATCAGCAGGATGTAAAAGAGAAATGAGGGAGATGACTGGTAAGTGAGGGAAGATAACTGAAATAAAGACATTAATCTGATTGCCTTGACACATGTTATTATTCACTGTACTCATGAAGGAAAAGAAGAGTATTTGAACAGAAACAGATACATGTTCTTGTTACTGAAGGCAGCCATGTATATTGGAATGATTTTAAATCATGGGAGCAAGAGAACAAAGGCACGAGAACTTTGCTGGCGATATATTGATGCTGAGACCTTCAGTGGAACTGCTGGAATCTGCAGATCTGTCACAGTCTTAGGCTGGAATTATTAAGAACATTGAAGGTGAAAATAGGCTTAATAAAACTGAAAGCTGAGTCTAAAGGAAAGCAGCAATACCTTCATATTGGGAGTAATTTTGTCCCTTTTATTCCTAGATGAAAATCTGAGAATATTCCATTTAAGTAGCTTCTAAGTAATCTATAATATAAATACCTCAGTGATATTGTAGTTCTCCTTCACAATAAACATTGTAGACCTGTGATACCATGCTTGAAAAGAAAACAAACAAGTGTTGGGCTACATTAAAATCATCTGAAAGACAGGTAATTATCACCTGAATATGAAAAGAGGATCACAAGATAAGTGCAATATACATGTGTGAGCCTACAATGTTTAGCATTTGTTATAACTATTCCATTTGTAAAAATATTTTTCTAAAGTATACTCTGATTATAAAAAATTATTATTAGGGTACCCCTACTTTTACCCTATTTTCATACCATTATTTGCCAAAAAAATTTTCTAAGGTAGTCAGCATAAAATTCTATGCTGGTTTACTTGTGCAGAAAATATTTTAAGCGGTTTTAGATTCATTCTGTACTACAGGGTTTGTTGGGGTTTTTTGTTGGTTGATGGTATTTCATGATTGAAAGTAGAATAGTAATCCACAGTATAGTCCACTTAAAGCATTAGAAAAAGTTTAATTATTGCTGAAAATCAGTGCATGAGAAAAAGAGTAAAAACACCAAGGTCACTAACTCAGCTTTATTGGTGTATAGTTCCAGACTGTTGTAAAAGGAACCTCTATTATGGCTATACCTTAAACATATAATATGCATATTGGATGACCAGTATCCCTTTAATAAATCCCAGTAATCAAAAATCTGAGGCCCAGCAAAATGAGAGAGAGAAAGGAAATAAATAGAGCAAAGTGTGTGTTACTTGCATTGCATATCTGCTTGCAGGGGTGGAAATAATGAAATTGTGGTAATGTGTTGTTTCCTCTCTACTAACGTTGTCTGTGTGTGCTGTCCTAAGAAATGCCATTAGTTGATGTTGGTTTCTGGTTCTCATTTTTATAAATATCTTGGACACTACCTGTCTTTTGAGAAGCATTTAATTACTTATGCATATTTCAGTAACAAGCTTGAACTAACTCACTTAGAAGAAGTATTGCTTTGTTTAGGGAAACGCTTCCATCCTGGCATACTTATGTGTACAGGCATATATGGTTTTACAGTATTTAACTCAGTCCTGCAGCAGCATTTTAATTCATTCTTCATCAGATGTTCACATACTTTTCCTGCTAAAAGTATAAAAAGTGTCTCCTTTTTATCTCCCATATAATGTGGTATTTTTACAACTTATTGATACGGATAACTGAAAATTTGTTTTTAAAGTCATATGCATATATTTTTTTAGGTGCTCACATCAGCATAAGATCTCTCTTCATCTGTCTCATCTCCCTAAACTTTTTTCTTTGAGTGCTGCAAACTGAGGACTATCTATCACTGTATGGCAAGCCTAAGAGAAGTACAGGAATAAGCTGAGTCTGATGTTGCTATGAGACTCCTGGAAGGTCTTTTCATGCTAATTTGTGACTTTGGAAAGAGAATTGAATTTTTTCAGAAAAAATTACAATATATCCTATGCTGATCTGTGAGGATGTTTGAAAGCAATAGTGCTGCTGCACGTGGAACAGTATGATAAGATAGTGCATTTGCTTAAGTTCAGAGAGCGTTTTTGAGTGGCTTTTTACAATGTGATTTTGGCAGCATTTTTGGTACAGAACAAAGGACTGGGGAATCAGAACACTGAAGAGAAAGAGCGTGGAAAGAAAAGTTTTTATATTGGTCAAAGGGCACTTGAAAGGGATGTTAGAGTAAGCCAAGGCAACATAAATAGGGGTATGAAGCTACATCAAGGGAAGAAATTCTGGGGAGATGTGTGTAAATAGATAGTTTAGGGACTGAAATAGTCCACTGGAGGTTATAAAGGAGAAGGAGCTTTTGGACTCCTTATTTTCCACTGTCACGTTTAGACATGGAGAGGCCTGCTTTACCTCTGCTCTATACTGCATAGAGGTGAACTGCAAACCATGCTGCTTCTTTGTTTCAAAAACTTATTATTCCTACCTTATGACTCATGCCCAGCTGTAGAAGTTGGAGGATTACCATTGGAGCAGCATGAGTTCTTTGTCCTGTGTCTGTGTTTTGAAATATTACATATTTCTGGATTTTAGAGATCTGAGTTAAACTGCACTTTTTGTTGCAGAGAGACAGAAATTATCACTAAGCAACCTTAAGTCTGTGCTTATGACATTTTTATCTCTGTATATTCTGATTCCATGCAAAAAGTCAAATACTGTTTAGAAGTAGCTCAGCTAAGCATATGGGGCATCCTGAGAATTTTGGAGCACTTCTTCATGTGCATCTTGTGAAGTTTCATTTCGTGTTTTGCTGTGTTAGGAATTTCCAGCATTTCCCCAGTCAGGAGAGTTTTGGTTCTGTACAAACAAACAAACAAACAAACTTTTGTGGAAAGGTAGGAAAGAAACCATAATTTTCTATAATAATAAAAAAGTTGAAGACTGTGTCAGTGTGTTGTGTAAGGGAAGCCATCTTCAGTCTTCATCTAGTCTAGCCAAGTGTGTAACCAGCATTTTGGCGAGAGTCTGAGGGTGAAAGATGAGTGTTTTTCTGTCATATTGTTTTACTGAGTGTTATTAAAGTAATTGCAGTCAAAATGAATACAAGAGAAATAGTCTTCAGTAACAATGAGCAAGACTTGGACTTTTTCTGGATTGTGTAGGGTTTTCTTCCTAGAAAGATGAGTGGGGTTTCCATAATCCAGGCTCAAGTGCTTTTGTCTTCTTCTTGCATGATGCTATGTTAAATTAGTTTTTTTCAAGCAATCTTTTTAGTAATCTTTTTGGTATCTCTTTTTAATTTATCATCACATTTCTCCAAATAATTTTGATAGTATTTTAAGTACTTTGACTGTCTACAGCTGTACTACCAGAGAAGAAGTCATTGTAAGTTGCTTAACGTTTCAGTGAAAATAAAAACTATGTAAAGAAAGAAAATACATAGTTCATGTTACATGAACAAAAATTACTAAATTGCCCTAATGTTTCCAGAAGTTAAAATAAATGCTGCAGTCATGCAGCTGTCTATTTAGTTCCCAGCATGCTGGAAACATAAACAGATCTTTCCAGCTTATCTGGAAAACTACTTTCACAGAAATGATGGCTAAATAAGACACTGGTATAGACTACAAGTAAGGAGTTCTTGCAGTTGTCTCCCCTTTACACATTTTCCAACACTCAATGCTTTGCCTTCCCCAGCTATGCGATAAGTAAACATCTATTTTGACATAATAAAACTTTGAACTGATTTGTGATTCATCCCTGCATTAAACACAAAGGGTGTTTTTCTCCTTTCCCTCCATAGGATACTGAAGAAGCTGAGAAATTCTATTTAACATCAGCTGAAATCACTGAAAGCTCTTTGACTAAATTCAGTAGGAGCTGGATTAAGCAGGTTTTGTCTTTGAACTATGCTCTGAACAGAAGAATTTTTTTTCCTTTGCCTTGGCATTAAATGACATATCCCCTATTAATTTTCCACAATCAAGGCAATGAGAGTATTAGCATCAAAAGAAATCGAAAAATAATAAATGATTCCTCTTCAAACTGACTTCCTTTACACCTAATCTCCTATAAGGCAATACTGCACATACATGCTAGAATAGTAGACAAGTCGTTGCAAGATTGTAGCCTGATCTCTGAAGTTTTGTTATCTGTATTCTAAAATATTATTTATGATACATTGAGCAAAAATTAAACCTAATCTGAATTGTTCACACATTTCACTGATGTTCCACAGGTTACTGTTTATTATTTATTAAGGATATTTTCCTTAATATTGTTAATATATATGTTAATTATTTCCTGTAATATTTAATATCCTTAATCTGCATACACTGCTCTTCATACATAGTTTCATTAACAAAGTGGGGAGAGAATGTGTTTGTACCTGCACAAGGCTTTTTTAATCAGTAGTCTCTCTCTCTCTCCCGTAACTTTTCTAATATGGCTTATTTATTAATATTCCTTTACAGAAAAAACAGAGAACGAAAGATCTGTCCCAGCTGTTTCATTCATACAATCCATATGATCATAAGGTAAGAAAAAAATATACTATCTATGTTTGATTTTAAGAATAATTCCAAACATTTGTGGTAACTATATTTCTTGTTTAATGCAAAATTGAGAAGAAATTATAAAATTGAAAGTGCTGAGCATGTTACTTAAATTCTGCTGTCACATGAATATTTCTTTGTTTAAGCCAAGCTTGAAAAGGTACATTTTCTGATTTGTGAAACCAATGACTCGCATTAACCTCATAGAAGTATAATTTATAGACTGACACTAAATCCTGCAAAGTGACCATATGTGGTATTGGATTCCCCTCTTTCCTAACTCTCTGTTTAGGAACTGTGTTACCCTGGAGTATGTTGCTTAGCCTGTTTTGTCAATTAGGCCCTGAGATACATGATACTAATGAATTATCTATTGATCAGGGAAGCATCGTTCGAAGAGGCTGCTGTGTGAACAGCCTGGTGGTTGTCTGGGGGGAGAAGTAGAAACACACATCATCATTAAAACTTGGTGCTTGATCGTAATGTCTGGGAACCCTGGCTGAAAAAAAAAAAAAAACAACCCAACTTGTTTATTGTATTTATCCTGTAGGGCAAAAAAACCCCCCAAAAACCAAAAAGGGACATTGCTATGTGAAATAAAAAAAAAATGAAGTTGTTTCAAGAAGATTTTGGAGAACCAAGAGACAGAGATCACAGTATTTCTGTGTTATAACTATGTAATGAGGTTCTTTCAGATGTTATGCAAAAGAGAGCATTAAGCAGCAGATTGAAGAAGAGTTAAGTGGGTTTTTAAATACTTTCATGGAGTTCCTCCTATCTTTGATGCCTCTGTGGGCATATTCTTTTAACAAGTGCACAAAACTCTTTAAAAATTCGTCAGCAGTATGAGAAGTTTGTCTTTGCTGCTTCTGTTTTGAGAAGTGTGATTGATTTTGCAAGTATCCATTAAAACAAAGCAAGATTTGAAACATATCTGTTGTTGTTGTCGTTGTTTAGACATTTCAAAGGAAAGTTCTGAACTCTATCTCTTCTTTTCCTGGGTGTGTACCAAATACATTGGAAAAAAGAGCTAGGTTTTATATTTGGGAGAAGAAGGTGGCAGAAGTATGTATGTGCATCTATCTCTTTGCATGAACACATGCACATATATGCAATATATGTGTAACTACACATATGTCTATAAGAAATACAATGTGTAAATTAATGGATTAAATTTATCAGGCAAGTTGTTGCTGTGAGAGTTCTGTAGTTACCAGCCACTTGAAAATTTAGTTTAAGAAGCCATTGTAAAACAGCAGTTATATTCTATAACTTTAATAATTGTACCTAATGTCAAGTTAAATTAATCTCTGCTTAGTACTTTTTTTATATATAGTCTGACATTATTTACCAGAATTGGTAAAGCTGATGTTAATGGCCTATGAAAATGGCCTTAATGGAGAAACATGAAGAATAAAGAAAACTAGGTTGATAAAATTTTGAGTGAGATTGTTGCTTTTTTGAGTTGAAGCATTTTGAGGTAAATGTAATAGTAGGTCAATTAAGGTCTAATAAGGAGATGCAACTGATGAACTAGAAACTTTGATATTCCTCTGCATGTCTTAATTCTCCTGTACAAAACACTTTTTATTCATAGTACAAGGAAATTCCATTATTCTTTTATTAGCACTTTTAATGGACTTGGCCATTTGTAACTCCTGCTGTCTTCCTGCTCATATCCTTTGTGGCATTATATCAAAGTATTCTCAAATGATTTTGGCTGCAGTTGTGAGGACTTCTGCACTCTTTACAAATTAGTCATCAGGCAATGTGGAATTGGATATAAATGCTTAAATATATTTCTTTTGATCTTTGTTTTAGGGCCTTTAATATATTATTAAAAGTAGCACAATTGTTTGATAGGTGATTTTTGTACCTCCACTCTTTTGTTGCTTCCAAGCACATTCTGTATATATATCTGAGAGTAAAAGTGCAGGGGAAAGGACAAGTGGAAGTTTTTATTAAAGTTATGGTCTTTCCTTATTTTCCATTTGACAGTGAAGGTTTTTCTTCTCTTAACTACTTCCTATTTGTAGGCTGCAACAAGCTCACTGCAGATTTCCTGCTCTGTGCTTTTTATTTCCACCTCAGCTTCCAATTTCACAATTGCTGCAGTCTAGGGGAGGACTTTTAATTTTTGTACTAAATCTAACCTCAGTTGGGAATACAGTTATTTCAAGTGGGGATGTGTATTAGCTTTGCTCTAGTTCTGTTTTGTTTGATTTACATGGTCAGAGGATTTGAGGGCCGGGCAGGGGCACGTTGTTTGCTATTTTGTAGATTATTTTCAGGGGGTGTAAAAAGGAGATTTCATGATGGCTTTGTGAAAGTGTTGGTGGTACAGGAGCATGGCATGAGTGATTGGAATTAGTGGCTTCCAGGATTATTACTTTGTTGATTAAAAGATTTTTCTCTGAGAACCTTTCTAAAATAGAATGAAGAAAAACTTAAGAGTAAATTGGTGCTTAGTAGTAGTAGTTAAAACAAATGTAAAAATCTCATGAACTACAGTGGCTGAAACAGGACTTGCTACAAAGATTTGATAGTACTTCATCTTTTTATGGTGGGATATCTCATCGAAAGGAGAAAAATCAATCAGAAAATCAGAAAGTGTTCATTCTTCCATGCTCGCATTTCACTCTCTAAACCAGAAAGTGATGTTTTGATGAAGTAGCTATAGTAAACTTACTAACCTTGTTACTATTTACGCATGGTCGGGACACCAATAGCTCTTAGAAACTGTTCCTGAAAATTTTACCTCAACATGTATTTGCCCATCTAGTGTAAATTATAGCATCCTGAAAGACATTTAAATGTTCATGGTTCTTCATTCCCAGATGAAAACCCAGCACTTTCATTGCGGTAGAAACAAGGATTTACTTTCCCTTCCACTTCCAGGTGTTGAGTCTTATCTTTTATCCAATGAGGCCTTAATTCAGCAGCAGAGGAAGCAGAGCTTTCAAATTCTTCCTGCAGAAGGGATGGAAAAGCAGGAGATACTCTGCTGGTATCAGGGGAGAATTAGCTAAGTTCCTCTATTCTTTAATGCCTAAACAAGTATAAGTTGCCATCTAGTTGCCCTTCTCATTGTTCAGATGAAACCTTTCAACAGCAAATCTCAAAAATTGCCCATTGGTTGTATACTTATCTATCCAGGCGGATTTCATCCTTCTCTCTTTAACCTAGTGTCACTATAGTGCTTTACAGAGGCTCTGACTACAGAACCTGTGCGTCTTTCAGGTACTGTGCCTCAGACAAAGCTCATTTTAGCATCAGTGTTGAATGCCTGGCAAATATATTGAATTCTTGATGTCAGACATGTACAAAGGGCTTTTCTTTTTCAGCTTTTTCTTTTGTTGTTGTTGTTAAAATGAGTATTTTCTAAAATTCATTCTTTTCAAAACTAAATAATTACTTAGGAAATGCTGAGCAGTATCTTGTTCCAGGTATGTGATTGACATTTGCTCAAACTTAGTTCAGTTAGCATGTGTAAAAATACATAGCACTCTATTTGTAGATGAAGCCATTCCTTGTTCTGAAATACTTGCTTTTTCCTGTGTTTATGTAGAGTGGGAATATATATGGTCTGGCTTTCTTGAGAGTCAAGTTCTGATTGCTCTGTAGCTTTTCTCTAGTTAGCAGTAGAAAAGAGCTTCCAATTTTATATACAGTTTATCTTTTTCTAGGACCATCAGAAAAAGATGATAAAATTGACATCCTCATAAAGCTGTACCAACAACAGCTTTAGTGTTTCAAAATTTAAAAGAGGATAATTGAGGAGCTATATTCTGGCCAGTTTCCTTTGAGCTCATTTAATGAAAGATTATGTTTGCACACTAGTAATTTCTGCTGAATGTTTTTTGTGTGTACACTGTGAGGTTTCACTTTCCACACAGTAAGAATTTTATTCTGTCTGCAGTAGATGTTTAGCTCAGAAATAATGGAACTGGAGCTCTCTCTTACATGACCCTCACTCTTTCAAATTTGTGACCGAGTTTTTTTTTTAAAGCTGTTAAAGTGGTTCTTATAATAGGTTACCTGGTCAAAACATCAGGTGTTACAAGCTTAATAGGAGTTTCAGGATCCAGTATGCACCTAATGGCCAAATTCAGAAGTGCAGAGCCCTGGTTCCTTTTCTTCTTTTTGTCAGATGAGTTTAAGTATCCAGTCTAGCCCTGGAGTGGTTGTATAAAACTATAATCTTCAATTTATGCTCTGCAAAAGAATGTTTTTTACATATTGTAAGCACAGTATGTCAGAACTGCTACGCATTTTGCTGCTTTGCCTTCCTGGGAGGAAACCCAGGGAGACCTTAGGGCATGTCCGTACCTGCCTCTGGCAGCACCGGGCTGTTACAGTGGGAAATCCCCTGAGAGTTGTGCTTAAAACTCAGCTCTCTATTTGTTTCTGCCTTTTGCAACCCGAATCTCTTGCTCTACAACAGGGCATGATCTATGAAAAAATAAGGTCATGTCTTATAGCTTTAGAGATTTATTTTAGCCTATGCTGTATCCAGCCAAGTAAGAAATAAAGTCAACATCCATATGATTTGATAAGAGTTTTGTGAGAGATTTTCTCTCAAACTGAAGGTGTGATCAGGATTAAAAAAATTAGTTGCTATTTCAAAATGTGCTGTAATTGATGCAATTCTGCTAAAATAATTGTAAAATCTTTAAGCCTCATGTTTTTAAATGTTCTTTATTAATTTGTTCTGGAAATGTTAAAACACTCAAAAGAGCAAAACCCCTTAGGCAATGCCTGTGTGTTTGGCAAATTATATGGACCATTGTATTAGGATGCAGAATTAAGTGACAAAAAATATTTTTTGGTTTTTTTGAGGGGTTTTTTTTGTGTCAGCTCATAAGCAATTTGGGGAAGCAGGCAGTGATGTCCTGTTGTCTTTGATAGGGTAGATATGTACATAACTCACTCAAGGAACATTAATAACAAAATTATGTAAGGCTATTCTTAAGGTACTAATGGCTGCTGACACTTACTGACCTACAGTATTTTCAAGCAATTATTTCAATAGCACACAGACCCTATTTTTAAAGGAAAATAAATAATCTAGTGTCAGTTTCCTTGAACTGAGGTTTCTTCTGTTGAATTCTTTAGCTCTCCTGGACAGCTGACATTTCGTGTCAGAAATTTTTCAAAAACTAAGCTACCACACATTGAAAGAGGCTGTAAGTAATGAGGGAGTGGAACTATTTTCACAGTGAAACAGGCAGGAGGCACTGTGAAGCAGGTGGGATCTCTTCTGGCACTGCCTCTGGAGGCATATCTGTATGCTCTGAGTCATTTTCATTGACAATAACTAAACATATTAATCATAGCAATGCCCAAGGCTGTGGCATTGTCTAGGAATCATCATGGGCACCTGTGTGAAACATAAAATATTGGAAAGCAAGTGTACAGTGCCAGGTGAAGGGTGAGGGTTTGGAGTCAGCTGGCTTCTGATAAAAAGACCATGTTAAGTCCTGCATTCCTTCCAGCTCTGTGCTCTTCTGGTGGCCTCTGGGAACAATAGGTTGTGGCAGGGGAATGGAGGGCGTGGTTGCGGCAACGAGAACCAGCAAAACTGTCTTCACCGAAATGAGGACTCTTTAGTTCAAAAGCAGAAACAGCAGCAGATGGGAAGTCAATCACTTAAGTTGTGACCAGTTCTCCTACTGATGAGCTGGGGGTCCTTCACAACTGAGCAAGAGAAATTCTGATGTCTATTGAAAGAAACCACTCTATCTAAAATGCCTGATGTTGGCTAACTCTCTCATGGCAGGCATCACCACACTACTCTTGTTAATTAGGTCCTAAAACTTTGGTTTTGAAGATGTGTCTGGGCTGTGGGACAATGTGCTTTCATAAGAGGATGTTTAAATTGATGTGTTGGACACTTGTAGAGTTGGAAGTGTTGCTATGAGAGTAGCTGGTGAAGAACTAAAATGTAGTTGCAGCGCTAAACATGTGGCAGATGAGATTTACATCTTTCTGTGTTCATGTTCCAGATCTCTCAAACTTTGACATGTTCTGTGTTTGCTGCTGTCATTTTTAATAGCTACTCACATTAGGAAGTGCTTTGTTTTACATGTGAGGCAGGGCAGCTAGCATGTTTAAGTAAACCAAGTTTGGATGATTTTTGGAGGCTGGAAATGGGAAATTACAGAACTGCTGAAAACCACAAGCAATTCTTATTGTTTTTGCTAAGGGCAGTAATGTTTCACAGTTATTAACTGTGTTTTGCAAGATGTGTGGTGAAGTACTGTGAATGTGTAGGTTTTACTTTTGAGCCAGAAAAAGAAGAAAGCAGTTTTGCAGTACTCTGTCAGCCTTCAGATTTTTTTGGTAATTACTTGGGTGTATGATGCTGGAAAATAACAAAAATCCTTTTAACCTGCTTTCCATTTATTCCAGGAACAGCATTGTACTAAATTGTAAGGCAGTTGTGAGGTTGCAATGCCTGTGATATAAGCCATGATCTGAATTTTCTAAAGGAGGTGCTCTGAATTGTTGTTTTGTAAGATGAAAAGGTTTTTTAGGTTATTGCTGAAAAGGGCCGGAGCCTTTTGCTATCTCCTGCCTTGAAATAGATTTTGGATTTAATTTAATATCTCAGATGTCAGATATGACCGCTTTTTATGGAAATACTCTTATTGTAACCTACAGCCATTCTTCTCTGTTCCCTTCCCTCATGTTCAGAGCTGCTTTTTGGAGGAGGTTACATAAAGCCGTTTTGTGCTCTTGATATGATGTGAGGCTTCAAAGAAGACTACTGAAAGAGAAAAGCAATTTCTATTTGGAAGAGCCATGCAGTGGCCTCGTGCTAATGGCACACTTGAACATTACTTGATGATAGTGAAGAAAATCTAATTGCCTCAAAAGCTCCTGCTTATTCTTGACTTAACTCTAAGCTACACTGAAGTTTGTGCCATCTGTAACAGAGAGTGAGCTGATATAGAGACAGTTTAGAAAGGGCTGTTCATATACCAGGAATTGTTTCAGGGTTTGTAGAGAATAGGCAAAGAAACAAGGCAAGAACTGCAACAAAAGGGCTTACTTCTCCATTGTATATGCTGTGGAAAAACACGTTTGCTCTGTCTTAATTCTGTAGCTGAAGTGTTGTGGATAAAGAATTGCAGTCTTATTTGAAGTGCATATTGCATCCAGAAAATCAAAAACCAAAGAACCCAATTACTGAATCTGGTGCTCTAAAACCAATACTTTCTTGGTTGGTTTTGTGTCGCTGTGAGCGGCAGTAAGGAGAGCAGGCCCACGCCAAGCCGTAGAAAGCAGAAGTGTGACAGACTTTATTTTGATTCTAACTTTTATACAGAGATATATACATAATAGTGATTGGACAGTGTCATCGCACCCTTCAGGGGGATTGGCTGAAGCCTTACAGCTCCAGTTAGCAAAACATAAGATTAGAAAGAGAGTAAAATGTCCCAGTTTATTTTGTTTTCCTACAGAGTTCGTGAGAAGGAGAAAATTCTTAGGACTGCACGTCCACAGTTTTGTTTTAGACATAACCTAGAATATATATAGACAACTATATATATGATTAATATTTTGGCTAAAATCATATTTAATGCTAGTAACTTTTGCTATAGTTGGACATTTAAGGCATCGAACCTTGTGTGATGCTAACTGAATTGTTTGGGACTGTTACCTCTATTCCAGAAAGAAGGCTTTTCCTGTTTTAGGGTAGAGAGATATTTTTTCTATCTTTTTAAAATGACTTTTCAAAAAATTGTTTTATTATAGTCTGTTAAATCATGTTTGCATCTATACACAAAGGTGTATGTGTGCTGCATGTTGATGTATGTGCTTAGATGTTGAACAGGGTTTCAGGGGTACCAATGTATTATTGAAATATCTTCATTAGTGATCTTGAGAGTAGGTTTAATAAATGAACTCATGAAATCCACATATATCCCTCACCCCATGTGAAAACATGTATGCGCTTTTTCAGTTAAACAGTTGTGGAAATAGTGGTTATTTACTTCACAATTTTTCTCCTTGGTACAGCATGCAAATGTTACCTGGTATAGTAGATTGCCTGAAATAAGGATATTCTACCTCCAAAAAAACATTGAAATGTAAAATGAGAGACAAGTTTTTACGCTGACATTAAATATCTGCCATATGAGCTCAAGTAAAACAAATTCTTTGATGCACATTAATCCTCTTGTTATTTTCTGTAGGAAGACATTACCTTTTGCTGCATGCCTTGTATCATTTATGTACCTTGTCCATCATTCATTGATCTGATATTGAGTGAAAAAACACAAAAAAGAAAGGTATTTTAGGGTTTTTCAAATTAGTTGCTGGGAAACCTTGACATCACAAAAACTAAACAGGCTTCACCCTGTTACAGTTTTTTTAATCTCCCTTCAATCTCGTGTTAGCAATGTGATGGAGTGGATAACTAGCAATTCTATGGGCATTTCAAGTTCAGGTATCTTTCCTTCTCTATTCCTTGACACCTCAATTTGACCTATATCTCTCTGCGGCTGTGCAGTTTGTAGTGGATTGGATTTCCTTGTTATCTCCCACTTTCTCCCATTTCCAACCCCTCCCTCCTTCCTTATTCTACTGCCATTTCTCCCCTCAAAAAATACAAGGGTTTTTCCTCTATGTAGTTTGCCTTCTTTCTGTTTCTTTCTCTCTAACTATTCTTTCTTTAATATCTTGTTCATTATTAACAGGTATTAACACTGCATTCTCGCTCTGTTTTATTCACCTGCCCTTCTGTTTTTCTTGATTTTTTTTTTTCCCTCTTTATGGAGCCCCTTAGTTCTAAGCTGTACTTTGTCATGGCATTAAAGTGGCTGTGGGGGGGGAAGGCATCAGTGCATCAAGCGTAGCCATGCCTGAGCACAGTGTTGTGGAAACCCATCCACAGAGGTGGTAGTAAAATTTTTCATTATTTAAACTTTGCTATTGGTGTAAGTATTCATATGACCAAGCTCTTGAACTTGCTTGCTTTTAACTAAGCGCTTGTCAAGAGGCCCAAGTTTTGGGAACTTCACAAATAGATTTGATAACTGTCTTTATGATCCCCATCTTCTCACTGGTAAACTGTGTACTTTAATTAATTTGACATAGTATTTAAAATTTTAGGTGTTAATCAAGTAGGCATCAGTCCTTTTATTACTGGAATATTTTGAGTAGTCATCTAGTACCCCAAATCTTGGGTAATATTTTTACTTTCTTCCATGGAGTGAGGATATTCCATTTATTTTTCTTCTTCCTTATTCCAGTTTAAAATCATGTTTTATGGACCCTTTGACATGAAGTTGTGAAGGAGGTGTGAATTTTCTGGCTTTTTGTCTGATAATAAGGTATAATCTTCTGCACAGACTTGCATATATGCACATATACACATGCACGAAACCCCATAATTAACAAAACCTTTGATTTGAGATTGATTCCAAGTATCATCCAGAAACAATCTGGTATATTTTGCATAAGTCATACAAGGATAAGATCACGTTTTTCCCAATTTGTAATAAGTCAGCGCTGGCTACTTATTCCATCTTCTGCTGTCATTTAAGCTCTTGGAACTAGAAACGCTCCATTAGTTTTTATTTTGTTATAATTTCCTCTCTGCACTATGTTCCACTTAAAAGCATGAGGAGAGGTTAGTTATCATACAGTTGAAAAGACAAGTCTCGATAAAGTGGCCATGTAAAACAATAGATATAATTTGGACATTAGATTGCTCTACACAGGAAACTAATTCTCCTGCTGTCTCTCCACGTGGTGCAGTTTGGCCACTCTCAGCATGAGCTCAAGAGCTCTGCTTTGAAGGGCAGCTGGAGGAGGAGTCTCAGAATCTGCCAGCAGACCACGTGGATTTTCCATGCATAATCTAGGTGATTGTCCTAGCTGTGTGTGAAATTTGGGGTTCTCTCAAACATGCTGACAGTGGTTTTGCACTCAGTGCGCCTGTGTCGGAGGGGGAAACTCTCATGATCTTAGGGGACAGAAAGTGGTTGTATTTAGATGTAACTAGAAAAGCATCCTGTGGCTTCTACCAATTGCTTATCCTTTCTGAGAATTGTGGGATGGCTGCTGAAGGATGTCAGTGTTCTGATGACACTGTATGCATGCGTACAGAAAAATCAGCAACATTAAGTTAAGTGCCCGAGATACTGACAAGTACTGGTGTGAATTGTGGTAGGCTTGAAAGACTTTCAGACCTTGGGCAAGGATGGAGACTCTGAGTCAGTAAACTTTGAGTTCAGCCTGCAATGTGGACATGCCATGGAGGTTTGAGTCCCAGTTTGAGGTGGAAGAAGCATCTTAAACACACAATTCAATTTCAGCTGTACTTGAGCTTCAGTGTATCAGAAGGAAGGAGTGGTGCTGTCAGTAGGAAGAGAGGTACAAACCTGGATTTTGTTGTAAGTGCACCCCAACGAAGCCTTTTTCATTCCTTTAGTGTGACATGCTCTTCATATAATTTTTTCTCTGTGTTCTGGTATTTTATAAGTGTAGGAGACTTTTCATCCATAAAACTGTACACATCCAAAGAGCAGTAAAAGAAACTATACATCCTTCCATGCATGTTTTGAGGGAAAGACTCCAGTATGAGGCTTGTATGGTGCCATCTTCTCTGGGATTTTCTTATAATTTCAAATTTTGACAAGATTCCAACATCCAAAAAATCATCTTTCCAAGACACTGTAGATTCTTCCTGTGATTTAGAAACTAGCTGTCTTTGATTTGTATTATGTGAAGTATAAGGTGGTTGTGGGGCTAATGGTGAATTTAAGGTTTGACATCTCATAGTCATCAGAATAAAAATGGGAGGGGTTATATCTCCTTAAAGGAACAAAAGTATTACAGTTTCTTCGTGATAGATGTGGAATTCTGTAATATCACTGGAAGCAAGTAAGAAGCTGGTCTTGAAAGATGACATTTTAGTTTATATAAATGCTGCTCTAGGTCACATTTAATTTTTCTTCCACACTTTTCTCATGCAATCATGGCAGTCGTACCTAGTCTCCAAGCCTTATAGAAAAAGAGGTGGATATGCAAGTAATTTATGCAGGTCTTTAAAACACAATGTGAGATTTTTTTTTAATATATTTCTGTGAAATTTGATGTATTTGATATATTCTGTTACGTAACACACGTAAGTGAAGTGTTGTGATAAAATACTTCATGCTGCAAATACAAGCAGTCATGCTAACAAATCCTTTATTTCATATTGTCATGCTAGTTCCAGGAAAAAAACACCTGTGTGTTATTACTGCTGCTCATTTTTGCATCTCCTTTAATACTGATGGTATCATTTATGAAGTATATGTATGGCGAATTATGCTTCTTCATGCCTTTTATTTTTACAGGCTGATTTTTTTAAATACTAGGCCTGCTTGGTACAAAACCTTACAAGATGTAAGCCATCACTGTTTTCCATTGCAAACCCCAACCTTGTTTTCTATATAACATTTGCAGAAAATGTGTAATATAAAGCTAAAAGCATGAACCATTTGTAAGTCCTGTGTGAGAGCAGGTATTAAATACCAATTCACGTGTCAGACAGACAGTGGCAGCTGCTTTGTTTATGTATGGCACGATCCCATATTAAATCAAATGGCAAGTGCATGGTTTGACAGGTACTGTCATCAGTGCAAACATTATTAAACTCATTAAAGGCATTGCTTTTAATTTTTTATTTAAAGTACATATATTTGTCTTGCAGAGCCTTTCCCAGTCAGAGCCTACAGGAGCAAGTACTAATCTTGCAGGTTTTTTGCCTAACAAAGCCTGCTGTGTTTCTGGCTGTTCCTTAGGGGCAGTGCCATGATGTTTATGGCTTCCCCTGCACATCGTGTGTTAGGATCTGTGACCAGAAATTCCATTTGAGAGCACATCGCTCGGGATAGCACTCAGTGGTCTTTTCATTTTGATTGATGGCTCTGGTTTTGCACCATCTGGCTTCTCATAGGCTGCATTAATCATATTCCGAACGATGAAAATTTAGACAGGATTTTTTTAATGATGTATGTTGAAAAGTGCATGATTTTATGTGTTTGTGTATTTAATTCCTGTAAGTTCCACTCATAAGAAAGAGAGCAATAAGCCTCTCGTGTGGATTGTGTTGAGTTACATGGGTCTCTAAATAAATCTCTACTTATGAATGCCCATACTTCTATTTTACTTCAAGTTTTAACTTTATTTTATTTTTCTTTCTCTCATCTGTTTATAGTCACTGCCTTATGGGGTTTTTTTCCCCTATTATGTTTGGTTAGGAACAATGGACTTGTCTAAAGTATTTGAATTGCATCTCAGATGTTTCAAGTAAATCTTAAAATTTCTTTCTGCTGCTTTGATGATATGCTGCAGTGCCTTGGTTTTTTTGTAAACATAGCATGAGATCCAAGAATCACAGAATATTCTGAGTTGGAAGGGGCCCACAAGGACCATAGAGTCCAGCTCTTAAGTGAATGGCCTGTATGGGGATTGAACCTGCACCTTTGGTGTTACTAGCACCATGGTTTGGGATAGAATATCATCAGGTTTTAAATTCTCTATGTGTAGAACATCTTAAAATCTTCATATTTAAATTCATATCCTAGGGGAGAAAATAGTAACCTGAATTATAGATGCAATATATAAAAGTCAGTAATTAGCTGTATTTGGAAGCTTCTGAGAGAGTTTGACAATAGCATATTTAGGGTATTGTGTTGGTGGATTAGCAAAATTAAATCTCCCAATGTGGAACTAAACAGCCAACATGCAGTTGCTCAATGTTCCAGATTTTATTTGGTTTTCTAATTTACGAGTAAGCAATTATCTATACTCCTTCTCATTAGGTTGCTTTCATCCTGTCATAGTTTACAATTTAACTTAATGGGAGAATTTGGCCTATGTTGTATACTCTGTGACATTGAAGCAATGAGCTAGTTGTTAGGTTTCAGAAGCTGCTTAATCTTCACCATTTAAAGGATGAGAAGCTGCCCTGAATTCCCTTGCACCTATGGATCTAACACGCCATGAAATGATGGATGGACAGCAATCCTTTATACTCTTAATAGGAAATCAGGTGAGCACAGTTGCTCTAACCCCAAATCCAACATTTGCTGGTCACACTGGGGTGTCCTTTCTGAGGTGTTCCTCTCTACCTCTCCAGTCAAATGCTGTGGAAGTATCACTGCCACCAGTTTTTCATTGACTGCTATTAACTGAATAATTGTGGGAGGTTTTGTTTCGTGTTTTGTTTTAATTTTTCAGTCCCATTTTCTCTCACTTTTCCTCAGGTAGTCTCATTTGTGGAGCTTGCAGGTACTCTGGTATCTTTTATACACACACACACACACACACACACATATTTTCCCTCTGCTTTCTGTGTGAAAATAATACCTTTTGAATGACGTATGGGAGAATTCCATGTATAACTTAGCAGGAAGGTAGAGCAACATTCATCCATAACACCAACTGAAGCAAACCTTCCTGTTCTAATTTTATTTCTGCCAGGCTTGGTGATGTCTCTCTGTAGAGTAGATGAGGTTTCTTTTGAGGTACCTGGCATGAATTCTTTTAATTTAAAACTGTTCTTAGGGTTCAGGCTAATGGCATGTTAGAATGTTGTTTGACATATTAAAGTAAGAAACAGTCTTTGAGGAAGATTTTTAAAAATTCAATCACTATATTTAACAAAGATATAAAGATTTCTACGGTCTAGCACTGTGTGGATGCTGAGAGCGCCCTGTCTCACATTGCTCATTTCCAGTTTTCTGCAAAACTCTACTTTTCTGTTGTCTCCCTCTAATGTGTTCATGTATTCTTGTACAGTTATTTTAAAAGCAAGGCTTGTCTGTTTTTTTACAGTCTCACAGCTTTTTAGAACACACATATGGGGTTGAGAGAACCATAATTCACCAGTAATCTGTGTTAAATTAAGTTTTGGTGCTAAAAATTAGGATAAAGAAAACCTGCTTAATCATTATTACAAAGGTACCATCTTCATTTGCTTGACAAGGAGGATTTAAAAAAAAATCTTCATGGCCACACTTCTGACCAAGCTGTGCCCAGTATTGAATTACATTTCTCTAATAAATCAGCAACTGATCTTGAGTAATTTTGCTGTGGCCTCACAGATGCAGAACTCCGACCTTATTTTGCCTGAATCGTTGTAATTAAAGTTCACCTCAGAGACATTATGGAAGTTAAAAAGTTAAAGTCTTGCCAACAGGCATAATCAGTATCTTCTCCTAAGCTGTTCTTAAAAGCCTGGATCCTCCAGCTGAGAAGAAGCCTTCAGTATGCATACTGCTCCTTGGTATTCTCATTACCCAACTTCCAGCTTGGAACAGCAGTTATCACTGTACAGGCATGTGGAAGCTGGAGCCACCCATCACACTGCTGATAACAAAGGTCTGCAGTGAAAAGGACAGTTGCTCGTAGCAGCGTTCTGAAAAGGATCCTCTGAGCTTTGTCAGATATGAGCAAGATAGTCTGCGTTACAGAATACGAGATGTTCTGCATTGCTCTTCAAAACATGGGGGAAAAGGTAAAATATATATGCCAGTGTCTTCCTGAGAATGGAAAAAACATTGACATTGTCATTCAAGCACTGGGATGTAGTGTCAAAGGATGAGATCAGGGCCTGCAGGATGGTTGGTAGAAATCCGTAACAAGTGAAACATTTTTACGGTAGATCTCCTTTCATCTGCTTCCAAGTTTGCATATGCCACCTTAGGAAAGCAGCCCACAACAACTTGTCGTACGTATTACTGCTGCTTTCGACTTCCAGTAAGCAGCTCAATATGAAGAAACATTGTATTACCATATTTTCTGAAATGCAAGGCCTGCCTTGTCAGCTGAACAGCTCCAGTCAATCTTATCTTAGCCCATGCAGGTTTAATGAATTAGCTTCCTGAATTTAGTGCAGTCAATTAACTCTGTAGAAATAGGCCTTGCATTGCTGAAGTGATGCTGCCTGTGCTCTTATGGCCGCTGTGGTTTTCGTTTCAGTTTCAATAGGGAGGATGGAGGAATTTGAATTTTGGGTTGTATTTTTGGGTTGAATTTTTGTTAGGTTCCTTTTTAGTTTTATTGTCACTGCCTGTGTTGAAAGAAATGTAAGGAGTAAATAAATACTCTAAAATCTGT
This sequence comes from Melanocharis versteri, assembly GCA_013397845.1. Taxonomy (NCBI): domain Eukaryota; kingdom Metazoa; phylum Chordata; class Aves; order Passeriformes; family Melanocharitidae; genus Melanocharis; species Melanocharis versteri. The sequence continues at coordinate 1,313,553 of VZTG01003808.1, forward strand.
TACGTTTTACCTGCTTCCATATGCATATTCCATTCTTTATAAAGCTTTCCAGTAACAAATCAGCAAATGGGATGACTTTTAATGAACTCCTTTCCTGGGATATTTAATGTACTGATATCTAGTTTTGCTCCTGCTCTGGTTATTAACAATTTTGTATCAAAAGCTAATGTAAATTTATTTTAGGATGTTTGGATTTGGAAAACAGATACCATTGGTACTTATTTTTAAAATTTCTGCATGTTTGTATTTAAAAATCCACAGCATTTGAATGAATTTGATATAATAATTTGGGAAAGTATACATGCAAAGATTTTCTAAATGATTTCAAAGGATTCTTGCTTCCTTGGAATTACGTACAGGTTTTTGATGCTTTTAAACTAACTTCTTTGCAAATACTATGTTTGAGTACTTCCTTTTCTTAGTATGTGTGTAGTTTTAAGGGGAGGGGAAGCTCTATGTGGCTTGGATTCCGAGGGTATGCAGCATAGGAGAAATGGTTGGCAACTGTGCACACCGCGCAAGCTCAGTGTCTGGTAAGAAATTGGGTCTCTACGTCAGAGCACTTCGTGGAAGCCTGGAAAGTGAAACTACTTACTGTAAACCCTTTGTAATGCCTCATATCTAAGTCAAAGTAATGCAGTTATTCATGTTGGAAATAGGATAATGTAATTGCCAAGAAAGCTATTTTGTCTTTAGTGGTAGATAATATGCCACTATATCACATACATATATGTAATTTTTGTGGAGAATGCTCTCCAAATTATCTTTAGAAAGAGCTTTGCTGGGTCTTGGTTTATTTTTTTCCTTTACCTGATTCTGAGAACATAATTCCACAAAAACAAAAACATAGAGCCAATGAGAAGAGAAAATTAATTGCCAATATCTGTGTGTGTATTGTCGTGGCAGTTGTAATTTTTGAGGAACAGTCACCTCTTTCACAATCTTTCAAAATGCCAGTTCCACTGAAATACTTGAAATGAGGTATCAGCATATTTTCTTCTGGAAAGTAAGATAGCTTTTCTTCTGGATAGTAAGATTCTAAGCTAAAGCCTATAAATTATCCAGAATCAAAAACTGCTAGCAGCTTATTTGTGGGTGAAAAAGGAATTTGCATCTCATAGGAAAAATAACAGGCATGTGAGGATGTATGAGTGTATGGAGAAGACTTGGCTGACATGTATTTGTGTGTCTAAGTCAAATACCAGTCCAAAGTTATTGTTCTGCTGTATTTCCTCAGCAGTGAACAACAAAGTGACAACTGCTGTAGTACTCAGGCACCATCTGTCTTGTGAACCCTGCCATTCTGTTCTTGCCTGAATATGATAAATTTTACCTTATTTTCCCAAGAAAGTAAAAATAGTATTTAATCTGCAGTTCAAAAGCTGGATCAATTCCAAGTGAGGCCCTGTTAGGAGTGATATCCCTTGTCTCTGGGGGTGTAAATTTGGGCTTGCACCTAAGTGTGTGTATATAAATATTACAGATTTATTGCTGCTTGTGCTGCGCTCTGCCACAAATACAAGTCTGTATACAAACATGCTATATAACAACAAATCCTTTTAACAATCACAGTAATTTGCATCCACAATAAAGCAATTATTTTACAACAGAAGACTTTAAAGGTATTCTGATGGTCGGGAACGGGGGGAGGGATTGGGGTGGATTTCTGTTTGGTTTTGTATTTTAAACACTTTACTGATGGGGTGTTGTGAGCAGTGTTTTTTAGTTTGCTTTTTTTATTTTAATTTCAGCATGGTGAGATTTGAAATTACTGGGTAATTTTTCAAACGCAACCTTCCCATTTTCTTCCATATAAACAAATGCATTTAGTGTGGATCTTTTTTTTTTCAGAATGCCTAGTGAAATAGTGTTTATTACTTACTGCTGTTTCTTCCACTTTCGAACATTTTCATCATCTTCAGTTGTGTTAAGGTGTAACTTTACTCAGGGTCTCAGCCTGTGAATTATTATGCTCCACCACTTGCACAGTTAAATACATTGGACAGCAGCAGAAGTACCTGAAAGCCAGCTGGCTTCGTGCACGGCTTTGTCCTGTGAGGGGCCTAATGAATAGGCACTTAAAAATTGTAACCAAAGATCTGCACATGTCTCTGCAGAAACTTGAAGCACCTGCTTCATTTTTTAATTTAAGCATTTTTATAAAGTCTGCATAATCATAGTCTTTCTGTCAGATATACAGGATCTCCAGCATTAATTAAAAATTACACTGTGCCTTGAGAAAAGGTGACCTCATGTAAAAGACTAAATTATTTTCAAATACTCTATTTTAAGAAAGTGATATCCACACTGCAAGCATTTGCAGTGAGCACGCATAATGAGAGCAATGTGTGAAGCCATGAATCTCAATTTCTTGGACTTATGTACCAAATGACAGCAAACTGTATCTTAAAAACTGAACATAAGCTATATATGGAATTAGGAGATGGGGCGTAATTATCTTTATGACTTCTACTGGTTACTTAGAATTTTTTTTCTAGGAATTTTGTGAATAAATTTCATCCTGAAAATATCTGTTTGGTATCATGTTTTTCTTACACAAGTGAAATAAATCCTTTATTCTTCCTGTAAATATAAAAATATTGTAAGAATTTAATACAGAAAATGGTGAGGGAGCAGATTGTTTTGAAGGATAAGAAGGTGTCTTCCCAGGTGTGATTTTCTTGCTCTGCATGCTCATTTGTGTATCTACAATAGGTGCTTTTCCCAGTGGGGCAGGAAGGGTGAGAGAGAGGTGGAGATGGTGCAGGGCTCTTTCTGGATATCCATAAGAAGGTATGACAGTGATCAGCAGGGAAAAATAGCTACTTTTATAAAATGGAATAAAAAGAGGGATAGAGATAATGAGTAAATCTTTCGTCCCTTCAGATGGTGAGAACCACACATTCATGCAGCATGGGGCAGAGCCCAGCTGAGTTTTCTCACAGCATTCTGCACACATCCTGACCATGGAGAAGTTTCCCTCTGGGGTCCAGAAAAAATTGCTCCTTGAATGCACTTGGATCTCCTGTTCTAAAAAACACCAAAGGGTCTTGCTTTCTTTTACTGTTTTTCCTTTAAAGCATTCTACAGAGTAGAACTCGTGCCTATGTATGCTTTATGCTCTCTCTGCTCTCACTGAAATATTCCAGGTACAGGAAACTTAGAAAAAAGTGCTAATGATGAAAGGAGCAATGTTGCAAATGCAGTCAGTTAAGCACTTAAAAAAAAAAACAACCTCGTAGTCAGTGGCCCCTCTTCTCAAAAAGTGATGGGAATGAGGAAATGCCCTTGTAAATAGTGTGCCTCTTATAAACACTGTTTATGAATACCAAGGTGAATATGCCTTCAGATATACCTCAAGAGACTTATATATGAGAAAAACAGAAAGTGAAGAAACAAATGCTTAAGGAAAGAAAAAACCAGTCCTACCAGACTCACTGTCTGCTTCACTTGGAGGAAAGACATAAATATTGTTTGCCCTATAACACTGAAAAATTTGTGATGAATGTAGCAACTGTAAAACCTTCATTGTTCCTTCAGCTAAAACAAACAGAATGTGTAATTAGTTGGCTGCTTCTGCCTAATCCTAAATCCCAAGAAGGTTTGAATCATCATCTACCTGTTTTTTTACAGTCATATTTCAGTTGTTTCAAATCATCCCCATGTTTGCATGCACCAAATGTCTTGAAGCAGAAGAGAACGGTTAACACTGCCCTGACATGCTGCTCTTAGATAGTTAAAGGGGAGCTTCCTGCTTGTATTTAATTGACTTAAAGCCACACCAGTGATTTTCAAATGTTTATAGTAGGTTTTTCACAGCCTTCAACTTCGTACATTTGGGTTTATATTTTTTTTATTTATTCTTGCTTGATGAGGCAGTTAATCTATTTAAATTTGTATCTTCTGAAGTAAAATTCACTTCCAGTTAGCTGTAATACACAAGGTTAAAATGTTTTGGTTTTATATTTGCAAGGTCAAATTAAATATAAAGTCTTTTTGTGGATGCACAGTAAATTATTGATTTCATTTCTGTGTCAGAATGAGAGAAAGTTTGGATTAGAATTAATACAAACTAAAATCTTGCTTTAACTGGAAGGACTCTTGAATGAGGTAATACCTTTACAGATATTGCTCAGAGTTTTTGTCTTTTTAGATAAAACTTCATGAAAGTCCATTTTCCTCTTCTGTACCTTCTTGTCCAAGTTTAACTGTTGTATGTTTTAATGAGTAGTTGGACATCTGCTGCCTCAGAAAAAGCCTTTCATAAACCTCATGCAGAGAATATTCGAACACATTGTTTTCACAAATGCAGTGTCATGGAAGAGGAAGTTCATTGAAGTCATCTATCAAATGTCAAATATGCAGGTCAAAGCAATAGTTCTGAGTTTGGTCACAGTTGTCTGAAAACCTCAGCTAAATGCCACTGTGGAGTTGCAGTTCGCTGTAGAAAACATAGGCAGTTGTCCCACAATTTCCCTTCATTTCTATAGGAAGAGAATCTTGGATGCAGAATATGGGAAAGTCAATCAAAACCAGTGAAGTTCATATCTGTAGAACTGGTGTTAAATAAGCCTCATCCTGGTCAGGCTATGTCCCTTGTGCCACTTTGAAAGACTCTCTGGGTAAAGATGACTTCAGAGTTGGTAGACTTAGTCTGTACGCAGAGATAATGTCCTTTATTAGACACATTGCTACTGTTAGAAAGGTTCTCAGGCTGTTGGAAGCTCTTGTTTCTCCCAAATGTATCAGCTGACATCAATTTATTTAAAAAAAATAGTTTACCTATGAATTTTGTTGGTTTTGTATCCTTAGATCATTATGGCTATACCACCACTATTTTAAAATCAACAAAAGGATAGGTTTTCTACCCTTTTTCTTTCACTTTATTTTCTGAGTCATCCTGGATTTCCTGAAGTACCTTATAGCTTAAGATGACAGAACTGAATTTTAGGGGAACAAGGAGGGTTCACTGATTCTTATCTTGGTTCTTTCTTATGAAGTACCAAAGGATAACAAACACAGTCAGCTTCAGAATGTTTTGTAGCTTTTTTTCTTTCCGTTGCTTTTTGTAGTAGTGCAAGGAAGAACTCCTGCACTTGTGCCTGGCAAGGTGGAAGAGAGCAGTACAGGACTTGTGCAAGGCTGAGGTTGGGCAGTGGGTCAGGCAGTTCAGAAGGTGGCATAACTGGAGGGAAACATTTAGAAGCAAGTGGAAGCAGAAGCATTAACCAAAGGAAGCATGTTAATTTTGTATTTACTCAAAGAGATATTTGGATTATGTTTATTTGATTAGTACTGTGATTTATGGATGTAACTGGCACTTTTTTCCTGACTAGAAGCGACTCTATCTCTTGTCATACACAGCATCTCTTGCAATCAAGTACAATTAAGCTGGGCTCAGATTTGCATATTTGAAGTTGTATGAGCTTATTCAAGCCAACAAAAAGAGGTCTGTCTTGCTAGGCTAGACCATTATTTGAGCTAATCTGCCTGCTTGTGTACAGTAATGTTTTGCATATGGTTCTAAGAGATATGTGCAGCTGGGTGGTATAGTTCTGAATTATTGGAATGATTCATGGCACTGGTTTCTGTGCAGTCACCTTTTTCCTTTTTTAATAAATGAATACAGCCTCAACTCAGTAGAAATCCAGGCTTTTTTTGCACTGCAGCACAAGTATTGTTTGTTCTTTACAGCAAAGATCAAAGGATATTTTTCTTTTGTAAATAGCTGCAGGAACCACAGATCATAACTCATTGGAATTGCTTCCCCCCCTTTTTAATCTTAGAATTATACTATTGTGGAGTATTTATTGGTTTACTGTGGAATCTAGATGCTACTGGCCTCAGTTATGTTGATTCAGTATGGCCTTTTGTATATGCTTTTCTGAGCTACAAATGGTTGCATTTAATTAAAACACACACATTAGACCAGGTGCTCCTTGAAATGGAAAAAAACTTGTAACATGGGCAAGAAAGCCTCCCCATATTTCTGTGCAGGGCGCTTTCCTCCCAGGAAAATGCTTGAAATGAGAAGGGGTGGTATAAATACACAGGTGGTGTTCTAGAAGCTAAGAGGTACTAAAAATGCTTCCTTTGGTTTTAGCAGCCTGCTTCCAGACTTCTGTAAAAATGTCTGCTTCCCCCATGGAGTGGGGTCTGTCTGTGCCAAGGAAGAATCCCAACACTGTTGTGCTGACAGCAGCCTTGGTGTCTGTTGAAGTAATAGGTGCAGGTGGTTGGAATATAATGTGAAAAATCCTTATTTGTCATTCCTGGACGCCTCCTGCAGCCAGACATTTCTCTCCGCTTCACCATGCACATACAGCACGTGTTCTCTAAATCCCTGTGGGCCCTCTAATTTCTCTGTTGCAGGTAAGGAAGGAAAAAAAATTAAGTTTTCCTTAGGATAAATTTCTTGCTTTGAATTCAGTTTCCAAGTAATCTCTTGTCAACTCCTCTCATATTTTATTTCTCATCTAACCTCTTTATCTTCTGCCTTTTTGTGCTAAAACAGACATTTCTTCTGTCCAAACTCCCCTTTTTTATTTTCAGAAGTTATGCATAAGGAAGGAATAAGAGAAATGCTTTTCCTCCCGCAGGTTATTCCCATGCTTTAGTGCCAGTAATGCCCTCCTACACTCCTGTTTTATGTGAGATTATCGTGTTGGCATTGGGTCAAAGAAGAAAGAAACTTTCAAAGGGGGGGTGGGTGGTAGCGGATGCAGTTTTTAAAGTCTTCCCCCCAGTCTGGAAATGGTACTAGCATGTGCATTGGAGGATATGTACAAGCCTAGAATACAGGTCTGTTATTTAAATCACATTGAAAAATATGGGAACAGCTTGGCTTGATTTATCTTTTCTCTTTCTTTGGAGTAGAAACCACATGTTTTATCTTAGGTGTGTTCTCTTACACTTGCCAACTTCTGAAGCTGTAGAGGTGAACGTTTAGGGTGATTATTTAGGACAATCAGTGTTTTACTTGGGTTTCAAAAGAGACTTTTAGGCAGATCACATGACTAATGTTCAAAAGGGGTTGGAGGAGAGGTCTGTCCTTGAATATATATTACAGATATACACTCCTTTCCCCCTTGTTTCCACAAATAATGCACGGAAGTGTGATAATGCTAACACAGCTCAATCTTTTGGTGTCCTGCACTCCTTGCAGGAGAGCAGTGAGAGTGAGAATCCCGCAATTCTGTCTGCTGGAGGCTGAGAGTCTTCCCTTACGATTCTCATCTCTTTCATCTACCTCACCTTGAAGACTTCCTCTTACCCTGCTGGAGTAGAGGATAAGAGAGAAGAGGAAGAAAGAAGTGAGGCAATAGAAAGAAAGAGCCAGAATACGAAACAAAATCCTGTACCAGCAGATGGCTTTCAAAAATGAGCTGCTGGGCTTCAGGGAGTCTGCAGCCTCACTTGTCTCTCCAGCATTGGTCTCTCTAAAAAGACTTGAGCAAATTTGTTGCCATCTTTGCTGCTTTGCTTCCTGTATTAAGAGTCTGTATTTGTTGCTGTCTGCATCCATCTAAAAAAAAAAAAGGACGTTACTTTTTTTATCCATACAGTTCTTCCAAGGCCCAAGAACGAAGCAAATTCATCAGCTATTCTTCCCTGTTAACTTGGTCAGGGTTTTTTCTACTAACAGTAAAAAAAATGAGGTGAATTCTGTGGAATTATTGGGACTTGGGTCCAGGTGTATCCAGGGCATTGTGTGTTTGATTAAAATAATCACAGTAATACCCTGCATAGTGGGATTTTGAATGAAGATGGTTATTAATGGTATGGTGGTGCAATGGTATTAATGTCCTTCCAGTCATGTGTCTTGAAAGTTTTATTGGCTTAGAGCTCAGCCAGCCATTGTTACTCAGTGCTGTTCTGCTGCCCAAGATGACTTGAACCGTGAGAGCTGAGTCGGATTTACTCGTTCTTTATCTTAAGGTCTTGCCCTGACTATGAAAAGTTACCATCCTAAGGTCTTAACTCAGTTCTTCCGTGTTCATTGTCCATAGATGTCAACATGCCGAACGCTACAGCAGTAGATAAATCAAGTGTAAGGGACTGAAACAATCATATCATAAAAATAATTTTTCTAAACAAAAAGGATTGATTGCATTGGTGAGAGGGGTGGTGCTGGTACAGTCAAAGTCAGGCCTCCGCACTGCAGTTAGGTTCAGGAAAAGTGAATTTATTAAGATTTATTATTTATTAAGATTTTTATCATATACTTTCAGGAATTATTTCGATAGTCAGCAGTACTGAACTGCTGTAAAACAAGCCAAGGAACTATTGAAGCTGTTCTTTTGTAACCTTCGGGCAAATCCAGTATAACTCTTACGTCTGGCACAGCTGCATTTGCAGCTTCATGAAATCATGATTTTTTTCTGAGGTGAGGAACGCTATTGTTTTCTTACTTGCAACATCAACAGGGGCAGTTGTTTAATAGGTGAAATTTGCAAGTCAGAATAACATGCCTTTTTATTATTGTTGTCTTTTGATTGTTATTTTTGTTGTCTGTATAATATGGGTTTGACAGTACTGACAGCAGGAACTCTCAATTAGCCTTGAGGTCAGGCATCTAGATTAAAAAGCTTGACACATTCCTGTATTGTTTCACCCCAATCTTAAAAGGGCGTTCCTTTCTCATCTATGTTTAGTACTTTGTTTCTTCTAGGGGACACATAAAGATAATCTTATTTTACAGCACTACCAGATTTGGTTCATGATGCCCCTAGAAGACTTCTTTCTTTGGGGTGCAAAGTGTAATTTTATTAAGCTGTGTGCTTGAAAGTTAATTTTGTTAGTGTATTAAACCAGTGAGAACTAGCCTTTCTACTGCTGTATGATGGACAAAGCTTCATTCATCTTAAGGCCTGTGTTTTGTATACTAAATATGTGTAAAATAATTTTTCTCATATCTCCACTCTGATATGTCCCAGTCAGTTTGAGCCTCCTGAGGTGGGCTTCTACATCTAACACTCTTCTTGCCCACCTGTTGGGTAAGGTAGCTTTGGACTTTGTTTAGGAAGTCTGTGCTTTTTTTTCCCCATTACCACCATCCTCATAGCATGAGTGGGAATATGATTCTATGTTTATGACAGTGTATTTTCATGATTTTTGGCAAACTTAGAACATAGCAACACTGTGTGGGTTTGGGTTTTTTTTAAGATCTGAGAAAATGTGAACTCTTTCTTTAAAAAGGATTGAATTTTTTTAACCTAATACTAAAGTTTAAACGGGACATTTCAGCTGCTAGTTGAGTGATTAATTGTGGGGTGAATGAAGATGGCACAGCAGATTTAGATGTGGTTTGTCTGCACTTTAAAAGAGGAAATATTTCTAGAATGCGTAAGAAAGCAGCAGGTATCTGTGAACATCACTCTACAGCTTTGTAGGTCTCTCTAGTTCATTATTGCCATATTCACACATGGAGAAAGTGCAGCACAGGAACCTGAAATGACTTTCTGAAGGGGAAAACACTAAAGGAATTGCTGTGACACATGAAATCTTTTCTTGGACAAAACGCTCCACATTCCAACACAGGATTCCAGCAGGATTTGAAGGAACTACACTGAGGGAATGAGTCTTGTTTTGTATGTAGAAATGTGTTCTAATCACATCTCCCAGAGGGTTTTTCCCATTATTCTAATTCTTTGCAATGTAGCGTTGATGACTGAAATACTACATGATTTACCCATGTGTGTTCTGTCACTTGTTGGCACCCTTTTTGTGTGGGTTTTTTTTTTTTTTTTTTTTCACCCTCTTTGCTGTTGCTGTTTGCCTCAGACTTGTGTTCATGAGGTGAGGAATAGAGCC
>VZTG01003808.1:1323382-1513049 GCA_013397845.1 Melanocharis versteri
TTTGGTTTTTTTTTTTTTTTTAGTTTGTTTTTGTTGTTATTGTTGTGTTTGGTTTGGTTTGGGTTTTTTTGTAAAGGGTAAAAAGAATTCATCTACTCTCAGGAAATACCTGAATAACCAGTGTTCCAAAATACTTACCTTATGAGAGTTACAGGAGGAATTTAAAATGTTATATATGGAATTTATTTGATATTATTCAAAGTCTAAAAGGATCAGAACGTTGCTAGTACCATAATTTTCATAAAATGATTCTCATATTTTTAAGAAAATCTGTTCAATTAATTTATTCTTCTCATGTAAGGTCATCTAGACAGGTCTGTTAAATTTAATAGTTGTTTCATGATTAAGGGAGAGTAGGAAGTTCTTAATTGAGGAACAGATAAAAAGCAAACTAATTAACTCCAAATGCATTTCTTTAGCAGTATCTAAACAGCTATTTCCAAGATGAACTCGGGTTACTCATCTTTTGAGCTTTTAATCATATTTTTAGATTGCATTTTTACACCATCTCTACTACAAAAATGACTGTAATTTCTGTCACAGTTGGAAGCATCAGTTAATAAATGTTTTTGATTTTGATCTAGGGAGGTGTTTGAATAGAGGGGGAAAATATTCTTAAACTAATTGGGTTAATTTACAGCAGATTGAGGGAGAGTGCAGTAGTTTGCTCCTACTCCTACCTGGTTTTCTTCTGACTATGAGCTTGTTCTTTTTTATTTAAATACTGTCCCAAATAAAACCCTTGCTTGCCCTAGCCCTCCAATCTTCTGTAAATTGCCTGATGTGTTGGGAAACCACTGGCAGTGGATCAATGCTCTGTCACTCTATTTGCAAAATATTTAGCAGTTTGAACCATAGAATCCCAGAATGGTTTGGCTTTCTGGGCTGCAAGTGCACATTGCTGGATCGTTTTGAGCTTCTCATCCAGCAGCACCCCCAAATCCTTCTCAGTACGGCTGCTCTCCATCTGTTCATCCCCCAGCCTGTGCTGATACCAGGGGCTGTGCCCACCCAGGTGCATTGCACTTGATTTTCTTAAACCTCATGAGATTCTCATGGGCCCACTTCTCAAGCTTGTTCAGGTCCCAGTGCTTTTTATAGTAGATCTAGGGTTTGTAGAAAAAAGGTTAAAGAGAGAAAAAAATTATTCATAAATTGTTTGCAGTGGTAAGTTTTAATTCTGGGGCTTGTTTTTATGTTGCCGGTCAAAGAATTCTTTCACGTAACAGTAATTATTTTAAAATATGCATAATTTGTAAGGTTATCAGGTGTACCTATTACATTCTTGATGTAGATATGTATATATTTTACTCTTGCTTGAATGACAAACTGCTGTGTTCTTTGGAGTTGAAGCAATAAAGTTTGATTAATGAAGAAAAACAGGCCAAGGTCATCACCAAAGCCTATATTTCATGTTCATAAATAAAAGAATTTAGTCATATGTGTTTCTCAGAACAATATTTCTGTTTTCTTTTGTAATCCTGCAGAACATCTAAATGTCATCTTAAACCTGTGCAAGACACTATAAAAACCCCACTCTAAGGATTCCTGATAAGAGTCAGACCTTAAGGAAAAATATTTTTTTCATATTTGAGCCTCCTTTGCACCACATGCAGAGAGACTTGACTCTTAAATAATTCTGTTCACATGACTGCTAAGTGATGTCTTACGGGTCCTTGGTAGTCCACAGGCACTGCTTGGAAGTGTTGGATTAAACTGAAAATAAAGGAGGACAATTGTAACGTCTGTAACATCTGTAACACGGTTTTTTACACCCTGAAAAATGTTTACATTCCTTCATCCTTTCTGATCTGTGGTGAAGATGAGGCTTTTAAGAAGCAGTTAAGCATGTAAAGATTCTTGGGAATAAGTTCCTGAGTCCGTGTTCTGGTATTGCTAAAGCTTTAGTTGATGAAGATATTGGGATTTGGTGAATGAAAGATACATACTTATATCCATTTTCTGTAACAGATCTTCATTTTTAAGGCTACTTCTTGGTTCTTGTAAGTAACCATATAGGTGACAGTTTTCTTTAGCTGGCAAGGTGAGCTCCCTGGCTCTGTCTGGAGAAGCAGCTGGCTCCAGGAATGCAGCATCTCTTGTGACTACATCTACAGCCTCGATTTTCCTGTTGCTACTAGGATCACAGTTACCAAGTTTCCATATACTGATTTTACCATTAAAGTTGTGTTGCTTCAATGGCAGTGGCATATTTCGTTACCTCAGCCATAAGCCTGCTTTTATGGCCCATTTCCTCTTGTTCTGTAGTAAAATTGTGTCGTGTCAGAGCACTAAGGTGGAATTTAGAGTATTTGCCAATGATTCTCCAGGATGGCCAGCATGGCTACTGTGCTGCAGAAGAGTCTACTGGCTTAACAGCATTTGTTTTAATTGCATAAATGTGAGAGATGTTAATTAATGCAGCGTTAATGGTGAGAAATCAAGTCTGCAAAAGACGACATTCCAGAAGTATAGATTTTTCTTACCATAAAAAGGAGACTATATTATGTATATTCTAATAAGGTACAAGGTGTAAATCATATAAGCAAGAATTTAGAAAAAACTGAAGTTAAAAACAACCGTGTAATTTTTCCTGTAATATGTGTGTGTACATACCCTGGGAACATCAGAACTTCGTAGAGAACAGTGACCATAGGAATATTTTTGCAGATTTACAGGCTGGACAAAATAAGATCATCATTCCAGTTATGTCTCTGAAGCTTCTCAGTGTTCTCACATGATGATTTGGATTCTTTTCAGTTGTTTTTTTTTTGTTTCACTTGTGTACATTACAAAAGTGAATCTCTCTTGTGTGAGGTTAGTTGGAAAACTGGTCCTCGCATTGATGCTTTTACATTCATTAACATGTTCAATTTGTAAAATAAACCAGCAAGCCAAAATCTGTACAATGCCAGTCGGTGTAAAACTGTGACTGTGTGAGGGGTGCAGAGAGGTAACTCTGGTTCCTGAGTTACTCACTTGCCAGTAGGTGCACGGTTCCTCAAACCGACTCAAAGGTGAGCATGTTTCTCTAATGAAAAAATGAAGTAGGTGATACTGGCCAGTCAGTGCTTTCAGGAATTGTTCATGAATCTTGCAAGTTCTCTGAATGTCTTTATGTGTCACCAGATTTATGTCTTTTGGAGAGATACAAGTTAATCTTTGAGAGGCCATGTTTAACAGTAAATCTGCAAGTTTGGAGTAAGTATGATGAGTTAAATCTTTTCAGGAATATCATAGATATTAAATAGGGATGTTAATCACAAGCTTACAAATTAGTCATACCAGCTACAAACTTGTTAACTCCACTTTCCTGAAGATAAAAAAAAAACCAAAACAAAACCAAACCAAACCAAAAAACAAAACAAACAAAAAAAAAAACCACCCCCCCCCAAACAACAACAAGAAAAAAAACCCAGACAAAACCCAGCACTTTAAAATTCTGCTGTTGTCAGCATAAATTTCTATTGAAGGTATGCGCTGACATTTGTTAGTGTCACATACTCCATCCATCATAGTCCTAAAAAAAAAGAGCTGTATCTCCATATCCACACATCTCAGTTATTGATTTGTCAGTGAAACAATAAGCACAGTGATGTCTTGTCACCTTTATTCCCGTCCATTTTGTATATGGCTATTTTTAAAATTATTTTTTAAATAGCATTCAATACTATTTATTTGTAAGTATGGGATTAAGGGAAAAATTTCTAAATTTTACTGGTGATGGCTTTATATTTTCTTGTTTTAGAGTGGATTTTTTTTCCAAGCTTGTTTCAGGCCAGTGCTTCCGTCGCTTAAAAGAATGAGCATGTGACTGACAGGATACTATTTGGGAAGTGATGTGCAGTCTCAGAGTAATATGACATTTTATGAGCAGCTTGACTGTTTTCATTACCTGGATTTATACTTTTATTTCTGTGCACTAAGGAATAAGTGAGCAAGGCAGCTGTGGGAAATAGAAAAGCTGTCAGGATGAAGTTGATAGGACAGCCTTGAAATCATGTCCTTTGTGTCTAATAGGACATTATGGCTGTTATCTTTAGTCCTTTAAATATAAAAACCTGATCAAGCAGTTTTGATCATTAGATTGGTATTAGGTGGCTACAACTTTGAAAGACTTGTGTGATTTCAGCAAGGAGGTAAATGGTGGTATAAATTAAACACATGCATAAGCAATTAAAACATAGTAAGTAGTTCATGGTGATTTATTTTACTGTTAATGGGGAAAAACACACTGCTGCATTAACATAGCATTAAAGAGTTAGGACAGGAAAAGCTGCTTGTAGAAGAAATACAGTGTTTGAGACACCAAGTGCTTGTTTGGTTGGGGTTTTTTAATTAGGAATTGCTATAACATCAGTATAAATTGCAATGCTTTATCAGCAGCAAGTACCCTCTGATGAATAAGAACTAAATTTAAAATAAATATTATCATTTCAATTGCAGCAAGGCCGATCAGTGGTTGCAGGATGTCCTTATTAACACAGAGAGTATACAAATCTCCTCCAGTGCTTTGAAAACCGTGATAACATTTTTGATTAAAGTATGCACAAACAGACCTTTTAGTGGAATACTTAATGGAAGTTAAAAATAAAAAGGAAAGCTTGTACTTACCAAAAAGCAGCATTTTCTGTACTTTTAATTCTAAACAAAACAAACAAAGCCAACTAAAATACAGTATTCCATGGTGGAAGTGAACATTATTTGTTTACAGCTTATGGAGAAAGGCATCTTATGAAGCAAGTTGTTTCCATCTCCCTATGCTATTGTGGCAAAAAAACAGGAGCAGAAAACAGGGTAAGCAGACAAAAAGTTTTTTTTTGTAATGGTGCTGAGAGTAGATCTGGGTCTAGCAGGCAACTGTGTGAGGAAATTTTTGTTTGCTTTGCTATGCTTAACTCTCCCATTTTATCATACACCTGTACCAGGTGCTTGTAGTACAAAAATTGGGTGAATACTCCCTCTGAGTGAAAATGAAATAAAATTAAATTTTAATTGCTCATGAGCTGTTTTTATCATGGAGTTACAGCCATTACAGATTTATTCAGAGACATCAAAGAGCAGTGCAAACCTCTTATATGTCTTCCATTCTCATTTAAGTCTATTGTGGGACACTTCAGGTGCCAGCAAAGCTAATGTCTCACTGGACGTGGAAAAAAAAGCATCATGATCCTAGAAAAAATGATTTATGTAAAGCTGGCAGGTTAATCAAAGGAGAGCAACAAGTTATTGCAAAAACAGTTACAAATTACAAAACAAGCCATTACAATAACTAGCTACCAATCTAGTGAAAGAGAAATGGTTAAAGCAAGGGTCTGTCCAGCATGTGTATGATATTGATAGGGGTCATAGCTGGGAAAGCATTCATATCCTGTACGTGTGATGTGATGACATCTGTCTGCTCAGACCTTTGTATATGACAAACAAATTTCGAATGTGGTGTCTGATCATGTTCAGGGATTTCATATGCTTTGGAGGACAGAACGTTGTTATTTCAGTCAGAATTGGAAGGGAAAAGGTAGAACATATTGAAGTACTGATACCTAATTAGCAGATAAACATCTCACCTCTGTAGTTGCCTGTAGAGGAAAGACCTGATTGATAGCAGTTATTAACACCTTCATGACTTGAAGATGAGTGCTTGGAGGAAAGCCTGTGTTTTTCCCTGATGTGTCATTTGGTCCACTTTCACCCAGATTGTGCCTTGTTTACATCTTGTAGTAGAGCAACTCCCACAGCTCAGTTCTGTGCATTATTTCAGTATTTTTGTAATGATGGTTCCCTGGAAGAGAAGAAACAAAACAATGAGTTTGGGAGAAGGAAGAAAACAGATGATATGGTTAGGGGTGTACAAAAAGCTTTTGGAGTGGCAGAGCTTTTAGCAGACAATGGATGCAAAAATATCCACAAGTGAAGGTAAAAGCACATTACATGTGTTCTCTAGTAAGAAAGAGTAACAGAAATAGTATTCTTAAACAGAGATCTGGAATTGTACCAGGAGAGCTTGTAAGAAAAAATACCAAATACAAGGAATTTCTCTTATGTACAATGAATTTGGCCAAGAGAAACATGCCTTTTCTCTTTTGCTTTCCCAGTACATCTATATAGACATCATATATAAACACAAACATACATTTCTTACTAAAGCTATGTCACATGTGTTGTCATGCATCAAATTACTTGCTCAGAAACACTCAGGTTGCACAACTTTGTGGCTGCTTCTTATTAAAACATGTTTCTTCTTCAGGGCTGGTCAATCTTTTAATCTAACAAGCACACGGACATTGTAAAGGTTCCAAATGCTAGACTCTTTATGTAAGTAGTATACAAGCCCAGGCAAAGTAATAAATGGCAGCCTCTATTTCACAACTTCATTTCCTCTACCCCTCTTGGGTGAAGAATCACATTTTTGAACTCTGGCTTTCTTCCCCTACGTATTCATTGCTCTTCCTCTCATGGAGTATGTCCTTATCTTTTCCAATTTTTACCTGTTGCTTTTGTCTGTGTTTGATGCTACAGATAGATTATACACCTTTGCCAAGAAAGTATGACCCGCTCTTCCTCTCCCTAGTGTGAACTTCATTTGTTTCTTTTAGTTCGCATGCATTCTTTCTAGGTCTTTTGGGCGCCTTGAGGTGTAAGATCCAGCTGTAGCACGTAGGCTTTTTTCTCCTTTTAAGTATAGTCCAATACCCCAGACTTCTTCCTCTTCAGGCAAGCTTGGCTGGCCAGTTTTCCCAACTTCCCACTGTTTCACCAAGCTTCCACTTGAATGAGTAGCCTTCAAGGTTTAGTGAATCTCCATTTTTAGAGAGATGTGTAAAAAGAGCCCTGACACC
This sequence comes from Melanocharis versteri, assembly GCA_013397845.1. NCBI lineage: Eukaryota > Metazoa > Chordata > Aves > Passeriformes > Melanocharitidae > Melanocharis > Melanocharis versteri. The sequence continues at coordinate 1,330,222 of VZTG01003808.1, forward strand.
ACATGCCTGGCTCAGGTGTTCACTGGTGCAGCAAGTTCATTGCCTCTACTGGGTTTTGTACATTGAACAAGGTCTGATTCCCTGAATCAGCAAGACCAAGTTCATGGTTTTCTGACAGCTTTTACTCCTACTCCCTTGTACATCTGAATTACATTTACATGATCTCATGTTATCATATATACTGCAAAGCATGCACAGTAGTCACTGGACAATGAATGATTTCCATTAGGTTTTTATCATCCTCCTTCTGCATGTGGCCTTCTACCTGTTTTTAATTGGCATCAGCCATCTCTGCATTCACAAGTTTTTCACAAGGACTTGTGAAGTACTGAAAAAGCACTGCTCTAACATCAGGGATCTGGAGAACAGGGAACTGATAACCAAAACTTACAGAAGTGCCTTAGCTCACTGCCTCAGAGCAGACACCTCTCTTATAGGTGTCTAAAGCCTGCTTTTTGCAGAATTTATTTACATATGTATGAAGTAGTATTTTATAAATTAAAGATAATGTAAAGAAGTTCAGTTACAAATGAGCTCTTTAAAAGTGAGTTCATAAACGGTATTTGTTTCCTTACAAAAATAAAAGTGAGTCACAAGGGCATTTGGCAGGGAATCAGTCATTCAGAAAGGAGAAAACTTTTGACTGCTGAGTAAGCAGAAAATGAGATGGTGTTTTTATTCATTTGTTAAACTTCAGTGATATCTTTAATACTTAGCAAATAAAAATCTTAATAGCACTCAGCACCATTTACCTCTGCTGCTGTCTTGACCTAGGGAAAAGAAAATCCTCAGCAGAAAATCCTAAATAACTCTGTCATTCTGATTCAACCCTGAAGTAGTATTCATGGTGTGAGTTAGGTAACTTCTGAAAAATTGATTTTGGCTCCCTAATACAATTAAGCAGTTTTAGGTAACCAAGCAGTTTCTTAGAGCTGTGTGTTTAATGAAGTGGTAAAAGTAACATTTCCTTCAAACTGTTTATGTCCAGCTGCTCTTTGTATTAAAAAAAAAAAGGATCATTGAAGAATCTATTTAAGTATATTTGTCACTTAAGAAAACTCTAAAATATTTCTCAATTCCTAGGTTTGAATATACTATATAAACTTTGCAGGTTGGCATTGGACCGTTCAAGTGAAATATAAAATCTCTGATGGGAGTGCTGTAGCCATGTTTCTTATCTCTTTATCTATTTATACATAGATATATACTGCCTGAAGGATATGTGAAGGTTTTTGTTAATTTTTCAGCTATTTAAAAAACAGACAGAGAAAACACTAAAAATTTTTAAATTATTGACCATTTTGCAAAATCACACTAAAACTTTATTTGCAAGCAGTTACTGAAAGGGAGATGTGGGGATGTTCATGACTCATACAGAAGGCAGATCCTGCTCTTCTTCAGTGATACATAGGAAGGGACATAGCCTTAACTAGAATATTAATCTTACGAGTAATTTCTTCATCCCTGGAAATTTGGAACTGACGTGATGAAAGAAACATCTCTAGAAAATTTTTCTTCTTGTGTTGACAACACCTCAAGATGTTCCTGACAAATGAAGTGTAAAATTTATTTTCAAATACCATTTTTCTCAGAGTACTCCGAAATATTTTATTTCCCTTAGGATGCTGGCTTTGACCTTAAAACAAGTGCTGAAATTTGAAAATTCTGTCAAGCTTCTTCAGCAAAGAGTGAATAACAAGGGGGCTTTTCTTCAGGGAGAACTGGGACTAGGAGTTTTGGGTTATTAGTAATTATAAATACATGTTGGAAAACATATTGCCAACTAATTTATTATATTGTCCTGTCAATTAAGTTTAGTGTTTATTGCCAAATATTTAGTAACCATAAAGCTAGGAGTCTGTATATTCAAGATGCAGTTGTGTATTTTGATTTTACCAATTTCCAACTTTCTAAACGTAGGTGAATGTTTAATTAGTATGACCTCTACTGAAAGCCGACATACTAATGACAATGTTCTGCAAACAGAGCTGTTTCCTGTGACTATACTTCTAGGTGGTTGTGATGTGGAAGAGAGATTTTAAATTGTCATATTTACCTGATCCTGCAAAACTTCCTCCAAGGATTTGATATGTTCCAAGTCTGGCCATTTAGGTAACAGCTGGTGTCAGTTGTATTTTGCTGAATTCATTAAAGTGACTGTGGTTTGGCTCCTTTTCTGTCTTGCTTTATGACAATATAAGGTTAAATATTCTATGTGCTTTTTTAGAGGGTAGGTGTGATGACACTGGTTTTCACTGCATTATTTTCATTTTCTCTTAGAATATATGAAGAGTCTTTGAGATTAAATTCACATTATGGTATGAGCAGTATTATTAAAATCAGTATGTTAAATGAGAAGGAAATTGCCTTTAAATTTCTGTATCACAAGAGAAAATTCAAGCATCAGTAAACATTCCAGATATCAAGTGCAGTACACAAAGGCCCGTCCAAGTATTCAATAAGATGATCCTTGCCTATTGGGTATTTATTTGCAGGAGCGTATACAATCCCATTAGACTTGCAGAAAAAAAATCTTTTTTTCAGCTCTAAAATTACCCGTGGTGCTCATTATTTTTTCAAGTGTGATGTAAATCCGGGGCTCACAATTTTTCTGTCATTTGGATTGCAGAGAGACAGTTTCTGTGCGTGTTTACCCACAGCTCCCCTGCATGTGGAATATCATTAAATAACTGCTTAGAAAGGATGGACTGGACCCAACAGGCGTGGGTTAACAACTTGTTATTTATGGAAAGTGCTCCAGCAGCCTGGTTTTCTTGTGAGTCTGCCTATGTGCCAATAATAGGGGCCAATTTCCAGAGAAACATAACTCTGCTCATATATTCTTTCATGAGCGTAGAGATGCTGAACTGCCACAATGATGTATGAAACTGGGGCTTTACACAGATTTAAAAACATATGCAGCAGTTAGAAAGCTACTTTTATAAATCTGATTGCTGGAGGATGGAGGAGGAAAAGACGTTTTCGTGTAGGCTTGCTGGTTTTTATTGGGCTTTCATTTTTTGTTTTGTTTTGCGGTGGCAATGCAACAATGGTAAAATAAAATTACTAAAAATTGATTAGAAACATTGATTGTTTCACTCTGCAGAGTATATGACCTGCACATGAATCCTCTTAAAAGCCGATGACTGGAAAAAGGGCTTAAAAAAAATAAAATAAAAGAGAGCATGTGGATTATTTCTTCTGCATTCACAGAAAGGTTCCTTTTTCTTGGTTTCACACAACCACACTCTATTCAGTGAAGTAATTGCTGTTCCCTTATCTCACATCCCAAGCTAAGTTCAGCGTCTGGAAAAGCTTAAGAACTCAATGCATCAAATTATCCTGCTCAAACTGTTGTTTATTGCAGGCCATTTTGTCCTGTCATCTCGGTGACAGAGCGTCAAAGCTTTTCTTTCTGTTGCCTTCAGCTCCCAGCATCTGCAGGGATCCGATATGCTACCCCTGCGTTACACGGGGAGGGGGGGACCATCGAACAGGCGTCACTGAGGCAGCAAAGCCAGGGAGCTGCAGGCCTGGGGAGCCTCTGGGACTGCGTGGCAGCGCTGCCTTCCCTTCTCAGGCACTCACACACTCAGGGGGTTTCTCAAACCTTCCGGCTTCTCACGTGGTGGGCGGTACTTGCCCATCTTTTCTCCTTTACTAAAATGTTCCGAGGTGTAATGGCAGGAAACTTTATGGCCTTGCTAGGTGTGGGCCATTATTATTTCCTCTCTCTCCACAGGTTTACACAGTGGTTTCCCCTGGATGATATAAACTTTTTTGCACATGTGCACAAAGCTACAGAGATTCTTGGCAAATATGCATGAGGTGTAGAGGTGGGGAATCCTGTCACAGGATTCTCAGTTCTAAAGTGTTCAGTTTTACTGTATTGCCTATTCTACCTATTTTCTTTTTTGTAGTGATATTAATTGTAATGTCTATGCAGTCATACTGTCCTACTTCAAGCTGAGACCCAGCAGTGGGAATCCAGTGCTGCAGTTTTTCTACTGTTGTAGCTTTAATGTGATGAAAAATACTTTGGGTATATGCTTTTTAAAAAATACTGTAATTTACATTTGTACAGAATTTGTCTGTATGCACATGCCCAGTTTTAGCAGTACAATCCTCTCCGTTTTGAGGTCTTCTACTACAAAAATGCCCTGAAACATAAAGACATAAATGCCTTCAAGCATCTTCTTAGTTTGTCACTAAACCATCTTCAGACATTTTGACTTGTTCAGACTCTGACTTATCCTCCTTCAACTGGCCCTATAGGAAGCTGGCATCCTGAATGCTGGCTCTTTAAAGCACCTGCTGTGCCTCAGTAAGTGTTAAACTGCTCTGCATCCCCCCCCCCAACAACTTGTCTGTGTTCTTTGCGTGTGAAATACTGTGATATGTTGAGTCTCAGATAGGACATAACAGGTGACCTCTTGTAGTGGATGGATCTCGGCCACTCCCAGCTCCTTGATGTGGAGGGAACGTTAGAGAGACAGCGCTGATGTTGTGCCAGCCCTGCCCAGCAGTAGCCAAAACACAGGGCTGTTATCAGCACCTTTCCAGCTACCGATGCAAAGCACAGCACTGCGAGGGCTGCTAAGGGAAGATGAACTCCAGCTCAGCCAGAACCAATACAGTTCTCTAGATTTCAATAACCTGTGGCTTCAGGGATTTACCAAGATGTTCTTGGTTTTGCGAACTGGGACAGCATGGCTGAATTTGAAGTTTTCATATACTACTCAGACTATTACAGCAGTCTTGTTTGTTGACAAGTGTTTCAGCTAATTTTTTGTCATAAAACTAACTAAGAGCTGATAATAATGAGTTTGTTCTTCAGCATAGGTTGATTTAGAAATGTATAATGTTGATCTTACTAATGTTGATAAAGGGAGTCTTCCTAAGAGTGATATCTATAACACGCCCTACTGTACGGCAGTTATCTACTTAGTATAGGAAAGTAACATTTTATTTACAAAGTAGAATCTAAGTAATTACCTTAAAATTTGTCTGACAGTATACAGTATGACTGTACAGTCTGATTTGCAATGATATTGAGCTTATCTGTTCAGCAAAGGACAAAAGTTTCTGTTTCAATTTGCGTCTTCATTTGCTGCATAATGAAGTTGGACTTCAAGCTGGAGATCCAAGCTCAGAGTTTAACATCAGATGTTCTCATATCACAATCTGACAGGATGTTCCATTAGTATAGCAGTTTCAAAGCTGCCAAAGATTTGTTTTCTTTTGTTTCCCATTTATACAAGTTCTTAGGTATCATCAGTACAGGAAGTGCATTATAGAAAATAATTGAACAAATGTAATGTTTTGTTTATTAATTCTAGGACTCTGTACGCTTAAATAGATGGAGGTGAGAACACTGAAGAATATTGCATGTCACAGTTAAATGTGTTTTATTTCTCTAAAAAGTAGATAAGTAAATTTGACATATACTAATAATTCCTTTTTTCTACATTCATTAAAATTAAACTTTGCACTCTTATACTGTGAAAATTTGGAGAGTATCAAATAACACCAGACAAAAAAAAGTATAAGTGGTACTTTTTGATATTCAGAATTATCTGATATTCTGAGTGAGGATTTCATTGTTTGTGTCTGAGTAGAGAATCCTGAGCTATAAATTGTTTGCTGCCAAGGTAAGATTTGCTTTTGCTGCTTTTTATCTATTAAGGATCCTTAGTAAGGAAGCCAATTAAAAAAGTTAGTCAAAGCACGGCATACTAGCAACGCAAAAAATAAACCAGCAATAAACGAAGCAGAAATAAGCAGTATAATTCATGAGATATCATGTAAAGAATACCAGGACCTGGTGTCCCACAGCATATGCTCTATTTCTTTAACTGAAAAAGTTAAATTTCTGCCTAAATCCACTTTATCACTGTTGCCTGATCTGTGAACAGCGCAGCCAACACATCAGATGCTTTATTTATGAATGATGGGTGTTTTTGCAGATGTTCCATTTGCTGGCTCTAACTCATTAGTTGTGTTTGTTTTATAGAGGAGAAATATCTGGGGGGTGAGAAGTCCACTAAGGTGTGTGTACAGGTTTTTTTTTTAAATCCCTTGTGTTGAAAGGGGGAAACTTGTGTTTCACACATGCTGTTGAGTTGGATGTAGCAACTCCATTCTTGTGTTTAGGTGACTGAATCTGCACAGCGTGCAGGAGGGAGAGAAGGACCCTGAGTAAAGCTCAGCACACAAAATCCTGATGCGGTTGTTCTCCTTTCTTGCAGCTTTTGATCCTTGAAGGATAATGTGCTTTTACTGGCTTTTTTGTTTGTTTTCTTAGGGTGTGGGGTTTTTTCTGTCACTGGAGATTGCATATGGTATGTGAATTACCTTGAAGAGAGATTGGTCTTCTAGGACTATATGATAAATAAATGGTGATGGTGGAAGAACTGCACATTTAGGGTGGGATTTAGAGTGCACGTCTGTGTGTTCATTTGTGCGTGTGTGTGTATAAATATATATATGTGTGTGTGTATATATATGGCAGAGCAAATTCAAATTACAGACGATCAATTGTACACGCACACACGTGTCTTAATTCAAAGAAGAAGGTAGATGAAAAGAAAAATGTTTTACATTTGTAAAAATGGCTGTTTATAAATCTGGCATTTGAAAAATGCAAATCTGACAGTACTTTCTATGTATCTTAATTAGATTGTGTAATATATCACCTAGAACTTCAGTAAATCTATAAGAACCGCATTTGTTGTCGTCATACAGCAAAAGGTGGAGGGAGAGAGGGAGGGAGGGAGAAAATTTCTTAACTTTAGGGTTAAAGGAAAGTATCTTTTCATTTAAAGGCAAAAACAAATATGAAACACCTTTTTTGCTAGTTGAACACACACATGCAGATGTCTACTCTGACTTCAAAGCATCCAATAGGAAAAACGGGAATTGTTTGCAGAGATTAATTTATTATTATTTTCTTGAAATACTTTTGATGGGGTCTTGCTTCACTCTTTATTTTATCAGACTTCTTCAGGTCCTGGCAGTCATGCTTTTGGTTAGTTAGGTTGCAATCAAAACAGGTAGTAGGTGTTTCCTATAGGATGATGAAGGGCAACCTAATGATTATTAATAAAACTCTGTGATATATTGAGCACAGCTGAAAGATAGCATGATAAATAGCATCTGGCTGACAAGAGAAACCTCAAATTATTGTGTGTGTTTTATGCCAGTATGTCAGTTTTCCACATACTGATTGGTAGTTTAGAAAGGGAAAAGAGCAGTTCCCATATATATGTAAAATCTGAATCTAATCCAGGATATCACATTATTCCGCACAGCCACATGCTCTGTCTGTAAACTATTAGTAGTGAGCAACTTCCATCAATATTATCTCTGAAGAATCCAGTTGCCTTGCAAACTCTAGCAAATTAATTTGTTGTGAGGGTGGCTGTACAGCTTTGTTGAAAGTATTTATTTGTTTTAATTGAAAATGCCTACTCCAGCATTGTGAATGTGCTTGGCATGGTTCTCTAAGAAACAATTTCTCTTCGTTTCAGTTGCTGTGTTTCTGAAATCTGAGCCCGAGGAGGTATATACATTCTTCACAGATCTTAATTCTTTGGGAAAATGACAGGGGTTCATCAAACTTTGATCTCCAAGGTTTCAAGCAGTTTGAAACCAGCTGCTGCTGAGTTCTATTAAAGGCAGAGGGGTTGGATCAATCCAAGAAAATACATGTTGACTTGAAAGAGAGGTTATCAGCTCTGCTTAGATTTAAGGTTAAAGATGAGGGTGAGCTGTGAACGTAAACTGACAGGGACATGTCTTGTTTAGACACAAATTGAACTGAAATGTGAGGGTATGAATAAAGAAATATAAAAGATTTATTTTGGGTTTATTGCTAAGGCTAAATGATCTTTGCTTTCAGATAGTCTCCCTGAAGTTATATGTTGGTTTGATCACTCAGAAATGTAATTAAGAGAGAAATCAAGCACTTCTAAGATTTGGGGGTATTTTTGTTACCATGTCTCTTTTTCTGCTTCAAAGTGGGATTTTTTTCCAGTGCCTTCAAAGTGGATTTTTGGTACAATTTACATATTCTAAAAATATTTCTAGTCACTGTAGTTCGAGATTAAATAGTCTAAAAGGACTATTTAAAAAGGCAGGAAATAACTTCATTGTTTATCTCTGAAAAGGCTTGTTGGGACACAGGTTTTTGGGTAGTGAGACTCAGAAAGAGTTCAGATATTTTAGGATGGCAAACTACTGTATGATTCTGTTAGGCACATTCACTACAGGGCAAGTGTCCTTGGATGCAGAGATTGCCTGTGCTTAGCACACCTATGGAGTTCAAAGCCTGGGAAGCTGTATCTGGGCTTTCTTAAATTTTAAATATTTGTTCTCAGTTTAGTCGCAGCTTCTCCATCTGTAAAATGAGATGAATGCAACATAGTATTGATGCTAGAAAAAAGCTAGTGCTTTTTTAGATATTCAAATTGCAAACCAGGCACAGGTTCCAAAATATTCCTTTATTTATTTGTCATCTGGGCTAGAGGACAGTTTGTGAGTGCCGAGTTGGCAAGAGTAAACACAGGCAATTGTAGCTTAAGTAACTTTCCAAGAGTGGCTGCGGTCTTTTGCCAACTGAAGATTACTGTTAGTTACTCCCTAAAGTATACAAATGTATGTCTCGGGGATACAGCTGGGTTGTCAGCTGGGACAGAGAATTTGTGTTGAAGGTGACTCTTGCAAACATTTCCATTCAGATTTCAGTGAATCTGAAGTGAATTCTAGCTGCTAGGCAACTTGAACCTCTCGTTGTCTGAGAGCTGCTGATGTCAGAGAGGAAAATAATACTAGAGTGGATCATCACTTTGCCCCCAAAATCTAGGAAGTTGACTTTTGCAGCTGCCACTGAGCAAATTAGCGTTAGAAATACCAGAATATGTATTTCCTCCAGTAATTCTCATTATTATCTGAGCAGCAGAATGAATATATGATCTGAAAGTTGGAATAGTTTGGTTGATTGACATCTTATAAAGCTGCTGTCATCCAACAGTACGTTCATAACACATCAGAGAATATGAACCAGTACTGCCTGAAAAACTGTTGGTGTAATGCAAACACAGAACTGGCCTCATTTGTGATGGTTTCTGTGGAAGACACAGTTAAAAGAGAAGCACTGGTGTTAAAAGGTTGGTCAGTAAAGATGAGCACATGCTGACTTCCCATCTCATTGCTGCTTTATCCTTGCCAAACTTCTTTCTGTATTTAAGCTGAAAAAGACATTGCTTATTATTTTTACATAATTAGCATGGGCGTGGTTTTGACAGTTCCCACTCCACATAAATTCTGAAGATGATCAAGGGAGGTCAGAATATGTTGGGATTAAGCATCCATTTTGCACCTAAATGGATTTCTGTGAAATGTACTCAGTTTATTTGATTCCTTTAAACATATACTCTTGCAGTCAAGTTAAGGGGGATAAAAATTAGTGCTAGGTAAAACAGTCTTGGCCAGTTTTCTTTTGGACAGGGTTCTGAGGCCTTTTCCTGATCACTTGTACTTAAGTGGTGCTATAGAGATTAGATAACAAACTGCAAAATTCACTCCACTATTACAGAAACCCAAATGGGGATGAAACAACTGCATCTAGTATTCCTTAATTGTGAAAAAGTTACTTTGATTTAAAAAAAAAAAAAAAAAAAATTGAAAGAGAGAGAAGACAAGCAAACTGCTAATACAAGTGGAAAGAATGGTAGACAGGCTTCAGGTAGTGAACGTTTGAAGTTGATGGGACTGAGGAGAGAAAATAAAAAGGTTTTCCTTTAAAATGTGACAGTCCAATTTCAAGGTAAAACTCTATATTCTTTCTGAAGGGCATCAATGCCACCTGACATTCAAAGGCAATACATGCTGCAGCAGGAACATACTTTAAAGGATAACCAAAGCAGTAGAAATTTTAAGAAAAATTTTAAATGCATGCTGAGAAATACTTATATTTTTAAAATGTCATTCGTATTCAAACTAAACAAGACTCAAATAAGCTACATATTGAAAATAATTCTATTTATTTGATGTATCATGCGATAATAAAGGCTCACGTGGCACAGGATTTTACTAATATTTTGATTGGTGTGTTTTTAACTGACCCATACACTGAGGTTCCTTGTCAAGTGGTTTTGTCCTCCCAAATCTTCCAAAGGCGCTGCACAGCCTCATTACTTCTTGTTATTCTTTTTTCCTTGTCTTCGTCAGCCTTGTGATCTCGCCTCTTTACTTCCCAGCTCCAGATTTCTGGTGTCAATTTTTTTTTCTCAGAGTTCCAAAATCTTTCTGTAATTTAACTTCTGGAAGGGAAAGCCTTAGCCCAGGTCCAGTGACCACAAAGCAGAACGTTGCTCACATCTGACTGGCCATTTGTCTGTGCAGTTTGCTCTTTTCAATACTGGCAAAACCAGCCTTAGAAAATTGCAGTGACTTCTAGTTTAGTGTAGGTTTAATTTAGTAAAACTTTCAAAAAGGAAGGAAGGGGAATGAGATAATACTTATGGTTTTCAGAGTAAAAAAATACTATTCTCTTTTTCCAAGGCCCTGAAGGAATGTTTAGGCTCAATGGCTTAGTGCCACACTCATGATATAAATACTATGTGTATTTATTCTAATATAATGTAGGTCTGTGTTACTTTCCACTACTGTGTCATTTTACAAATTAATGTCCAGTGTTCTGTCCTCCCAACAATCTTTTTCAGCACTGTTGCTTTCCAAGTTTCCCAGAGAGCATCTGTGTTTCAGATTATGTATTTCCAAACAGATCAGTTGACATTTTCGGAACGGGAGTCTTGTTTTTCTATACATGGTTCAATTTGTTTTCTCTTACTAGTGTTTGCATATCTCCTCCATGGATTTCAAGTCTGTATAACTTACTCCCTTTTCCAGATCATGTATGAATATATTAAATAAAGATGGATGTGTAACTGATAGCTGTAGTTTTCCATCTGATGCTTCCAACAAATTGAGCTATTGCAGCTTGTCTCTTAGAAACAATTCTCATTTCATTACCAGGATGTGACAATATTTTTGTCCCAAATATATGTATATGCAAAATCTTATTCAATGGTAATTTATGCTATACTGTATAAAGTGCTTTACCAAGGAGTATTTATCGTACTTAAGACTTTTCTCTTATCCCCTAACTTTTGACAGATGTTTAAAAAAAAGCAAACAGCAAGACAACAACAAACAAACCCACTATACCCCTCCTTCCCACATCCCAGTCTTTAATCAAAAGAAAACAATTGGCTGTTAAGCTTTCTTTTTTCAGATTGAGCGTGGTCGTTTTTGTGAGGCCTGAGTTCTGATAGTCTGAATTCCACCAGCTCTGTGTGGTCAGTGTTATCTCTTAAGTAGTTGCTTACGATGATCAACTTCCATCTGAAGGTCCACATTAGTGCCAAGGGATAGACAATCCCTTGAGGACTGCTGAACAGGGTTTTCAATGACCTTTGGGTCTTTTTCAGCTGTTCTATGGGGAAAGTTTTGTTTCGGGAAAACTGTTTGGTAGGAACAGCTTGCTTTTCTTGTGAAAATTACTATGAAGTTTTCCCCTCTCTTCCAAGATGTTTTAGCACCTAATAGTTTTTTTTAATCGATTATTAGGTAGAAAACCAAGAAGTATTCATCTTCTAATGTGCTAAGCACTCCATGACTGTGACTGGATATTTACACTTTGTAATTTTTCTTAGTTTTAAAAAGTCTAGCTGATGGAACATTCAGCATCACCTGGGCATTGAAATGCTAAGAAAATATTAATCTCTTTTTGGTCCCAGTACTCCAGACGCAGTATCTATTAACAGCAAACAATGGACACAGTACTTACAGTGAATTGATTTTGCTATTCTTTAGACAGAGGAGAACTTCCAAACAAAAGTCTTCTAAATTCCTTCTTGTCACACACTGTCACTTTCTAGTAGAAGAGTTTTTTCAGGCTTTTTTCCCCCAGCAATAATATATCCTCTTTGAGTGTGCAGTGCAGGCTGGCCAAGGAAAGTGCATTTATGTTGCATTATCTGTAGAGACTGTAATCTCTCTGTAGGCTCAGTGGTCTTGTGAGTTTGGAGTGCATGCTTCAAGAAGACTGCCTTTTCTAGTTCTGGCCTGTTTTCTTGTATGCAGCTATGAAGGGTATCTGAAACAGCATGTATTCTGCTTGCCATTGTATGAATTTCATTTACCTAGGACTTTTCTAAACACTGCTGCAAGGATATTAATTGCAAACATGAGATTGTAGCAAAGTCAGTGAGGAATGCCTCATTGTCAGTCTCTCCAGGAAAATCCAGAGATAATTCATGAGTTCTGAACTGAGCCCTTGGCCAATGACTCATTTTTGTTCTATTACTCTGAACAGTCAAATTTACAACCCAAATGAGTACACCTACAGATATTATTATCTTTAAAAATCTGTAGCAGGCTTGCTGACTACAGCTTAAGTCTCTTCAGAGTGAATAGTTATGCATAATCTTTTTAAATTACCAAAATTATTAATTACTTTGAAAGATTTCTTCTAGCAAAAAGTAGATAGCTTCTATGCCATATGACTGTACTTGCAATAATCAGCTCCCACAGGTCAATTAAATGCTTCAGGCTTTAGTCAGCAAGCAGACACCCATCACTGCTGCATGTACTTAGATGGAATGGAAGTTATTGCTTAATTATTCCATTTAAGACTGGATGGAAAAGGGGTCATTACGGGTTTAAAGCTTTACTTTCGATTTATATGGCTTAGAATTATACTTACAAAGACAAGAGCTTTTCTCTTTGCATAAATTAATTTAAAATCATAGACTTTTGAGTGCTCTTCAGAAAGTAAATGGGATTCTGATTAATTTTACTTCTGCAATTGCAGGACTTAGTAATGAACTAAATGTAGACTGAAATCATGAGGAAGTTGAAGAGATCTTCTAAAACAAGTGTAAAAATGTCAGATGGATCTGCTCTACATGTGTTTCTTTTATATGATGCAACCAAATGTTTAGGTTTCCAGCCTATAACAATGAACTCTGTGCAGTGCCTCCCTCAGCCTTCTGTGGCATGTGTTCAAGGGTTGAAACCCATTACTCTAAAAGCTTAAAGTTGCCAGTGGAATTCTGGGAAAGCAGGGAAATATGTGGTATTACATTTTGCAAAGAAGCAGTCTGTCTACTTTCAAGTGTTACATTTTTGTTTCTGATTTATTGCATTGCATTCGTATGTACAGCTTATGTGCAGCTCTGGTACACTTGTACTGAGGAATCCCTACATTCTTCAAGTAATTAAACAATTGTATAGAATGTCCTTCTGTTTTTAAACAGATTCCTTTTGATTAAACTGAAGAGTATTTCCTACATAATCCAAATATCAGGTGTATGCAATGCAAAGTATTGAAAGACACAACAGTCTTCCTACTCTAATTCTAGTATTTCCTAGTGAGAATTTTGTCCTCACTATCCATTTTCCCTCGTGTGCCATACATCTTTACAACAATTATAGTCTTTAAAGAAAATAATTCTCAGAAAGGCTGCATCAGTCTGTCATAAAATTAAAATGTATTTAAATTATGGGGTTTTGCTGTGCATTCACTGAAATTCTCTTTGGAATACATTGAAGTTCTGAATAGATTTCTCCTTTCTATCTGTTTTTCTTTTCAAATTCTTTTTTTAAACTGATTATTTCTTTTTAACTGCCTCAAGCAAATGCACAAGAAATAGAAATCAGTTTCAAACCATGAGTGCAGTGAAAACAAGTAGGTGCTGCTTTGATCTTGATTCAGACTGGTTTTGTGAAAACATTGGCTGTTGTTCTTGAGATGTCTTATCCCATCGTAACCTAAATGACAAAAATGTCATTCAAACTTAAGTGGCAAATGTAAAATCAGTTTTACTGTGTGGTCTGGTATTTCCGTAACACACACATGAACAATAATACAGTATTTTCAGAATTTTATGTGAGAATTAACCACGTCCAGCATGTGAGTGCTCAGCGGAAGCAGTCAGAAATGCAAAACACTGTCACTGTAACCAGGAACTGTTGAAGGCCACGTAGTGTCACCTGGCCAGCCACATACTCCAGGTCTCTGGATTGCACTCAAGACTGGCTTTGTTTGTCTATAATTTACACTGTTGCTTTTGGGTATAAAATTGCACTGTCCAAATGAGCTGCAGCAGCATTTCAGAGTGCTTTGTCCAAGGACGAGAAAGTGCAGTTTGTGTAAAGAGCAACCTGTGGAAGAAGGGGGACTAAATCAACTAAATGGAAGTTTACAAAGATCAGTGTCGTGTTTTCTTTAAAAATATAATGCCATGGGATTAAAACCAAAAAGTACCTTATATTCAACCAAGCTAAAAGGATTTTCTGTTAAGGACAAAACAAAACAATAAAAATAGACAGCTCCATGATATGACTCAACTTGGATTGCTTAAATCAGACCACCCAGCCACGGCGTTCTCCTGGAATAGTATCTTGTATACAAAGCATACATATTTACTGTTAACGTCTCAGTGACTTTAGATAACATTTCTGGACACATGCATGGTATACTGTAACCCAGTTGCCAATATGAACACCTTAAGATATTTTCTCGAATAATGTTGTTGTGGCCACCCAGTGAGCAGCCAGCTCTTATCTGTAAAGCCAGTTTGGAGAGCAATGGCAGCTCTGTGGTAGATATTAGCTGACACCTTTAAACTAAATCTTCTGCTTCACTGATCATCAGTCTCTGTGTTAAACAAGCCAAAAAACAAGCAGATAAAGGAGAGATTTGAGATTACTGTAAAAACTTCAACGATAAAAGGATTTGCCAGTTCAGAGTCATTTGCCATTTGCCGAGGATTCAATGTAACCACAAACTGATGTTTGCTTTACCATCATTTCTCTTTATTTTCAGCCAATGTCCTGTGCACCATTCCATGCATAGCAGAATAATAATTTTCTTTCTAATGCCCAAGGCAGCTGGTGTGTCTTGAGTAAGAAGATTACATTTGCAATGGCAAGACAAGTATCTGAACACATTAAATTAATCTCCCAGTCCTCCTGTAATTGAAGAACCTGGTTGTTGAAATTTTGCTGTCTGCTGGAGAATTTCAAAACCATGGCAGAGCTGCAGTCAGACTCTGATGGCCTCACAGTTATATGGTTATCCTTCATGCAAGTCACAGTGTAACAGAGGGCTCAGGTGGCAGGGAGAGAAAAAAATCCTTATTACTGTATCTGCCAATCACATTTGCGCAGGCTTCCTCCTAAGAGGAGACTGCAGCATTTCATACTGAAACAGAAACTGTATTTTAAAACATTTCCTTAGCTGTTTTCTTCCCACTTTACAAGTTGATATATTATTACCTCTACATGCAAAAGGGCAAATATCCTAGTACAGGCGAAAGCCTTGAATAGATATAAGCCCTCCTGACAGTCATTCATAAATAATTAGATCTTTGTGCTTCTGAACTATTTTCTCTCTCTTTTTTTTTTCCTATCCTTTACCCCATTTTTAAGCAATGTAGAATAGTATAAAGATTAAGGCAACTGCGACCAGTGTTTTTAAGTCTATCTGTAGGAATAGAAAGGCTACCATTGCCCTGGACTGAGTTTCCTTTTCCAGTCTAAAACCTCAGCAAGGTATTTATTGAGATGTTCCTTCTGATTTGTGAATTTCTTACTCTATGGACACCAGAGAACAAACAAAAAAAATCTATGAAACAAGTAGCCCAAGGACAACCGTGTGGGGTTTTTTTTTCCAAGATGCCTGAGGATTAGACTGAATTCTGTCAATTATTTTTTTTCTGTGCAGTTTTTTTTCAAAGAGCCACTAAGTGTTGAAGTGCTAAAATGCTGCAAAACTGTTAAACAATTTAAAGTGAAAATAAATAGCAGTTTTCCACATTTGCCTGACTTCATTATCTTCGGATTTTCTATTCATGCCTACTGTGAGATTTCTTTAATAGCTTCCTGAAGGATCTGTGTTCTAGGAAATGTGTTCCCTTCACATTGTATGCCATATTTTTGATCTTGCTGCTAAAATTACAGAATGAATTTATATAAAACCAAAACAGTTAAAATGAAGCAAGAACAGGTATATTCAAATACTAAAATAAAAACACATCCAGTTAAGACTAATACTTTGAATAGTGTAGAAATTAACAAAATAATGAACACCCAAACACTAGAAGGAAAGCTATAAAATGGAAAAGCACTCTCCTTGAATAACAGCTTGCCCCTGTTTTACAGATGGGAAAACTGGGGCGTGTAGAGAGCTTAATTGATTTCCCTAGTGTCACCCTATAAATCATTGATGTGACAAGGCCTAAAGCTGATTCTCTCTGAGAGCTGTGCAGCAAACTCTTTGCCTGACTCTCTTCAATAAACAGATTCTGAAAGCATGTTCTATTCCATGCAATAATTTATACTTGATGCATGAGAAGCCTGGAGTATGAGCAGATAATGCTATTTGATCTGTGTTTTGCAAAAAGCCCTTCCAGATACTCTGTTCTACTTGATCCGCTTCCTTCATAAACAGATTTCCTGTTGCCGACTTCTTTCCTCGTTCAATCTCCTTTCTCTTTGTGTAAATGGAATGGCATATCCTCTCTCCCAGGTTCTGCATTTATTTCATGCTCTCTTGAGTTTGGATCATATAACTCATCTCAACCTCTCTGAGAGCCTAGCCTCTTCTTCACTGAAGCTGGGTCATGAATAATTTCCTAGAAAGCGAGGCATTACCTCTTCTTCAACCCTGCAGCAGAGGGAATATCAACTGTGCGCAATTATTACCAATGAAGGTAGACCTGTGAGTTAGGCCCTTTCTTAGCAATGGACTCTTTATGTGAGTGAAAAATTATTGCATGACTTACCAAGACCCCTCATCTTCCTTGCCTCTATACGAAGTCCTTGTTTTCTTTTAATCAGTCCCATTTGTTAATGTCATTCATAAATACTGGACTTCGGCAGCGTCAGCCTTCTCTCACGTGAGGATTGCTGGGTACTAGCAGTCATGAGCCTTTCTATTTCCTGCCTGGCCATCTGGCCTTCATAAAAGGAAAAAAAGCATGGGGCAAACCTAGAATGAATTCTTGTTTTAGGAGCCTTTTTTTTGCCTTTAGAAGGACCATCAGGTCACTTGTGGCACACAGTCTGGCTTATCTCACTGCATTGCAGCTTAAAGGAATTTATTTGGAAAAATGTTTGGCAAATTTATTACATGGTCAGAATTTTTATGACAGAAGTTGAAAGATGTATTTTCAAAGTGCTTGAAATACAAATGTGACCAGTTATCTCATACTACCTGAAGAAATTCTGTCCTTGATTATACAGAGCAACTGAAAGGGCAAATATTTCCTTTATAAGAAGCACTCTTCAGAGTTTAAAAGTATCCCTTAAAAATATAGCAAAAGCTCTACTCTCTCTACTGGCATTCAAGCATGATGGAATAGCAAAATCCACTATATAAAATGGCAGGGATTTTTGGCAGACATGTCTGTAAGTTGTTTTAATTTATGATTTTGAAAACTAAAAAGCAGTATAAGGGTATGCCCAACTTCATGTTAATGATGAAGCTGCTGATATTCACAGTTAAAATGCTGATTTGAAGGTTGAGTGGAGTTTCTCTTTGTCTGGACAAAAATTGCCCTTTAATTCTGCAAAACCAGTGCAATGCCTCTGGGTTGCTGAGTTCTGTTGCCACTATTTGCACAGTTTTCCATCGCCAATCCCTGAGTTTCTAGAGCCTAAAAACCCTGTGTAACCCTGAGGTGTTTGTGTAGTTTTTGGCATATTAGCTAGGAAAGATAGTAGGATGGAAATGCAAATTTGTGGAGAGTCACTTGGACACAGGAGATACTGGCTAAAATTTTACGTTAGCTAGAACTGATCAAAATAACTAGTTAGTGTGAAGATATGACAGTTTTTATTGTGGTGAATTGTGGTGCCATTCCTACCACATTCTTTCAGAGAAAGGAGCAGTCTTAAATGTTTTTAACCAGGAGCCTTCTTATTTTTGGACAGCAAGCTTCATTCTCATTTCTTTCTCATTATAGTATGCTATAATAATACTCCAGACACCATGCCGGCGCTATTGACAATATTTTTTTGCTTGTGCAATATGAAACTTCCATCAGCCCAGACCTCTTTACCAGTATAGCTGATGAACTCAGCTACAGCTACTGTGCCAAGCAACTTCATCTTCATAATTTCACAAAACAGCGGAAAATCTAAATATCATTCTTTTCTCCTGTCTTACATACCTGTTTTATGTGATCCTCTCACAGAAGGTAGTTTGCACTCTTCTTGCTGCTTCTGACATAGAGGTAAAACACAAATGATGCAAGGCTGATTCTAATCCAGAATTCTTTTTGGAGAATTCATAGCTGGCTGTTAAAGTGTAAGAAGGACAAAAAAGACCTAGGCCTGGCTTGTTTTGTGCCCCTTCTCTGTTGTTTAAAGGGCAATTTCAAGTTAATTACTAGCATTTTGCCTTTGGAATTTGGCAGCTTATGGTTTTGTTGCCTTTACTGGTGTACAGTAGAGGGAGAGGTGTAAGAGGTGAAAGGGGAGTAGATTTTAGAAGTGGAAAACAGGAAGCTTCATTTTTTTCATGGCAGCACCCGTTTTCCTCCTCCATGTTTGGAGCATCTCAACATGGAGGAAACTGAAACAATGGTTTGTGCTTCTTTTTGCATACATGAGACGTGTTCATAGAGTCCCTTCAGGAGCAGAACGAATTTCAGGGAGAATAAAAAGAACGATTGTCTTGGGTCAGGCATGGTAGAAAAGTCTAATAAAACTATGCACTGGGCAATTCAACAAGATGTAGGCAGGAGGAAAGAAGCTGGGAGAAATCTTGCTGCTCTTCAGTTCTTAGTCTACCCTTGCTAGACAGTTCTTCTCAGGAGTCGGAACATTGTTTAGTCTTACTCAGTTTTTTCGTTCCAGTCAAGTATGGGGAAAATAATACTCTGAAAGGTGGAAACTCAGAAGAAGAAAAAGGGCAGGACAGGACCACAAAATGCTGCATACTACTGACCTTCTGATATGATCCAAGATTGACTGAAGGCAACAGCACAAACAAAGGTGTGAACTTTTCTCCCAAGCATTTCTACATAATTTTGATCCCTTCATAAGTCAGGCTTTGAGAACATTAGAATATAGCATTTACAGCAGTTTTGGGAATACAACAGTGATTTTTGCCTAGTGTGCCACATTCATTAATACATTTCTTTTAATGAATGGTGATTTGTTTCCTGTGCCTTTGATTTTCTATTGCATTTTGACTGTGATTAATGGGAGATTACTTACAGAAGGGAAGGAGCATAAATAGAAATTTGAAATATTTTTTCCTTGGAGAATTGTTGTATTTGCATAGCACATTTCTATTTGTATTTGCAGGCTTTTTTCACAGAGGCATCAGAAGATCTTTTATTCTTGAGGCCCTGTCTCATAGCTGTCAACCTCCTTTGTGAATGGTCTGCAAAGTCATAAAGATAGGCAGGGCCACTCCTTCCTTGACTGCTCAATACTGCTGAACAATCTGTAAATCTCCCTCAGAATCCCCATTTTCATGTACTCTTAAATCACCCCTCTTGCCACACCCACAAAGAGAGTTAAAAAGATCTGTCACACAATTGCTGCTCATTCTTTTCCTAGTTCTCCCCTGTTAGCAAAGACTTTGTAGCGTGAGAAGTTTCAGGCCTGTCTAGATATTTATTGTTTAGTGTGTGTGTCCAAACCATTCTATTGGCTTAAATAGCCAGTACACTTGATGTGGAATTGGAAACCTGCTAGGTGAGAGCACAATAGTCTGATTAGTGATGTGATATGCAGAGAACTACAGACAAAATATTTGACATCAGCTGTAATTTTTTTAATTAAAAGAGTTTATAATGTGGTTGTTACACCTGGGTTAGAAATTCTAGAGTGTTTCTTGTTGACCCATCTCAATAATTAATTTCACTTGCAGTTGAATTGTACAGCTGGTTCCTCTTTCTGTCATGTTAAAATCCAAATACAGCAAAGGTGTTGCTGCTTAATTTAAAGGATTGTGGAAACACAGTGTCTTCCAATTTTGAAGTCCTTCTTACTGTCTGAGCTATGTAAGGGCGTTTTTAAAGAGAAGATGGCACACAGTGGAGTAGGTGGTGAAGAGAATTTACTGAGTAGTCAAGCCTTTAATCTGACATATTTCTTCTGATGTCACGCAAAAGGTAGTGTGCTGAGTGGACACAACAGCACCCAGTTGAGGTTCCTGTGCTAACTTTATGCTTAGTCTTGAGAAGTGAGTAGGTTATGGAGAAAATATTAGAAAGGGATTTAGTCCATAGTGGTAATGTCTTTCTTTTTTTTCTACAAGAGAAGTGATTCATTTTACAATTTTCCTGAACTGATTTGTCTTCATTTCCTTGAATGGATAATAAAGAATTGGTCAGAATTACCATTCTAGTGTGCTAATGAAGAGGTGTTTCTTTTGCTTACCTTTTTTAGATGCAAATAATTGGCATACAGTTTAAAAATAGTAAAATATATCGCAACTAGTTTGACAGTAGTTGCTATTAAATTCTAAACAACATAAAGTCACACTACATTTATCGTTATTTAATGACTCATTCACTTTGGTCCCTCTGTGAGCCCTTGATGTTATTTGTCATTCAGCATTATGCCGCTAGAAGTGTCAGCAGTTCTAGGGTTATACCTTGCCTTAGACTGAAGAAACCCCCTGAAGTGTGTCATTTTTGATCATATAGTGTCTACCTTCAAAATAAAAGAAAATAATATCATTATCCTATCCTCATTAACATTATCAGGTTCTGATGATGTTCAGATGCTTTTTTTAGTAGCCTGTGATTCTGGTAGGCAAGAGGAGTTTTTATATTCTTTTGAAAAGAAAGCCGATACATATTTATACCCTTTTATAACTCTCTTAGTGCCACCATTTTGTATTCTCAGTTAATCACCTTGCAGCAATGTTATATTACATATTTTGTGTGTTGTTAAGTGTATTAATAGAGCTTTTAGTAGATTTTGGGAGAGAGTTGCGTTTGGCTTTGCATACAGGGTCATTTTGGACCTTTGTTTTTTCTGTTTTATCCCATCTGCACTCCCTTTGTTCTCAGATGAGATGAACAGAGAACATTGGCCTCAGTTGTAGGATGAGCAGAAAAATCATTGTGATATTTTGGAGAGAAGTCAGACTTTTTTTTTGCAGTCTTTTTGGTATACTTGATTAAAAAATACCAGACTACGGATGTATTCTAGGAGCACCCAGTCTTAGTGGGTGGATCCCAGCATCATGTCAGGGTAGACAGAACTGACTGTTGATTTGTATCAGTGCTGTGTTCACTTTGTCATCTGGGTTCTCAAATCCAGTATTTTCATCTATTTCTAAATTTTTGCTGCTTTATTTTGTCTGTGAGGAAGCAACCTGTGGTTCAGCCTGCGATTTACTGAAGTGACGCTTATGTTGGGGCCTTTTATTGTTCCTGGCAATTCTCTCCCACAGCTGCTGGTGCTGAACACAGCCTTGCCTTGGTCTGTGCTACATCAGCACCCTTCTGGCAGAGCCGCTGCTGAGCACTTCTATTTCCGTAGCGTAGGCAAGACTTTAGTCTGAGTAAACAGTTTGGTATTGCGAGTTCCTAAAGCCATTCCTGGAGAAGTTATTTGATAGGGTATTTACCAAGCTGATTTATAAATTCTCATATAACTGATACTTGCCTGGGCTTCTGCAGCTGTTAAGAGAGATCACCGAAACAGGAATTGCATATTGTTGCCTTAGCAACTACCACTTCATATTGTGCTTAAATCACTTGGAAATACGCAGTGTATCTTAAGGAACTGCTTCCAGCAAAAACACCCAATCTAAATAATTCTAAATAATTTCACAGAAGAAGTACAAGGATGGCCTTTCCTAACAATGACCATCATTCTTTTAAGCTTTGTTGCCTCATTTCACTACAGGCTTAGCTTGCTGTTAGAATAAAAAGCACAATAAAATTTAAAGAACCCAAATATTTGTTTACTCATGCCACCATAATTCATGTGATTGCCAGATTAGCTGGAAGTTGAAAATGAAAAGATTCTCTTAAAGGCCATCCTCCATTCTTTAGAATCATCATTGATAGTATGCTTTCCTATGCTTTTATTTTAAATGTCAAGTTTTCTTAAGGATAGACTCTTTGTCTAGTTTTTTTTGTTTTATTTGTGAAATGTTATGGGTATGAAGGGAAGACCTTAAATATATTTTAGACCTTTTCAGATGTTTCTTGTTCCTATTTTGAGATGTTCTTTTTATTTAGATTTTTTCTTTAGATATTTGCAACAGTTTATGGGGTTTGTTAGATCATTTGAAAAAGAGAGGGAGGGAGAGGCTTTTGCCAGTATTACATTAAGGCAGTTGCTTGAGTACTCATGCTACCTGATAGTCTCAAATACCAGTTTTGCACAGAGTATTTTATACTGCTGTAGCAACTTCCTCAGCTCTGTGGTCACTCCTCTGTGTAACAGCCAGAATTGGATTTTGCACGTGTGGAAACAGTGTTTCACAGAGCTCGAGAAAACAGTGTCTTAGCAACGATATGCTGGATCCAGAAAAAAGCCCGTTTCTGACACCTCATCCTTTTGCTGCTTAAGCTGAGGTTTACAACAAAAAGCTCCAACAAGAGAGACTGCTTTCAGGGGCAATATATATCTCCCATTTCAGAAAACTTATTTTCCTTTTATTATAATGTACACAGTCAATGAAATTTGGAAATGTAGTATGACAGAGTTGTCAACATACTACTTCTCTTACCCCTTTTCTAGGCAATGAAAAGGAGAGACAAGCAAAATGCAAGCTTACAGAATTTAAAAGGAATCCGATATTTTGAGGACCAGTTGTCATTTTTAGGTCACCGCTCACATCTCTGAATATAATTTTCATCTAAGCTGCATGGCAAGGCTTGTATGTGCTGGGAGAAGCTACATTTTCCCAGCAGGAGACCAAATCAAAATGAAGCAGTCAGATGCAGGTGCACAGTAATAGAAAGGATCTATTTACCCTGAAGCGTGAGCAGTGGGCCAAGAAAGCAGAAGCAGTCTACTTCTATCTCTCACCTCCTTCTCTCCCTTCCTTCTCCCTCCCACATAACTGTGACAACAAATTCATAAGGGGACCAAAGAGAAGGTGTTCACTTGCTGTTAATGAGCTGCAGTGCCTGCTGCTGAAGGTCTAAAGCACTTTTTGTTATGCTGATTGTGTACTATTAGAGCTAGCTGTCTTTTAATTTATACCTAATCCTTCCTTCCAGCTTGCACAGCCTCAAGCCAGCCTGGAAAATGGTTGAAAGAGTTTTTTTTCTGTGGGCATCTGTTGCCTGTGTCCATTCTGAATTTTGAATGATCCTGTGGAAAGAGCAATGTGGCTGAAGCAAGTGTGCCTAAATCAAAATTTTAAAAAGCCATTTGCCTAGGTATTATTTCATAAGTCATACTTTTTATGCAATCTTTAAAAAAAAACTGCAGCTTTTTTTAAAGAAGGACAGTTTAATAATGATGATATAACAAAGTCAGCTGTATTGTTTGATGGTGAAGTGAGACACCTTGCTGAACGTTGTCTGCTTTTCACTTGGGTTTCCAGAGTTCACAAGTTAAGCGCTAAATACTTTCTTATGTGTGAAGACAACCACCCAATGCTGCTTCCAAGGCTGAAAAAAACCTGAGCAATATAAGTACAGGAAAAACACTGAGAATTTTGGTTTTGTTGCTGATTAGTGGCATTGTACGATGGAGGCAGCATTGTCTAGGTTTGGGAGGAAGAAGTAGGAATACGTGAAATCCATGCTATGAATTCAGCTGCTTACTCTGCAGCACTGGAGTGGTCATGTTCTATGTTTCTTTCCTCAGGTGTAAAATGGGCCAGACACACGTCATAAAGATTAATCTGACTGATTATTTTATGATGTAAAAGATATGAAACTCTAAATATTTATGTCACTCTGTTGCTGTATTTCTGTGCAGGGTTATTGCACTGAACATAACATAATAAAAAGGATGCATTTACTCATCTGGAATTGGACAGCAGTTGTAACATGAACCTTAGTGAAGTGGCAGCTGTCTATGCTGTGTGCTGGAAAAGTATATTTATCCTGGCATAAGAATTGTCATGGTCAGGAGCTGAACTATTTTAATGTTACTGCTTTCCAATATTCACATTTAAATCCCTAACAACTTCGTAGAAGAGCTCTGAGACAAGTCCATGCTTTGTCTCCAATTCTACCTTCACAAATGGAGGGATGTGTGCACCCTAAATTTTGGAGGAGCAGTGCTGCATAGCAGAACAAAGCAGTACAAATTAGATTGTGAAAAGAGATGTGCGGTGGTATCATCAAAACAGGACCACGTCATAAGTTTCTAGAAACTTCGTCTCTTTTACAGGGAGGTTGTGGCACACTTTGACTTCTCCGTCAGGTGGAGAAAACACCTATAATATGTAAACAGGAGACCTAGAGAATGCTTAATTATAATTTCCAAGAAATTTGGCTTCTATTTACACAAGGATTCACATGATTTATAAAAACTAGGTCCAGCAGTTCGTTCCTGCTTTATAGTGAAGAATGCATAGTCTGCATAATTACTAAAATTTATTCAAACTAATTAGATTGCAACTGAAAAATCAAGAGAGAAGTAAACCAAAACTGATGTAGAAGAAACATTTTCTACATTGCTTTTGCTTAAACTTCGTTATACTTAATAAAGGTCAAATATGCATGTTTGCCAGAAATATTCCATACATCAGAATAATCTGCTAAAACATGCACACATAAATTGTGATGGTGTGTATTTTTCATTGCTTGCTTTATGACATATTTCAATAACAAAGACAGGAAAGCACGTTTTTATGTGGCTTCCAAGCCTTGTACTAAGTATGTTCCATGATGCTTGGGGTCAGAATCCAAGCCAGCCTCCTTCAAGACAGATGGAGACATGCTTACCAATTCCACTATGAATTGCACTTAGCCTCTAGAAGGCTTTGGCCACTGTCTCTAAATCAGTGGAGATGCTGCATGGGCAGTGTGCTTTCTTCTATGGGAGAAGTATAGAAATACAGTGGTTATTAATTTATATATTTTTAGCCAATCAGAGGCTCTTTAAAAGAAAGCTGATAAAACTCAGGTAAAAGAACAATAAAGAAACGTTGAGAAAGATCATATGCCACATGCTTTGGCTGTAGTAACTAACGAATACAAACGGTGCAATCATAGTCCTCACTGACTAAAAAAAAAATTGGGGGGGGTATACATTACCTGAGTGTAATCACAGCAGGCACCGCTGTTGACGTTTCGCAGCAATATTCTATAAAAGCATGTAAAAAGGGACAGTCCTTGGCACCCAAACTGTTGTAGAGTTTAAAAATCAGTCTTGTGTTTTATGTGATTCAGTCCATTTTGGTTTAAAAAAGAAACTTAATTTGACTGCAGCCAAGAAGGACTTTGGACATTTCTTGCTGTTCATTTATTTTGTAAAGTCAGCCAGCTGGAAAAACTGCTTTTCATGGTTTCCGGTAAAGGAAAAACTGAGTTAAAGAATTATCATGTCAGAATTTCCTGTAGGATAAATGAAAATGAAATAAAAGTTCTTAAATTATTTGATTATTAACTCTGAGATTTACAAACTTCCTGGTAACTGTTGCAGTGCAGGAAGGGATCAGACCAGCAGCGCTTGCTGCATTGTTTTTGGTGAAAGCAAATTGCCCTTGTGTAAATTATGTGACCAGTCCACTTTGGCATGGGGGAGGTTGCTGGGCAAGTTTTTTTTGCTGTCATTCATAAATATTTTCATAATGTCATCCATAAAGAAAAAATAATGCTTCTATAGGAAACCTTTCCAAATTGAGATGCCAGGGCTGAGTTGCCTCAGTTCCAGATGCTTTGGCAGAATTGTAGTTCCCTGAGAGTTGGAACTCATGTGTACCTGTGGAAGCAGATGAAAGAATAGGAATAAAAATAAGATACTGAACTACTGCTGCTGCTACATGCCTGAAAAAAAAATCATCAAAGTTATTATAATTATGACTGTTATTAGATATCATGTCTGGTTTCTGCATATTTAAATTCTGAGAGAGGTGAAACTTAGGCACTTAGAGATCCCAGGGGAATAATTGCAGAAATGATGACATATTCCACTTTTTGAACAAATTTCAATACCAAAGCTGCGTTCTGCGTACTTACATTTCTTCTTAATTATACTTGGATGCAGGATAGATAGTAATTTTCTGTCTTACAAATGCATGTAGCCAATTAGTCTTGTAGATCATGAATACGCAATGGCCTAACTCATTAAATGGAATTTTCCTTCTGTGTTGTTATGGCAAGAGTCTGCAAATAGCTGAGTATTGTATCTCTCTGGGAGCTCAGCCTTGGCCAAGGGTACAGATCCATAACTTGAGCTAGTGGACAATTACCGGGTTTAATTTTCATTCCTTACAGTGAGCCATGCTAGTCTTGTGTGTGTGTCTGTCTGTCTGTATGCATGTAGTGTAAATTGGTATAGGCTGTTTGGATCCTCTGAACTTCTGGTCCTCAATTTAAATGCCACCATTCTGATGCTATGTGACAAATTTAGTCTTCCTGATTTCCTCCCATTCCCAAGAAATTCTGAGCCCAGAAGCTCTCCCCCTGGCCCACTGAGACGTGGAGACCTGACCTCTTTTGGCTCCTGGAAGCAAAGATGTGAAAAACTGGCAACATGTCTCTAAAGAAACCACAGCTTATATCAAATGATCTAACACAGGTGTTCTTTTCTTCTTCCCTCTGATTTTTTTTTTTTTTCATCATATGCTTACCATCCCGTCATCTGGGAGTATGAAGATGGCACATGTAGCCTAGTCTGCCTCACAGGCGGGGTTCATGGCCACGATGAAGGCAGACTGTTATGACCAGAGAGATCCAGGGAACCACAAGACAGCTGAGAAATGAGTTACAGACCCAGTATTGCTCTGAGCCGGCTTTGCTAAGTTTCAGTGTCAGTAAATAAGAAATATGATGTGAGGACATGGTTTGGTGATTGGCCTTGGTGCTTTTCAGTGGTAGCATGTTTGCCCAAGGGTGAATGCTGCTTATCTAACATTCTGTCCTCTTCTTTTTCATAATATTGCAGGACATCTGAGACTTGAGCACTTCAGTGCTACAGCAGATGTTGATTTGGGATTTTTAAAAGCTGTGGTCTCAAATATTATGGAAGTAACAAAACCTCTCAGTTTAGAGGAAATGTTCTCTGTAATCGTATTACTGGAGTAGTTATCTCGAGTGCCTTATTGATATGTTTTGCAAAACTCCTGTGGGGATTTGAATTTGATAACTGTTTTCTTGAAAACAATAATAAAAAAACCACCATACTCTAGGTTACACTGGATTTTTACTAAAATTTCAATATGTTTTATCTGTTGTTATTTGTAGTTGCAGACTTCCCAGAGAATGGAAATTCTAAATGTGCTATAAACAAGTCTTAAACACCTCTTAAAAGTATGCAAAAATATACATATTTTCTACTTTTAGGATTCTGTTACTGGGCCTAGAACTCGGGGATTTTGCTCCTTCTGCTGTGTTCCCCACAACTTGTGGTGCTGGGGAGTGAAGTCTATCTGCCTTTGGAGAAATGAGCTGTGTTCTCGCTGTCTCCCTTGCTTTCCAGGGTTTACTTTGGGAATGTTCCAGATAAATGCACAAGGAAGGGAAGGCAAGAGTTACTCTGTGAAGCCTTTCTGTTTAGCAAGTTGAGAATTATTTATGTATCATGTGTATACATATGTGTGTACAGATATATACATGTATATATACTGTAATGTAGATGTCACATTGCTGTTTCCGTTTCTCAAAGTTCTATTTTCTGCCATTAACTTAGAGAAAATCCTAATCTTATCTTTTACTGCTTATATCTTAAAGAATCAAAATGTTATTACCTGCTCTGCATCTTGCTAATTCACCTGGAACTTATGATGGAGGTCTTAAAACTTGTGTGTAACAGCTGCCACTAGGATGTAGTGGGAATCTTTCAGGGAGAGGAGAGGGGAATGTAACTTTGCTCATAGATATTAAAACTTTGGAGTAAAATGTGAAACCTTTTTGAGTCTCAGAATAGTAATAAAAGCAGCGAGTAAATTTAACTTGCTAGACAGTTGTAATTTGCAGAATGCATTTGTCAAATAGTTTGGAAATAATCCAGAGCACATTTAGATGGAAAAAGTAGAGATGGGCTCAGACTAAAAATGTGAGCTAAATGTCTTTCCAGGTTTGCAGAAATTAAGCTATGCACTTCATCATAAACTCAGAAATGGACAAGACCAGAGGTGTTATGTGGGGAATTTTGAACTTTGGGGAAACTCAGATTTTGTTCCATATCTGCTTGGCCCCTAAATGCAACTGATTTGTCTTGGCGTCTTCCATTTAATTTTGAAATTGGTGCTTCCTTTAAACTGTGTTAGTGCATTTGGAATTTGGGATGTATAATTGAAACACAGGTCTTTCCAGACCAGTGTTTGTTTTGCCTTTAGTATGTTGGGTCTGTGAGTTGTTAAAAACTCTTCTTCTTGAGTCTTTTTAATATGAAGCGTTGGCTCCACTGTCATGGAAATCAGTGTGATCTCATGGGTACAGCGAAGTGAGATCACCAAGAGGGGATGAGGAGATGCCCTAGCATTGTAAATAACAAGTGTGGCTTTTAATGAAAAGATACCCTTTTGGTGATTGATTGCAGATTTTTTTCATTAGGTGGATGAAGATGTAATGGACTTTGTTCACATCTGACATTTTTATTTGCTATCATGTTAATAAGTAAAAAGCAGTTTATATTTCTGAACTGGATTTTCATGTTAGGCCATTGCAGCCCCTCAGTTCTAGCCCTCAATTCTGACTTTTAACCCTTTCAGTTTTAGACTCTTGTAAGTAGGGTTTTCTCTACTCCACTTTTTTGCTGATACAAGATTTCCTCAGAGAATCTGATTATTTCTTCCAAGGGCATTTGTTTGTAGCTGCAGTTCTCTTCTCAGTATAATTCATTGGTTTTGCTTTCTGAGTCGTCTCTCGTCTTCTATTTTCCAGGTTGGTGAGAGGCAGAGAGTTTTGGTAACAGAAGAATCCTTTGACTCCAATTACTACGTTGCTCACAATCCTTTCTATGAGCAGGTACAGTTAAATAAACCAAATAATATCTTTTTGTTTTATCTTTACTTTCTGATAATCTCAGCAACACAGTGTGTCAGGATAAAAGAAAATAGTAAAGAAATAAGAAGCATTTTCCAGGAAACATGTGAACATCAAGACTTTTTTATGAGCTATTTTGTATCTGTATTGTAAATATAATTTACCTGAAATTATGTTAAGAAATATACAGTGGATGTTTGAGTATACAGTGTGGTTTAAGGAGCTGTTAATTATTGCAGTAATTTTAATTTCTGTGTCCCCAAACCACTGATTTCTGAATAGTTGAGTCATGACAATTTGCATACATCTTTCTGAAAAGTGTTTCAGGCAATGCAATTTGAAAAAAAAAAATCTAACAATAGAAGGGTCAGAAACTTGTGTATAAGTCATATGTATCAATGCTCCTTGATTTTGTAACTTATCAGTCAGAGTTGAGGAACGTGGTCTTCCACATAGAGCTTAAAAAGAAATTTCTTGGGGCTTTTTTGTTCAATGCTTGTTTTATGGAAGCTTAATTAATTAAACAAAAAGCAATACGTACAGGAAAAAAGGTGTTGATGCTTTGTGTTGTGTTTGTACAGCACCTAATACAGCTCGTGATTGGGACTGGTAAAGAATTCACAAAATACAAATAGTCACGTAGGGAGTAATTTTAAATTCTATTAGGGAATAAATGCTTTCCATTACGAAAATGTAAATCTTTTCCCTAAAATCTTATGTGTGGCATGTATCACATGGATGGTATCCTATTGCTCACACAGGTAAGCAGAAGAATTGGTGCTAGTAACTAAGATTAATAGCAGTAAATTGAATGACAGTAAACTGAAAACTACTCTAAAGTCTAAGTATCATATTGTATATTATTGGAAGCTGAAGCACAGGGTCCTGGTGTAGTGTTCTGTTAACTCAAATAGTTATCGAATGTATTCTGTCTTCACTGAGCTCATCTGTACTAAAAGAATTAAACCCGCATCAATAGACTTGCACTGGCAGACTGTGGTAGAGCTGCAGCTGACAGTTGTGAAAGCTTAGGTTTACATTGAACAGAATAGTCTAAAGTGACCAGAGCGCTTTGCCAGGTCAACAGCCAAGGTGAGAGTTTCTGCTGGTATAACTTAGTTTCTTAGAAATACGGTTGAGGATTTTTTCTTAACAAGTACTTATATCAAAAAAAACGTCTGAGTGTATGCCAAGCCTGGATGCTTGGTTGTTTATGGTATCTCCCAGTTATTTTCACTTAACCTCTTTCTTTTTCTGAAGTTGGGTTTATTTTTAGTTACTTCCCTTTTGCATGAGGAGATAGAAGATTTCCAGGGTTACGAGCCCAGTGATATACTCAGCTACCTAGTTCCCCTTTGATTTAAATTTGTCCAAGTTGAATTACATGGCAAGAACGGTGATCCAGTCACATCGTAACACTCTCTCAGCATTAGGATCCTGGCTTTGTGTTTGCTTAGTCTCAGCTAGCCTGTCTCTGAAAGGTAAAGATGTCTGCTTTTCTCGGAAGATGCTTAGGAAGCTCAGCAGAATCCTAGGATCTGGAAATGTTTACAGTCATGGGCACCTTGAGCCTTCAGGGAAAAAAGGAAACCACTGGTGGTGATTTCCTCCAAGTGGGACAATCAGCAGTTGTGATAGGTGAAAATGGAGAGGCAGGAAAATGCTGTCCAAATGTGGGTGGCACAGATTTTTTTCTCTGAAAATCCTCTGCACATGTAGTCTTGAAAATTAAGCTATTTCAAGGCTTAAATTTCAACAATTCGATTTCAGCATCCAAGAATCAAGATACAGAGATGTGATCATTGCCTTTGAAAAGTTCTACTCAGTCCTGGTGAGGCCACACCTGGAGTGCTGTGCCCAGTTCTGAGCTCCTCAGGACAAGAGAGACACAGAGCTCCTGGAGCAGGTCCAGTGCAGGGCAATGAAGATGGTTAAGAGACTGGAGCACCTCTCTTACAAGGACAGGCTGAGGGAGCTGGGCCTGTTCAGCCTTGAGGAGAGATGGCTGAGAGGGGACCTCATCAATGTCCATAAGCAGTTGAAGGAAGAGTGTCAGAGGATGTTTCCAGGCTCTTGGTGGTGCTGAGCAATAGGACAAGAGGCAATGGGCAGAAGCTGATGCACAGGAAATTCTCCCTGAACGTGAGGAAGAACTTCTTTACTGTGTGGGTGACCACGTGCTGGGACAGATTGCCCAGAGAGGGTGTGGAGTCTCCCTCACTGGAGAAATTCCAGAACTGTCTGGATGCAATCCTGTGCCATGTGCTCTGGGATGACACTGCTTGAACAGGGAGATTGGACCAGATGACTCCTCTGAGGTCCCTTCCAACCTGACCCATCCTGGGATTCTGTGCGTGGATGAGCTTCAAGTAAATGTGATTAAATAAGTCCCTGTGATTCAACTTTTCATTGTAGAAAGTGTAAAAAAAGGAATTTCATCAGGAAATTATTCCACTTTTCTTTTTCAGCTGCTTATCTATTTTAGAGCCGTTTTAACTTCATTTCTTTTTCCAGAAAAAAATGTTGCTCCTGTATGTTGGGCTCTTTCTTTTTTAAAATGCACGACCTGGGAACATCTGTTATGTGCTGCCTTTTTTGTGAAGTGGGACTGTCTGATATCATGGTTGTGCAAATTCAGGAAAGGGTGACATTAGTTGCTGACCCAAGAAACACACTCGTCTATTTTTACAGGCATTCGTTGTCAATCATGCATCTCAGCTGCAAAGATCCGCACAGTCAAAAGAAAGGCTTGTGCAAAGAGAAACAAGGGTGTACTTTCTGTCCTGAAACCTTTACAGACTCAAAACCGGGGTTTTTTTTAGAAAAATGTCATGTGACAGACATGGAAATAGGAAGCTTTACAGCAGCCTGTTAGAACTGCCCTTGGGAACTGTTTGGGTATGGATTCAAAAGCTGCAACTCAGGCCCAACTTTCTCTTCAATCAAAAAATGTGACTTAAGGAATCGGTTGGAGTTGAAAAGAGCTGAGCTAACACTGCAAAGCTCTTGTAGAATGCAAGCTGGAGATCTTACTGGTCAAGTGTACACTGGTGACTAAAATGTTGAAGTTTTAAGATTTTCTCTGACGTTCATCAAAAATCTGTTTTCTGAATGGATACTGGAGACTCTAATGTTTCTTGTGGTATTTAGTAACTATGTCTTTATTTTATTTGAAAGGTTCTTGTGCCAAAGGATCCTCTGTTAATGGGTAAGATGGTAGAAGTGAATATTTATGAAGCTGGGAAACATTTTATGAAGGGGCAGCCAGTATCAGATGCCAGAGTTCACACTGCATCCATCACCAGACCGTTAGCAAAAGGAGAAGTTTCTGGTTTAACAGAGGTGAGTAAAAAGACATTTTCTGCTTTGCTACACTGGTAAATCCACAGCTGTTCAAGCAAAATGATTCCATGCTATGTATCTGTTATCATATTATAGTTCCCATTTATATATGCATGAAGCTTTAATCTTTTCTGACGGATTGAAATCTGAATTCAAAATATGTTTTTTGCTGATGCCCGTAGCTTTACTTCGTTGACTATAAAGGCAATAATACACTTGTTTCTAGTTTCTAGATGCAAGATGGGGAAAGAACTTACTAGAATTAAAAAGATTAAATACCAGTAATTATATAATTCAATGTATTTCAGTTTAGTGGAAGGATGAATCAGTTTACTTTTCTTTACAAAGCTGTTTTTAAAAAAATATGTATTGATTACATATCTGTTAAAACGGGTCTAAACAGGATTCAGAGATTCAAAATTAATTGATGGGTAGAGGTATGGAATATTTACAGTATATTTTGGAAAAAGGTCAACATCTGATTTAGTCATGTAAAGAAAATGAAACTCTTTTAAAAAGAGATCTGATTCTTATTTTACACCTCAGTAGATATGGCTGTTAGCCAAGTATTCTCATACATTTCGTGGAGCTCTAGTTGTAAAAACTGATGGAGTGTGAAATGAAAATGTGTATCACATTTCTAAGCATCATTTGATGTCCTTTCTCCAGCACTGTTGTTAGGATCTCCAAAAAATATGTAGCACACGGGAGAAGGATAATTGGCAGTTTATCAGCCACCTTACTGCTTTTACAGTAAGTTGCTGATAAGTATTAAAGTATATACATGTCCTTGTTTATGTTCTGAGTAGTCACATTTAAAATACATCATCAAGACATACCTGAGGTGACCAGTGTTAAGGTAAGCCCCTTGGTCTCTTGGATAAGCCTGGCTGTGGAAACACTGAGCAGCAATAATGCAGTCCCTGTAATGCACCTACTGTAATGTGTTCAGCAGATCATGACACTTACGCACAAACACATTACTAAGCTCTCCATTAATATTGTCTGCGTGTATGTGTATATTGGCCTGATAAGGGTCTGTAAGAGATAAAAAACAGCCAAGACCTTCAAATTGTCTGGTTGGACTATGTAGCTCTATTTAAACACAGCTGATTTTTTCATCAGAACTTTTTTTTTAAATAATCTGCTGGAACAGAACCAAGACTGTCATTAAACTAAGTATGTGCTGCCAGAAGCTTGTAGATGGGGACAAGCTAGCTGACTCTTGACTGAATTTTTTTATGTTAAAAAAGGAAGATAAAATTATTAAAATCAAGGATACTGATCATTTCCATAAGGACTCATTGAGATATATAGATCTGGTCCTGCCCTTTGGATAGACATGAACAAGTACCTGGAATTGCCCTGTAAATGGCTGCAGCAAGCAAATGAGAAGGCAGATTGCTTTTCATGACTTTTGTGGTTACCAGTGCTCCTTCAAGGGAGTATTTTATATATGATTGGTCCACTGGAAATGTTAGGAACTTTTGTTTTCTATAAAAAATAGAATCTCAGTATTTCAGTAAATGGAACATCTTTGGTACATAGAAGCTGCAGCTGAAAGCTTTTAATCACACTTGGCCAATGCATAATACATAGAACATGAACTGAAATTCTTAGTGGGAAGTTCATCCTGAAAAATGATGCATATAAATAGCAACTCAGGAACTTTCTTTAGGTTTCCAGAAAAAAAAAAAACAGTCAGTTTGCCACAAAAGTTACCTTGGATGTCTAGCTGGCTGCAAGATGAAATTTGGGTTGCTCTGTGTGGTTGGACTGCTGGGAAACACTTCCTGCTGCGTGTGGTCAAGACATAAAGTTCCAACCAAAGATGCTTTGAGCAAGATAAAAGGGGCAACATATGAGGGTCATGTGAGCCTTTTACAGCTTGTTACGTGCACGGATGGCAGGTTGGGGAAAGATGGAGGCAACTCAGAACGGATGAATTCAGATACTCAAAAGTAGCAAAATATCTTGGGTCTTTAACAAGATCCCAAGTGTCTCTGCTAGGTTTTCTGCAGCTTGCAGAACTAAAATCTTGGATGAATTTTCCACTGTGCACACAAATGAGCAGGAATTAAGGTCTGCTCATTATTAACGGTGTTTTCATTAACTTATATAGGACACAGTAAAAGGTATTTAAAAATCCGTCACAGCTGTACTTCTCTCTAATGAGGAATGTTCACAGAAAGAGTGAAAGCTTTTGAAACTGTAGTTTTTAAGGAAATTAATCATTTGAGAGCACCATCATGTGAGGATGTCAAAGCAAGTCATAAACTCATCCTAAGCACAAAGATACTTCTTATAGATGCTGTGAGAAGTGCCTCCAAAGGGTCAGAGCTTACCTGCAGTTCTGTGCTCTCTTTCTAATCTGATACATAACCCTCAATAATTTTTTCTGACAAATTCAGAGCGAGCACCACAAGCAACATGTGTGTCTGAAGGAACAGTTGTAGGCCTTTTTTTTTACCTTTTTGGCTGCATGACTCTCGCAGCAAATTGGTCCAGAGAAATAAAAGAAGTAGGTCGCCAACTGGAGTCAACAGATTTGACTGAAAAAGAGGGAATGCAAAATGCAAAAACACAAAGGACGATTTAGGGACTCCATAAAATATTCACACATTGTATATCTGTGACAAGTAAGGAGGCAAATATATGTAGAATTAATTGAGAATATTGCTAGCATTTTGTGCTTTTTCAGTGTATGAAGAACACAGTTAATATGTATATCCATTAATGTACTAATGATGTAGAATGTATTACAATTATTATACTCTTTATGGAAAAAAACTGTGACCAAGTAGATGGGCTTAGAACAAGGTCCTGACATTTAGTAATGTTAGGCTCTGTGGCAGAATTTGGGACAGGAAGGACAGAAGAGTCTTGGAGTCAGCAGCTCGGGTTAAAAAGCTATCAAAACAATCAGACTTAGCGATTGTAGTGGACATACTACGCAGTAAAATGCACAAGTATTTGCCAGATTTGTTTTGTTTTTTTTACTTCAGCATGAATTTTCTTATAAAAGCCACTCAAAAGGGAGTGATGTCTCCAAGTTGCACAATTTTACAGGGGGGCTATTTGGGGGGGCAAACACATTTGGAAATTTCAGTTGACAGATCTACTGTAGGCCTACTTGAGTTTAAAATGTGCAGTTAATGATTCAGTAATAGAACCATGTTTAGAAGACATACATTGCAGAGGATGTATAGGTGAAAGTTGAAGTCAATGAAGCATAAACACATGCATAAAGGCATTTTTGGATTTGGTTCTAGTAAATCTAAGATAGGATGTGTGTGAACTGAAGTTAAAAAGTAAAAAGTAAAAAAGATGTTAAAAAGTAGGGACAGTAACCTTAAAATGAACATTCAGACTAAACAAACCTGTCATGAGTTACTTACTGCAGTTACAAATATCATTGAATAGGTATTTTAAAGCTTTGGTCAAGATTTAGTTCTGTTAAGTAAGTTTCATAGGAACAAAAGGAAGATGTGAATGCTGTAGATATTACATCCTTTCATTGAAGTAGGCTTGGAGTTAACAAAGCATTAAGAGTGCACTTCAGCATTCTGAGATTCAGAAAAGCAATTTAGCATGTCTTCTATGTTCTTAAACACTCTGGTCAACTTGTCTTTGAGGATTTGGAGGTACGTTTGCAATGCACATAGTGTTGAGTATATTATCTTTGGATAATATTTTTGAAAACTCAGCAGTGTGTGTCAACAGTCTGAATGTAATCTAATTTAAAAAAACATTTTAATATTTGTATTATTTTAATATTTGTATTATTTTAATATTTGTATTATTTTAATATTTGTATTAGTTTTATTTGGCCATATTTAGGGATCTTGACTGTTTCTCAGCAGCATAAAGTAAAATACCTAATAAATGTATCCTGTTTACAGACAAATGTTTGCCCAAAACTAATCATTGAAAGAAAAGTAAGAATCTGCAAGAATATGATCTCTTGTTAGAACCAGAAATAAAGTATGTTATGCTTCTGTACTCCAAAAATAATTCTGGTTGTTTACATATGTTCTGTGACTAGAGGAGAAAATACTGCAAGATGAGAAATATATGAAGAAAATACCAAAGGGCTGAGGGATAAAAATAAAAGGCTGGCTACCTGCCAGAGTTGCAATGCATTGCCAGAATCAAAGCCCTGTAAGTCTGAGGGCCTTTGGTGGGAAATTTTAATCAGATGGAAAATTAAGGCAAGAGAAAAAAAAATAATTTTAACAGGCTGTTTAATCCCCAGTCATGATTATTTTATGTTCGTAGTTCATGTTTCTATAATGCATCTATGACTGACTTTCTTTTCAAACAACTACAGGCACATCTTCCAGTTTTCTGTTTTCCATTGTTTTTTGTGATGGTATTCTCCATGTCTAACACTTCCCCTGTGAATGACATCTGCTGGGAGCCGCTGTTTGCAGTATCTCCTTTTGTGAGTCTGGGATCTTGGTGCACATCTCTGTGGCTCCCAGGCCTTGGAAATACCCACAGTTGGCCTGTTAAGCTAATAGCTATTCCAGTCATTGGGCTCTTTGGAGGAAATGAGCAGTGAGCCACTGATTTTCAGTTAGCAACCAATTATCTGGTCATTCTGCTTGTTCCTGTTTTCTCCCCCATCCTCCCTGCATTTTAACTGCAGTAGGTTATTGTGGCATTGTGCTTCAGGATATTAATGAAGAAGGTTTATGTTCCTGGTCTTCCAGTTAGTCACAAGTATTTTCTAGTTACGTGAGTAAAAGATGACCTTTAAACGTCACCCAGCCTGTTTTCTGATGTTAAGAAACAGGAAAGATGCATGTATCAAACACTTCTTTATAGCCTGCCAGAGAGAAAATTCAACAAAGCATAGCTTAAAGGAAACTCTCTGATCTCAGGTAGAAAGGGTGCTTCACTTGCAGGCAAAATAAAATAGAGAAGGGGGAAGAAAATATCTTCTGCTGGAACAGAAATGAAAGAAATCATGTCAGAATTAAGATCTCTATATTGGAAACTTCCTTCAAGGACTTGGAAGGAAATGTGGAAGATGTGTGTTAATTAATAAGTACAGTTTTTACATGTGCTGGAGTTTCAAAGTGGTGGAAAATTTGGTTCCTGAACAGGAACTAGAGGTTAGAGATTTAGGGCAAAAAGGGAACGAGGAAGCAAATTTTAGATCAAAAAATGGCATAAAGGTGTGAATCTTTCATAAAATTTCAGAAACAGAAACTGTAGAAAGTATGAGAAATGCTAATGAAAGATTGGGATTTCCAAAGAAGAAAGATAAACTAATATAGAATATACCTTTTACCTCTCTCAGAAAGCTACTTTGCAAAGGGGTCTTTGTTTCACAAAGTCCAAGAAAGGGCAATTTGAGAAACGTGGGGAAGTTTCTATTAAAGAGAAACATACTGACAAAAAAAGGGAACATTTTCTGTGTAAAATAATTTTCAAGTAATGCTTTATGAAAATACGGTGCACTATTTGGTGCTCTTGCATTCTTAGGAGCATACCTTTTGTTAGCTCAGTTGCGCTCTCTCCTGCTTTCTGACACCTCTTTCGTGACACCGAGCTGAGTGGTGCAGTTGCCACACCTGAAGGATGGGATGCCATCCAGAGGGACTCGGACAAGCTCGAGGACTGGGCCCATGGGAATCTCACGATGTTTAACGAGACCAAGTGCAAGGTGCTGCAAGGCAATCCCTGGTATCAATGCAGGCTGGGGGATGAGCAGGTCCAGAGCAGCCCTGCCGAGAAGGACTTGGGGGTGCTGGGGGATGAGAGGCTGGACATGACCTGGCAATGTGCACTCACAGCCCAGAAAGCCAACCTTATCCTGGGCTGCATCCAAAGCAGCGTGGGCAGCAGGGAAAGGGAGGGGATTCTGCCCCTCTGCTCTGCTCTGCTGAGACCCCACCTGCAGGGCTGCATCCAGCTCTGGGGTCCCAGCACAGGAAGGACATGGACCTGTTGGAGCAAGTGCAGAGGAAGCCACCAAGATGACTGGAGGGATGAAGCACCTCTCCTATGAGGAAAGGCTGGGAGAATTGGGTTTGATCAGCCTGGAAAGGAAGAAACTTTGGGGTGACCTAATTGTGGCCTTCCAGTACCTGAAGGGAATCTGCAACAAAGATGGAGAGGGGATTTTTACATGAGCAGGTAGTGATAGGACAAGGGGAATGCATTCAGACTGAAAGAGAGCAGGTTTAGATTAGATATTCAGAAAAAATTCTGTTCTGTGAGGGAATGAGGCACTGGAACAGGTTGCCCAGAGAAGCTGTGGATGTCCCATCTCTAGAGGTGTTCAAGGCCAGGCTGGATGGAGCTTTGAGCAACCTGGTCTAGTGGAAGGTGTCCCGGCCCATGGCAGGGGGATTGGAAACAGATGATCTTTAAGGTCCCTTCCAACACGAACCATCCTATGATTTAATGATTCTCTAAAAGAACTGATTGTAGGGCAAGGCATGCAAGTATTTTGTGCTTTTGCATGTATTAATCTGTTTTATTTAATGCGTTACTTGTATTCCCTGCTGGTTGTAAATAGAGGTCATAAAAGGTGCTGTAAAGTTCTTCTTAATTAGTCCTTTTTTCTTACGTTTCCTTCAGTTATTTCATGAAGGTCACTATAAAGTTAATGTAATAAGAGAGATATTCCCTTTTGAAGAGCAGAGCTCAATGCCACGTATGGATGTTTTTAAAAAGGACTTTCGACAGTCTCATTTTTTCCTGAAAAAGGAACAAAAATTTGTCACTTGCTGTTTCTTAGATGCTGATTTTCATGATCTACACATTATCTGCATTCTGTGTTGGCTTTGTTAATTTGGGGATTTGAGTTGACTTGAATTTTTCATTTTCTTGAAAGCCCATTTCTCAGCTTAAAATTTGGAACTTGGGATCGATTCTTTCTTATGGGCGGAGTAAATTTTTCTTGCTGGGTTTAGATAAACACTGGCTTGAATCACGTGTAGTGGTTAGGGAATTTTAATCAATGCTGATCTTTAGGAACATACTTAGCCAATATCTGTGACAAACACTTGAGGTTAAGTCAGCCACCTTGGGTTGTGGGTATGGGCTAGGTGACTTCTTTGCTTCCAGCCTTATCTGCTATAATTCTACGAACATTTTAATGCAGCCATTTGATGCCTGGCAAACTGGAACAGAAGGTAGCGCAAGTGTGTTGATCCAACACATTTCTCTGCCCTGCCTAGAGGGCTAAAATACGTAGTGATGATTCAAGACAGCAAACCCAAGAGCCAGCATAAGACCTTCACCAAGGAGTTTTATCCTGATGTCTTTAATGTAATGGGCACGTTTTCTTTCTGCCCATCCCTCTGGCAGGGCTGAATTTCAACTACAGTGATCAAAGCTCAGCTGAAACAACACATATTACATAGACCCTTTTCAAACAAATGCTCACCACAGTCCATTTCAGGTGACAAGATCTGAATTTTAATTTATTTACTTCTCATTTCCTCAACAGACAGTGTTATTTTGCTGAATGTCACTGTTTAATCACTTTAAATTACATAATTATGTTAATCCTGTGCAGTGCATGCAATGAATGGAAATACTAACGGCTGGGAGGATTCAACTCAAAGTCATTTTCTGGAGAATAAGGTTAAACAGAAATGTTCTTCCCCTTCTGCCTCCAGAAGTAATAAGTGCTGAAATAGTTCTGCCATTTTTGTGTATTATTTCTAGTACTTAACCTGCCAATGCTGCACTGCAAGATCAGTGAGCGGGTTCTGCTCTCTCTTGGCATAGGGAAGTGTGTAGCCCTGGTAATTTTAACTACTTAACACTCCCAGTAATATTTAGGAGTTCCTTTTAAAATATTTTTTCTTTTCCATCAGATCTCTAACAAACAGACTCCTCGGGAAGAATCAAATAGCAGGTTTTTTTTAGTAATCTTGTATTTTTTAATGTACCAATGTTCAGTAAGTTTTAATTGGCTTTCAGGAGAAAAATATAGCAGCTACAACTTCTCTCAATTTTTATGTTGTTTTGGAAGTCATCTACATCCGATCCACAAAAATCGTTATAGGTTTGAATTTTATACTTCTCCAGTAGACTTTAATACAAAGATAGGTGAGGGATATTTAGCCCATGTGTACATTTTATCTCTGCTTGCAGTGTTTAGTCATCCCTATTCTTTTTATTAGTACTCCTTAGATCACCAAAAAGCGCACTTAAGCAGTATTTCTCCCTCCGCTCCTTCCCTGTCTCTCCTTTCCCTGTGAGCAAACACACAGTCAGAGGCATCAGATATTTATGTCTCGAGTGGATGTTATTTCTTTCTGTCCCTCATGTATTGAAGCTGTAATCAAAATAGTCTTTCTACATGAATACTTGAAAGGGACAGCACAAAAAAGGCACATGGAGCTCATGATACAGCTTTCTGCATCACCAAATGAAAGGTCAGTAGGAGGTTTGAATTTACACATACAATGTTCTGGAATGTTGAACTTCCGCCTCTTAGAAATCTATTTGTTGCCAAAACCATTGAAGTGAGATGATTCATTACCTTTGAGATTGTTTTGAAGGGCAATAAAAAATACAGTCATGAGATTAAGTTGTTTTTTAACTAAAAGCTGTTTAAAAAGTGTATCTCATTTCAAAGAAATTACCAAACCATGTTAAAGGTAAACTGCTGTGTTCTGTATCCTTTAATACTATTACATGTTCAAGATTTTTATTAGATTCTGAATAGATTAATGGATTTCTAATTGTCTAATAATGGTCCTTTGTGTTCTTGCTTATTCTCTTTATGATAATGAGAATTGCTAAGGTATATATAAATTTTGCAAGTAACATTTTTTTTATTCTGACAAATCCATTGAAAAAGTGTTGAACTGATCTGGCAATATTAGGATTAATTGTGAGTTATAGTAGGATACCCAGATACATTTTTAATCATAATTTCCCAGACAGACTTTTATAATATTTGGACATAGTGATTTATGTTTGTGCTTTTAATATACTTATAAGGGATTTATTATAGATTAGAGATTTTCGTTTTTAATTTTGTGGTGTCAAGAGTAATAAGATAAGGATAAAGGGTAAGAAAAAGAGGAAAAGTCTTTTCAGTAAGAGAAAGAAAAAATTTGTAAGGTTTTGTCACTACTAAATTATAGTTGGGAAGATGTCTGCATATAAAAATTCAAAGGCAAATTTTCTGGGGCTATGTCTTTGACTGAAATTAAATTGCAGTTGAGTAATCTATTTAATGGCTACATTGGAGAAAAGGTATCTTAAAATATTCAAATACCATACTTCAGTGAGGTGGATGTGAAATTCACAGCCTTAAATTTAATCCACCAAGGATATATTCCTAACTACCCTAGAATATCCAAAGAACTTACTGTGACTGTTGAACACATTAGAATAATTCTATGCTCAAAGACAGCCCGCAGAATGTTGTAGCATCTAAGCAAGCTTAGAAACTGGTGCTTGCTCAAAGGTCACATACAGTAACTTTGTGTTTGTGCAGGCTGTATTCCAGATCAAGTTTAGCATTCTCTCCAGATCCTTTATCATGCCATTAGCTATTAAAATGTGTTGTTGCAGTTTTACTGGGCCAAACAACAATAGAAATAAACCCTTGCCCTCCTACTACAATCTCTCCCACTAAGATATTTTTTGAAGGAGTCTTCTCAAACTGCAGGAGGAATAATCACTGTACAAGTTTGTGTTCTCTCTTTAAGGAACTTGGCTCAGTGCCTATTAGTTTTCATGGGACCTGACTCCTAAACTGAGCATTAGGATCAGTTCTTATTTTTAGCAAGTTCCAAAGCAAGCTGTTCCTGTGGGCTTTATCAAAGACCATTAAGTAGAAGGAACACAAAAATGACTGGTTATTTAAGTACTTCATTAAAGACAGCTTTCCCTGGGGTAAGTATACAATACACCAGTATTGATAACCTTCCTCTGACTACTTCCCATTGTGTATTTAAATTACTTGAAGAGTTCCCCCACCTATAATTTATTATTTCAGACCTTAGAACCCTTCTCAAAGATGCAAAAAGATTTTCTACTGATTTTTTTCTAATGCCAGCCATTCTAGCCAGAAATTACAAATGGATTTGTTGTAATTGTCTGATCCAGCACTGGGATGAAGGAATTCTGGATTGAAAGATCTAGTCAGGTTAGCATGAAAGGTTGTGGTGGTGGCGTGGTAGGGTTAGTGTAGATAGCCCAAATCCCATACATGTTCCCACTAAGGTAAAATTGGTGCTACATCTGTTTGCAGGGTCCTTTAGGTGTTATGCCTTTCTTTTTCATCACAACATATTCCAAAGCTTGTTCATCATTTTCACAGGGAGTTGACTCCAAGCAGATTTGCAGGCTGGCTTCAGAAACAGTTTGTGTTTTGAGGTTCCAAAAGAGTCAGAGGGCTTCAAGCACAGCTTTTCTGTGCTTGAAACTCAAGCACATGGGATGTTAAAGTTTCAGCATATTTACTTTCATTCCTTTTCCCAAGTCAGGACCACAACTCAGATTCGGTGTAATAATGAAACCATGATCTAGGACATATTTCTTCCATCCTAGATATTGTAAGAAACTGGAATTATGATGAGGAAAGTATGTGTACTGCAGTGGTGCTTCAGTTTATAATCACTAAGGTAACGAGCACTGGCGTGAAGTCATTTTTAATTAGAATACAGTGGTGTAAAGTCAAAACCAAAGTTGAACTACATGGTCATTAATGCCACCGTGGTATGAAAGAAATAATATAGATTTTTCTCATTCCTTATTGTAGAAAAGGGCTGACAAACCATTTGTAAATTAAAAACATAGATTTACATTTTTTATAAATATTTTTCTAAAAGAAGTGTACATTTTTAGTTGTTCTTGATGATGGCAATCACGCAGAATAATTAAGAACTCAAAGGCAGACCATTTTCAATCTAGATAGCTTATCAACCCATAAGAAAATAGTTATTCCCAAGTTTCTGGCTCAACTTAAGTCAGCAGATACTGTAATGAGTGTTGATTTTACTGTGCTATCAATGTCTTCTTTA
Organism: Melanocharis versteri; assembly: GCA_013397845.1. NCBI lineage: Eukaryota > Metazoa > Chordata > Aves > Passeriformes > Melanocharitidae > Melanocharis > Melanocharis versteri. The sequence continues at coordinate 1,373,738 of VZTG01003808.1, forward strand.
TGACAGTTTTTATTTTGCCTTTTACCTGGTCTTACCAGTAGAAGCACTGTTTTGTGAGACTCGGCTTGTAAAGAAGCCCTCTCCTCACACGTGTGAGCATGTTGTCATTATTCCAGGGCAGAAATGGCCAGCCTCTGGCGTGGGGCAGCCTAAAGAGTTCACCTGGCTCATTTGGTGTTATCCAATACCCTCTTTTCCAAAGGCTGCCAGGTCACTGTCGTGCATGTGGGAGCATATGTGATGTGTGGAGCAGGAGAGCTCGCAGCTATTAATTACATGATGCATTTCTGTCTGGCTGGGTGATTGGCAAGGCATGGCAGTGTAGGCTCTTGGTAGACCCGTGTGACCGCTCAAAAAGGTTTGACCACCCAAGTGCTACAACCTGAGATGGATGTGTGATTGATAAATCGTGAAAGGAATGAAACCTGACTGGCTTAGAGAGCCAGACGTCAAATGCAAAACAAAAAGAAGAAGCTCCATGGAAATTGCTATTATTTTTCTTTAGCCTCAGTATAATCAGGGGGTCCTTGACACAACATTATATGAGAAAATTATTCACTAAATGTTTTGGCTTTCAAATGGATGGATTCTTCTTCATACCTATGTATGTGTACTGTCGCAGAATTTGAACAAATGCTCCATTTTGGATTGGGCTGGCTTGGAAATGTTTGTGAAAGGACTTTTGATGAAACAAAAACATGTAGGCAGTACATTAAAGCTCCTTTTGTCAAAAAAAGTCACATGGCTACAAAAACTACCTATGCGTGATATTGACCATATGGATTTCGGTTCCTGAGGAAAGGGTCCTGTTATCAGGACTAGAAGAATTTTTTTAAAATCTTGTCCTTGTTTTGACATTACTTCACATGTGATTGTTAAGTCATTTTAGTCAGTGTGACTGTGATTTATCTTATCCGTATGGAAACTATTTTGCAATTCTCACATACAAAATCTCTGATAAGTGCAGATAACATAATTATCATACAAAAAGGACAGCTGTGAATATCCATTTCTGACACAGATAGTTTTTGCAAAATACAAGAACTTTAATTTGTTGAAATGATGGAAGTAGTGCTTAGAATGACAGGAATTCTTTTCCTTTTTCAGCTCATGTGTCTCTGTCCAAAGAAATGTTAGTTCATTATTTTTTCAGTGTGGAGTGCTTAAGATTCTGTAGCATAATCAGATTTTGTCATAGAACCACAGGGGAAAGCCAGATGTGCAGCTCTTAATAACTGGAAAGGAATGAATTAAACTTGGGGGAGTATCTTGTGTGATAAAAGACTGATGTAGTGCTGTTAAGCTTTAGTATGGAGACGTGAAACATTTTAAAATCCAAACCCATCAATTTATTAAAGACTAGATTAAGCCCCACAGCTACCATCCTGTGGACTTGCATTTCTCACCCCTATAGAGACCTGGTATATCTTTGCCACTTTCAGGGCATCTTCTGTTTTATTTGTGTTTTTCTCACTTTTTTGTAACTTCTTCTCATGGTTTGTGTAACTACCGCACATGGTTTGGAGTTTTAGGAGTACAGGCTGGTCAGCAGGGTGATGGCATAAAACAGATCACTGGGGCTGTGGTCTGGCCTTTCCCTCAGCAGGAGCACTGATTTAGGTTTGGGAGAGGGTTTTTTACCAGCCCTTGCAGTTCTCCCGCTGTTGAAGTGAGTGAGTAGGCTCAAAAGTTACTAGGGTGGGCAGAGAGATTGAAATGGTTTGGAGGACGCCACTTGCCCAGGAGTCAATTGCTGTCAATACTTGTATTCACCTAGAAACAAAAGCAACAGCAAAACATGAAAGAAAGCTGTATTAAAATACTGTGGGCTGTATTCTCACAGACCAGTAGCCTTTTCTAAATAGAGAAAAGTTTAACACTCCTCATTTCCATGTAAATGCCAACTGTACTGTGTTTCAGTCTTTTATTAGGTGCTTATGCAGTATTTTCACACACATCCATGCTCAAATTTGTTTCCTGTGTGCACAGATCTGAGACTATTCCTTCAATATCAGAATCTTTTCGGTTGGAAAAGACCTTACAGATGATCAAGTCCAATCACTAACCCAGCACTGCCAAGTCCACCACTAAACCGTGGCCCCAAGTGCCACATGCACATGTTTTCTAAATACCTGCTGGGACAGTGACTCAGCCACTTCCCTGGGCAGCCTGTTCCAGTGCTTGAAAACCTTTTGGGTAAGGAAATTTTTCCTAGTATCCAATTTAATAAGCTACTGTTAGATATTTTTCCTCTTCATTGTTATGTAATATTAGTGTTGTTACATGTCTTTTAAACCTCTCTTTCAAGGGAGTTACTTATTTCTTTCTAACCTTTCCTGTGACCCCCATTACTAAATTTCTGAGCGCTTCAGAAACAGTTTTAAGTTTATGTTTACACTATCCTTCTAAAAGGCAGCTTTTGTCTTCCCCATTTCACAGATAAAGATGAGGCAGATGTTCAAAGTGCCTGCTAGAAGGTTAGTCCAGAGAACATATTTGATGCTTGGAGCTAGATACTTTAAAAATTACTAAAATTTTTTAGCATATATTTGAGCAAGTTGAAGTGGTGACTTCTCAGCATTTAAGACAACTCAGAGGGATGAAATACCAAAGAAAAAGAGGAAATTAGTATTTGTTACTTCATGGTTAATTCCAGAGGAACTGCATTTCTCTTCATGAGCTAATCCTAGGAATTTTCAGATACAACCTGATAGAGCACACTGTGTAACACCCATGTGGAAGAAGACTGAGGTCCAAAGGGTACAAATGGTCAGTATTTGAGCATGACAGGGTGCAAGTCTGTGCTCAGGCACTTCTGTCCTGTACAACTGCAGAAGTTTGGTCAGACCACCCTCTGAATGATACGAAATCTCTCCTGAGGGCAGATATTTGTTCTAGCCTGCAGATTGGATACTTACTGCTCTTTGATGTCTTAGAGCGCCAAGGTGCTATCATGATTATCTAGCATAAAATACACTGCAAGCCAAGAAAGGTTTTTCTCATGTAATCTTTCTTGTGGGGAAGGGCTGACAAATCATTTGTAGTGACTGGGGATAGAGAGATTGTGTTAGAGCAGTTAGGCTTGCTAATCACAGAAAGTAACCATTGTTTGATGTTTCCATGAGAGAGCCCTCCATTAACTGCAGCTGAACTTGACTGAGTGTGAAATTAAAAAGGAGACCCGGATTTCCAGACACTCCCTCAGGTGCTCAAAAGTATGCTAACTGGCACTGTGGGAGACCTCCTAAAACAACTAAGGATTCTTAAAGGAAAGAGGCCATGACAATGTGGAAAGAAAACCTTTGTATTATCACTGAACCCACAAAGTTGGTCAAGATCAGTCACACTGAATTAACTGTTAAATTTTAGGCTTACATGAAATGCTTCTTTTTGCCAGGGTCTGGTTCCAGCTGTGCTTGGTGAGCGTCTGCAGTCCCAGGAACTGGAGGTGTTTAATCCTAGGCAGAAATGTCTGTGAAAGTAAATGTAAGAGAAATTGTCAGGAGACTGCATGTTAAGGCATTGCCTAGCTTTAAGAAAATGGTTTTAAAACTTAAGCTTGACAGACATAAAAGGTTTTACAGGCTATGTTGGCTTCTGGTGGCAGCTGGAACCTGAGACAGGAATTGTGGAGACCTGATTGCTGACTTGCATTGTTGCACTGGAGACACTACAATCTTCTTTATTTTTTTCTCTCCCTGTCGAACGAGGAAGGCATATAGATCCCACAGATACCTGCTGGTATGAAATTTGAAACTCTGGAACCTAGCATCATTGCAAAGTAAAATGCTCTTTTTTAACCATGTTTATTATCCACAACACTGAAGTGTAAGAAGGGCTGTATTCTTTGTCTCTGAGGTTATTGTATTATATAAGTCTCTGTGGAACATTCCATTTTAATGCTTGGTTCTGTGGGAAGAAATGAAAACACCATAAATTCAGGATTATGACATATTCTAGGATTAAGGGGAAGGCTTTAGCCAAGGATATGTACATATATCAGTTTATTCTACTCTGCTCCATGTGAAAGATCTTTGAAATCTTTCCTGATTTTGAGAGACAATGTCCCTTGAGTAAAAGTAGTATTACTCATTTCACTGTTGATATGTGAATATCATTCAGTTTATTGGTGGTTCTTGTGACATGAATATAGATTTTCAGATCTAGCTATTCATTTTACTGGGGTACACTTTCTCATGGAAACCTTTTGTGTCTTTGCCTGTAGCTACCATTGACCTCCACATAATTATCATTGTTGTTTCAAGATTTAAAAGAGAAGCAGAAAAGTGATGGTCTCTGAAAGCTTGTGCTGTAAAAAAAGTATATCATATTTCATTTAATATTCTCATTTGTAGAGCAGTCTTTGCACATTCAAATGCTGTCGTTCTTTCATCATCCAACAAAATAAACTGGGAAAATTGTTGTATTATAAACACAACCTTAAAATTCTTATTTAAAATACAAACAAACAAAAAAAACCCAATAAGAAATCTCAGTGATCCTTTAAAGAAGGAGCAAGCTGGAATCCTGTGGAATGATATCTAATAAGACAGGCCATGGTATGCACACTGAAAAATGATACCTAGTGTTACTACAAGTTAATGTACATCCTGTAATTCACTGTAATGTATTTTCAAAGCCACGAAGCCTATGCTGGTGATCTCTAGGAAACAGATTTGTCTGTTAGCCAGCTAATTACCAGATAAGTGCCCAGAGCAAGTACCTGCCATCTCCTTCATAAAACTGTCTTATGCACAGGGAGATAAATAGTGACAGAACCCCATCCTGAATTTGTCTATATTGTACTGCTATGTTCATTCTTAATTTCAAGTCATTGCTTGGGTGACTGTGATTTTTGAATTGCAAACTTTTTCTGTTTCTCTCAGTTCTGTTGTGGTTGCAGGTGCTGGCTGGAATGCTGGCTATCATGTTCTTTGATTCTGTCACAGTGATTGACACTCCCCATACCTCATTGCAAAAAAAATAAAGCTCAGAATCTCAGAATCCAGGCATTACACTATTTTTTAAAGATGTTGTGTCTGATCTTGAATGACAGGTTATTTTGACAGTGCATTGTTTATGTAGTGGAAGGATACTGAGTCACTAAGTTTAATAGCAGCACAAAGTACCAATATGTAAAAAAAGAGCCAAGTCCTGGCTGGAAGCATTTATAGGTAAATATAAAGAAACAAGCTAAAACAAGTCGGTATAATGAAAAACAGCATAAGACGGTGTTTCAAACATTTTGGAGGTGGGTTTTGGCTCGTGTTTTCTCAGTTGGTTGTTCCTCTTGTTTTTGTTTCTTTTGTTAGTTGAGCTTTTTGGTTGTTTCCTTCCTCCTCAAAGTGTACGTCACAAAGGAAGTCATTTAATAAGCCCCAGTTGCTCAGCCTTCTGTCTAGCATCTAAATGCTTTATGAATTTTGAGGGCTGATTGAGGGAATGATCTGAAAGACTGGGGGAGGAAAAAGAAGTAGGTAGGCTAGGGCCTACCCTTAGTAAGAACATGGAAGAGAGCAGAGCGATGTCTACCAAGAAAAACACCAATGCAACCATAGAGTAATGTTGGGAATTTACAGAGAGAAAATTGATTCATTTTATACTCTTAAATAGGAATATTAAAATTTGAATTTAATGTTAAAGTAGGAGGAGGAAGTTCCAGATGTGTATGTGTGTGATACGACATTACAAATTTGTGTTCCTGGTGGCATCTCTGTTTATTTGAGAGGCTGCATGTTCAGATGACGCAAGACAGGAATGAGGAGAAGTAGAAGGAAAAGAGAATGGACAGGAGGAATTATTGTAATAGTAATCGAGGTAGAAGTTGAGTAGTGAGCAAGGTGTTTTTTTCTATGCTGATCAAAGGAATCAGACAGATCATGCAGGTGTTACTGGAAAGAACACAGATTTTGCTGACTTGCTGTGCAGGTCAGGGAAGACCCCAGTTAAAGATGGTCTCCGTAAAGGATGACAGCTGGAAGGAACTGTCAGATTTAATACAGATGAGTTTAAGGTCAATCAGTCTCTGTAGCTTCCCATTATTCCCTGTATAGTTGCATTTGACCGTGGTCCAGATTCTAGGAGTACTGCTGACCCGCTTTGTCTGGGTCATTCGTCGTGACCTTGACGTAAGTTAGGAGCTGGGAGCTGTAATGGGTTCAGATTCGTGTCACGGAGACGGTCAGGGGCCGGGGCAGCTGGCCTGTGAGGAGGGGCTGAGGCACCGGGCTTGTTCGAGGTTGGAGAAGGGATGGCTTCAGGAGAACCCCTCAGAGGCCTCCCAGTGCCAGTGCAGAAGAGACAGAGAAGACAGAGCCAAGTGCTTCCCATGGCACGCGGGGGAGGATGAGAGGCTGGGCCTGGGTTGAAATGAGAGATTCAGACTGGATATGAAGAGAAGCATTTTCCCCCTGAATGGGCTCCAGCAGGGGAACAAAGACCCAGAGAGGTTGTTGTGTCCGTCACTGGATGTTTTCAAAGCCCAAAAAGAAGAAATAATGTGAAATTCCTTTGCGAAAGGATATGGCTGCTTTATTTTTTTTCTCAAGGTTTCTCATTTTTTAAACTGGGTAAGTAAACTCTGTGTGTATTGGGAATCAGTGAATTCCTAGGAATGGTGTACAGCTGATAACATCTGACACAAGCACGCTTGTAGACAGCATTTTCTCTTAACAGCATCATGCTGGGCATTCATTGACATTCATGGTGGCAGGGATGCTTCTTATAGGAATTACCATGTTAATTCCATTAGGAAAAAAAATTCTGTGCCATTTATTTTGTAATATAAGATCAACATTCCATATTTGCAGAAGGCTGGTAGAATTTTTTAAGTAATAAATCAAAGTAGTTCTCTTAATACCTACAGAACTAAATATGTCTTCAAGAACTATTCAATAAAATTCAATTTACATTTTTTTTTTGATGTGTAATCTATGTGACATTCAGTAACTGTTTATTTTTTTAAATCTGAAAAATGCCTTTAAAGTGTAATAGCCCAGAGTTTCAAATAGTGCAGCAGGATATGTAATGCATATTTTAACATGTTTTCTTTAAATTTGTCACACAGACTTGTTGTGCATGATTATGTAAAAGTCCATATTTTTAAAGCCAGTAATACAAGTGTGTGATGTACTTGGTTGGGCTAAAAAATTCAGAAGTCTAATTTATCTTGAGATATGCTCAGTCAAGTAGTTTTTCACAGCAGTTAGCTAACACTTCAAGCTCTGTCAGTGCCCCTGAGCCATAAAAGAAATTTGCATGTAAGAAATGTTTTGAATCTATTAAAACCTCAGCTCAGAGCTAAAGAGTTTCTCTTATGTCTTTGTTGACTAACATGAAGTGAGATCTTACAAAAAGCTAGGCTGTGATCGACAGATGCCAAATCTTAGGTTTTGATGTGATTATATATTTCTTTCATGCATGGTGGTTTAATCTGGGACTGGAGTTTCAGAAAGACAGCAGTCAATGGGTCCGCGCGAGAGTACACAAAATATATTACTGCTGGCAGTCGTCAAGGCAGAATTATTCAAAAAATAATCTGAAATGCATTTGATCATACACTAGAAGTTTTAATAATTTATATTATACCTTATTAGCAAAGTCTTGTGTTTACTTTGTGACTGCCAAAACAAGATGAAAGGCTGCCTCCATGGAAATACAGGACGCTTAGCTCAAAGTATCTATGTTTGCATTTCAGTTTGGTAATTTCCCTTCCTCCCCTCATTTTGATTAATAGTATATAGTTTTAAATCTTAGAGTACCTTTTCCTTCATTGTGGTCCTATGTAGTGAGAGCAATGCTTATCAAGTCCACCAATGGGTTTGTGGCCTATCGAGACTGAAACTAGTATAAACACATATTTTTGGAACTTCTTTACCTTAGGGCTTCCTCCAAGCATTTTTTTGTTAAAAGAGGCTTTGAATTTAGTTCTAAATTCCACTGAAATGAATCATTATGGTAATGTTTCTAACTCTTGCAACTACAAAAGTGTGATTTCTGAGCTCAGCTTAAGGAACTGTTGGACTCTGATAAATATCACAGCTATATCAGTTCAGAATATTGCAGAAATGACTTAAAGATTTCCTCGGAAAGCTAATGCACTGTGAATTTGATCTAGAGACAGAGATACAAATAAGGGCTGTTCAGAATTAATCCTTCTATTAAGTGAGAGCATGGAGAGTGGGCCAGTATAAATGCTAGTTCAAAAATTAGATCTTTACCTCCACCGAGGTTTTTTACACCAAAGGTGCATAAAATTATCTGTACAGTGTTTTTCACTAACCCAGCTGTTTATATGATACTTGTGTGCCTGGAAGAGCTGCTTACATTCTGGACAGGCCCTTTGCTGTTGTCCAGACTGTGGCGAGGGCCACTCAGCCCTTACTCAGGAGGGAGAGGGAGCAGTGACATGGTCCCCTGAGCAGAGCTCCTCTTCCCACTGGGGGATTTGTGCCGTGTCTCACTGAGCTGCACGACACACTCTGAGGAAGAGGCATCCACCTGCAGGTGTCTCTGAGTGATTATCCTGGGTTTAAAAGCTCTGTATGAATCTCAGGACGGGGACAAAAAGACTGTCATTTTCTATGGGAGCCTTTCAGTCACAGGGAGCCAGATGTACCCTGGTTTTTTACAAATGCATATTCTGTGATGATAATGAGGGAAATTTTCATGGAAGCCTGTGGTATTACTCATGTGTCAGGCAGAATTTTGGGCCAAACTAGAGAATAGTGCTTAGAAAACATGAATCAGATGAATACACTCTTTACTTTCCTTGAAAGGGAATATTTGGCAGGATCACCTGAAGAGATGTACATCATTAAACAGAAACACAGCAGTGTTTAAGTGCTAAGCTGTGATGTACATCTTCAAGAAAAAGGTCACTTCAGTTTGCAGATTGAGGTATTTTTGTCTTTCTGCAGAAAGAAAACAAAAAATGGGTTTAGTGTATCAGTGTGATCATCTCATTTATTGGAAATATGATGAAGTAAGGAAAAAATGGATTTCACAGCTGTACTGGCTGACTTAGATGAAATGCTACTGGGACAACTCACCAGCAGCATTCACCACCACTGGAACTTTGTAAACCTTGCTAAAATCTCTTGTGTCATTCTGTCCTACTAGCAGTATGCAGCACTACCTAATGCATATGCAGTGCTTGTTGCAATAGAGGTGTAAGAAACAGTGTGGTGACAAAAAGAAGCAGTATAGGCTATGCATGATCAAAATTACACCAGCGAGATGAGACTCTTTGGTTTTATGTTGGAAAACAGAAAAACTGTATAACAGAAGTGAAATGCCAGTGAAATCACTGCTGTAAACTATGGCACAGAAACATGATTGAATGCATGAAACACTGAAGTGCTTAACTGTTAATGTAGGGGAAAATTTAAAAAAAAAACGTCTCTCAAGCATTTTACCACTTGTAACTTGTGCTTGGGGCATTTTGCTGGCTCTCCCTAGTCTTGCTGAGACATGTAGATAGGAACTGAAGCTGAGCATGAAGAGGAGCATTGAGGAGAAAGTTACAACGCCGTTTATGAGGTCCCTTTTTATCTGTTTGCCAAGGGAGAGCATCCAGTCCTGTACAACTAAATAACCATGACTTTTATCATGAAGTGTAGAAATGTTTAATTAGGAGTCAATAGGCTGATTGTAGTCAGCCAAATTTTAAGTCATGAATCAGTGAAAAAAAAATACCAGAAGAAATAATACTTTAGTTGTACTGATATTTTTACAGTCTTATCCATTCCTTTAAATCACTTTAGCCTTAGTGTTAGTGTACCAACAATACATGTAAAAACAGGTTATTACCATAAATAAAGCATCTTACATTAGTAGAGATTTGTGAGACCTGCAAAGAAAAGAAAGGCTTTTTAAATGTCTAGAAAGAATAAATTGCAAAAGAATTTTGACTCATTTGTAGAAAATCCTTAATACTGTACATTTTCCAGTTTAATCTTCAAGCAAAGGTTAATCAGCTTTTATTTGGGAGGACAAAATGGCTGTGGCCAAGTACTAAAATTTCAGATGCCTTAGAAATTGATCGTAATTAATAAGTTAGCACTAGTTTTTGATTAAGTTAACATGTTCTGCGCAATATAGACTGAAGTTCTGGAATGGTGCTGTTACTGTGCCTCACACTGTGGAGAACTACACCCCAGTGTGCTTACCTGTGTCCTTTCCTCTGTTTACCCAGTCGATGTTCTTCTAGGTGCAGTACGTGTGAGAAGTCATCCTCATTTCATAGTTCACTTGGTCAGTAACCCTTTGCCTGTGCGAACTGGGGTCTAAGTCAGCAATAACTCAGATGTTAGAATAGCACTTACTCCAGGCTGTCATTTGCCCCTTTGATGCTTACTTACCTAACCAGTAGTAATCATTATTTTCCTTCTACAATTACTGTAATGGAGCTGATTGCTGAAATGGAAAACAGGAGGCAGTTACAGAAGGTTTGAATTGTGCTGTCACACTTTCATGGGCAGGCACCTTTCTTGGAGCTTTGATATTTCTTTGAGTTTGCCCAGAAATATGTTTGGTAAAAGACGGAGCGGGCATCTGGTCTGTATTTTCATGTGGCCCTGTTGCAGCTTCTTGGAAATACAAGATTATCCAGATAGGTACTGTCTGGGTCCCTGATTTGTTTTATACAAAATGTGAAAGGGAAAAAAAATAAAATGGTTTAATCAAAAACCTTTTTTAACTGGAAAATTTCAAACCAATTAAAAATCCAGCTGAACTCTATTGAATTCCTGAGAGATTATTCAAATAGAGGGAGGAAAACAGAAGTGATCAACAGAAATACTGAATCTTACGATGCAGCATCATTACACCTTTGTTTAATTACACCTTTACCACTTACATCTCTTGCAAATGTCATCAGAGTTTCACTGGATGTCTTTCCTTTTGGCTATCTAGAATGCTGAACTGAACAAGGGTGCGAGAGAAAAGAGCCTTTTATTCTTTTCCCTTGGATTTTCTGCTGAAATAGTGATGCAACGTCTGTAACTTGTGCTGCAGTTAAAAGACATCATATTCTTGGGGATCTTGGTGGTTGCAGTCAGGTTGGGAATGGTAATGGCAGGCACAGCAGGGAACTGGGATTCAATATGCTGAATGAGAAGGTGAGTGTTTTAGCACAGCTGCCTCCTGAGGGTCAGGGGAAAGGAAAAGCCCTGTGGGAGGATTTTCAAGCACCACTGAGCTGGCACACCAGGAGTCGATGATTGACTTTAGAAGATCCCTGCTGTGCAAAGGATTGAGTGTTGTGGTCCCCTTTATCGCTGGTTAGACATTTCTTTTGGAGAAGCCAAAAATCGGAAAGTAGAGAGATATCAGCAAAACAAATAAAACATAACCATCAAACAACTGTCTCAGATGACAGTGAGGTCTGGAGATTTGTTTCCGTTGCTAACAGCTGCATTGATTTGGCAGTTAATTTCATTAGAAATACTGATTTTGTATGGCATTTATAAGATTCCTGTACAAAAAACTGATGACCTGATGATGATGCAGTGCGGGTTGAATTGTTGGTCTTGAAAAGGACATTAATTTGAACTTCATTATAAAGAGGGGATTGTATTTGGTGTGTACAATCAGAAATACATAACACATTTTCAATCTTAAAATGTGCATTTCTTCACAGGAGTTCAGACGTGCACCACAGAATGGCACAAACTGGAAAGCACAGCCTTCTGCTGAGATCCCAGAGAAAACACAGCTCAGCTCCTGGATGGCTTTGCAGCTCCCATGGCAACAAGAGGGAGGTGGACTGAAGATCCTGTCTGTCAGCCTGGCTCTACTGGCAGTTCTTGTTATGTTTTACTACGGAGGAATGAAAACAGAACTGTGAACTGAATGGGGCTTTTTTAAAAACAATGAAACTGCTGTTTAAAATCTTCAAAGGAAACACTTTTACCAACAGATCTTTTTCTTTCTTTTTATTTTTTTGTTTAGAGAAAAAAAAGCTAATATAAGTAGGGCAATAATTTGTACTCACTCTATGCCTTTCCTGTCATTCAAATGAGAGAACGTGTATAAGCTGTGGGGAGGCCTGTCTTGCCTAAACCTGAGATCCTTGGTTGGTAGAACAGTTTGTTGTGTCTTTCCTTTTCTTTTTTTCCTAAAATGATGCAATGTTTGCATTACATACTCTTTTCATAATTGCTGTGTCAGGTAAAGTTGCATTAAGTTGATAAGGAACCTTTCCATTGAGTGATATTGGTCATCTTTTATGGGTAGGGTATTTAAAGCTTTCCTGAAGATTTTGCTTGATGCAGTGTGATCGTTTGGTATCTGTCTTTTTACATTAGAATGAACACTGCAAGGCCATTAAAGTTTGTCATTTGTTGCTATTTATTTTGCTGTCATGTCTGAAAAATTTTTGCCTGCCATCTTGCCTCTCTCAACTTCACAATGAGTTATTAGGCTTTGTTAATACAACAAGAATAATTTTTTACATAGAAATAGTTTTAAAGTTGTTGGGTTTTGATAATTGAATGAGAAGATGTAGTTCTGGTGATAGAGTTCTCTTAAAAGATAGATTTAATACAGTCTGTAGATTTAATACAATGCTTAGAGAACTACATGGGAATCTCTCTTAGCTGTGTGTTGGTTCAGTTGCATTTTGCACAATGAAAATTTGTAATTACTTTCTTCAAGCCATTTTTGTCACGACAGGATCTCCACACATCCTGAGAGTGTGCTGGTCAGTCAGGAACTGGACTGTGTGCCCAGTTCTTCCAGCACCTGACCACATAATTGTTGTTGGTTCGTTCATGCCTTGTCACCTTTCTGAATTTTCATCCAAACTTCCGCTTGCAAAGGCTGTTTAAAATCATAACACAGGAACTGTTGAGTGTTTTTTTAATGTTTGTGTCATACCCAGATGGAGCTGAGCTGTCTTACATTAGGCTGTTGTGGTTTAACCCCAGCAGGCAGCTAAGACACTCACTCACTCCCCTGCAGTGGGGTGGGGGTGAGAATCAGAAGGGTAAAAGTGATAAAACTAATGGGGTTGAGGTAAAGACGCTTAAATAGGTAAAGCAAAAGCTGCACATGCAAGCAAAGCAAACCAAGGAAATAAATCATTCATTACTTTGACAGGCAGGTGCTCAGCCATTCCCAGAAATGCAGAAGAGGCCTTGGCTCTGTGCTGAGCCCTGCTCAGCAACAGCAAATCCAAAACATAGCCCCATAAAATTGCAGTGCAGAAAATTAACTCTGTCTCAGCTGAAACCAGTACATTGTCTCTACAGTGCAGAGGAATAATCCCTGAGAAAGAGTGCTTTGTACTTGATAAACTGGGGATTCATAATAGTTACAGACAATTAATCAGGAAGTTCCACCATGATGCTTTCAGCACAGCCTGTAAATTATAGCAACAGATGTAACTGTCTTCAGGAAATCAGGTGTGTGATGGTTCAAATATTATATTTCTTATAGCAACCACTGAAGGGCATGAGCCAAGACTCAAAATCCATGAGTTTTAAAAGAAAAAAACCCAAACAAACGAAAAACCCACAACAACCATGCCCTTGATTTTCTTCTGTTTGTCAGGGTGCTTTTTTTCTCAGGCTTTTCTGTACAACAAGGAATATATAACAATCAGTAATTTACTTTTTTAACAAATCTGAGAAATTCTCAAAAAAACCCCACCAACTTGACTTTGGAAGTTGAAATTTTCATGAAAGCCACACAGATTGCAAGATTCTCAGGGAAACTGTGGATTGGCAAAATCATTATATCCAAGCCAAATTTTCACATGTGATGGGAATAATCTATGCAGATATGTTCTGTGCCTCTAGCATTATCTCTGTCAGCCACTCTAGCTTATCTAATCGTGGCAATTACAGACTCATTGCATCAGCTATTACGGAGATTTACGAAGCTTGTGATTTAGATTCTGTGCATCGTTGACTTTAATGGGACCAGCTTATTTTCTTAGAAATAGTGCAATATACTGAAAGAGGCCAAAGAAGACTTTGAAAATGACATCGCCTGCAGTATATTCTTAAACTGAGCTTTAATCTGATAAGTAGGAAGTGTTGTTTATCACATATTTTGTTGCCTTCCTTTAGATTTTGAGAGGGATTTTTGACACTTTGTGTTGTAGAGCAGCGTTGTGTTTCTCATTGTGTTCTGTTTGTGTACAACTAAAGCTTCCAAAGCCACTGAGCTGAGCATATCAGTTCTGGTCAAACAGCTCACCTGGACCAAGCCTGGACTGCCTGGGGCTACTGGTGCAGCTTGGGAAACCTCAGTGAGTGTGGAGTGAACGGTACAATACATCCTCCTCATGGAATGAGTTGACCTGAACACATCTGATCTGTAATTTTTGATCCCGTTTGGCTCCCTGAATGCCCTAAATGCCCTGCCAGGCAACATTTTTAATTTTTATATCAACATTATGTTTGAGACGTACTTCCAAGTATTCCCTCCTTACAAGCCATCAGGATGGGTGGGAAATCTGCTGCACTCCAGCTTAACAAGGTCATTGCAGGAGCAGTTACCTCACAGTCAATTGATTGCACTTTTAACACATGCTTAACACACTCATCACCAGAGAATGTGACTGCTAATAAGCAATCTACATTCAATGCCCTGTTGTCGGAGCAAAAAAAGAATATCATTTCCATTTGATACCAAGAAAGCCTCAACTATTTTTCTTAAATGTTTGTGGTAGCTCTGAGTTCTCTTTGGCTGTTTTCAATGAGGAATCTTGCAAACCACAGAACCCTGAGTAGCAAAGACATCTTAAATCTCTTGTGAACAACGTTAAATACACACATTTTATTTTCTACTTGTGCATTGTATGCTGGAGGACTTTGTCATTTAATGTTTTCATTGTAGCTTTCTAGTAATGGTATACTTGTTTAGAAAAGGAGTATGACATGGAAGTGTTTTATGTAACGTTTGTTCTATAAAGCAAGAGAAAGAAGAAAAAGAAGGTGCTTTTTGAGGAGATTCACCTCTGTTACATCATTCCTTGCACATCTCTGAACATCTGACAGTTGCCGTTAATCTAGTTTCACTCCCAAGTTCAACTTCCCATATGGAAAGCTGGAGTGATTTTTGCATAACAGCAAGTAATATCAGAAGTGGCAGCAACTGGCATCTCTGACACTGAGCTTGGCTGTGGCCATTACCCAGAATCCTCCTGCTCTTCTTGAGAAGCAATTACAATTTCACAGGTTGGAATTAAAATTCCCTGCAGTATGCAGGAGAGTAACTGAAACTGTCAAAGTGATTTCAAGCTGCTAATCTCTCCCTGCTCCAAGAGTGAAAATAGAGCCCCTCTTACCCAGGCACAGATCTGACAACTTAAAAACTCCAGCCTTCCACTATGTTTAAATACATACGGAGAGTGGCTTGATCTGCTCACAGAGGATATCTGTAAAGATGTTATGTCTATGAACATTTGTGTGTTATTAACAAGTCTATCTTTTTTAACTTTAAGACGTGTGTAACTTCAGGGACTAAGACAAATATAAAAGAAGTCTTATGCAAGAGCTCTGATAATTTGGGAGAATGAGTAGGCATGTGCCTGTTTGTGTGAGGCTTATTAAAATCTTTATGTCTTCTCGAACATGTATTTTTTTCTAGAAAAATTGCATGCAACTTTCCCAGATTTTATTTTCACAGTTATATATCCCAGATTATATTTTGTGTGCACTGTGGTTGATTGTATAGATAGAAACAAAGAACATTTAGAAATGAAAAAACAGAGGAAAAAATTGAGGGGCTGTAAAACTAGGGTGTAAAATGAGAAACCTTAGTGCTAAAGCTGCAAAGCAAGTTTGCTCTAGGAGACATGGACCACAGAGTTAGGAATTGGCTGCAAAATGCCATTTGACTTGTTCACAGGCAGGGTTCATCCACTAGATAATTAAAGTCAGAGTCGTTGCTGGAAAATGTTTGTGCAAATATCATTAAATGTCTTCTAGTTCCATATTTGATTCATGCATGTTCTTAACATTCAAGTGAATGCTTTTTTTCTTAAAATGAAGGTTCTTCAGTCGGTGGAAGGAAGATGAATTATGAAAAGTCTATTTTCATTTTAAAGAAGCACAATACAAAAAAAAAAAAAAAACAAATCATGTCACTGCACCTGCTGGTATCCCAGAGTCCCCACTTGGGAAGTTGGGGTTATGGACTTGGATCATTAATGCTGTCCAGTCATGTCCCATGAATGGAGAAAGAGTAATATTTGAGTATTCTTTCAACACTCTTTATTCTGTTGGAAAATATTTAGCAATTATAGCCATTGTCCTTAAAAAGTGATCTAAACATGATGTTTTCTAGAGAACAATCTGCCCTGCATAGTTTGCTTAATGCTAGTTGTAGGTAATGGGGCGAATTTCCATGTTGGTGACCAGAGTGTGATGCAGATTTGTGCCTACAACTTGCATGCTTTAAATGTCCCATCTGTCTCTGAGTGTGAAAACAGGCTAGTTGTGCTTAAGTGAGCATAAAATATTGTGTCTACTCTCTTCCTGGGTGGGGAGTGGTGTACAAATGTTAGTACAAATGTTAGTTGGCAATGGGTTACAGATTACAGGAGAAGCTTGGAGATGATAAAACACACCAAAAAAGGGCCATGATTGTTTGGGACATAGTAAGAGTTGGGGATCCGAGAGAAATTATTGTGATGAAATCATGACATGATGGGAAATTTGACTTTTCATGGTTAGGATATCATTACAGTACAATCTGAAGAATAAAACTTTAATGGTGCTTGGAAGGCTTTGCTGCACAGACACCCTTCCCAACTGCCCATCACTCTTGGGCTCCTGTGCTGTGTTGGAGCAGTCTGTTCCACCACACTGGTACCACAGCCAGAGAAGAGCCGCCCAGCTCACCCGGCCTCTGGCTGTGAGCTGGGCACACGCAGTTTCGTGGAGCAGGGCATTCCAGCTCTGTCCCCTCTCACCCTGCTTGTCAGTGCATTACATTTCTGGCTGCTTGGTAGGGGAAATGGGTAAACTGTGGCTCGCAAAGAAGCTTGCTCAGTCCAGTGGCATGCAGTAAATAGTGCACAGTGGCATGCAGTAAATAATGCACACTCCTTAGTGGTTGCAAGCTTCAGCCATTTGTTTGGGTCTTAAGTACCTCCATTCCACTGTGAGCCTGCATTTTCTCTTACCCTTTCTTCCAGCTGCTTCATCCAAGCTATCAGCACCTCATTTTGTTTTATGGAAGATGACATGTCTTCAGAAGGGTGAGTATTAGTCCAAGCAAGGTGGCTTCTTCCATGAAAACAAGAATGCTGCTTCTCCAGTGGAGCTCATTTGCCAGAGGTATCAGTGCTTGGAAACCATTGTGTTGCAGTGTCTGTCCTTTAACTGTGTGGAGTCTGTCTGCCAGAGCCTTTGGGTTATGTCAGAAACGCCCATTTGCTAACAAGCAGGATTAAAAGGCCTCTTCTGCTGTGCTGTATTAGTTTTGAACTTGCAAAACCCCAGAAATGCCATAATTCAGAGCGAGAGATAAAACACATCATTGATGTCAGCTGAACATATATAAGTTTGATATCCACTAGTGGCTTTATGTGCTATAAAAGTCAATATCTAGAAATCACCAACTACAAGATGTCTGTACGGGAGATTACAAAGGGCTGTGTGTGACATGGTCTGCAGAGTGTTAGTATGAGACTGCAGGAGGAAACAAGAGAGCAAGTTACCAAGTCAGCTGTACAGATAACCAGTGGCAGGGAGAAAGATGTTCACACTCAAGGGACAGCCTAATCTCCAAGTATTATGGTAATATTAAGGAAATCTAGGAAAGACAGATAGCAGCTTGGACATGCTGCAGCAGCATTAATTTGCTTCTGTCCTGCTTGGATTGTTTAGTAGGCGAAAAGGGCAATCTGAATGACACTCTCCAGCAGAAGGATAAAACAGAGCCTAACAACAGATAGCAGCTTTGGATCTTTGAGAAGTAAATTATTGGAACAAATCTGAACCTTCTGCACTTCCATATCTCCTCCCTATGCTGCTCTGAAGAGACACTTTGTTTCGATTTGGTTTTTATTTGGCATTTTTTTCTGCAAACACATATGCAGGTTCCCAAACCATTTTTATTTTATCTGACTGAAATAATACTGAAAAAAAATCATTCACTTATACTTCTGGTTTTAAGATCAAACTTGTTTGCATTTTATTGTATGCCCTGTGAGCCTGCATCAACCAGCATCTTACTTGTAGGAGGGGGTAGGATTAATTTTTATATTGATGTGAACCTAAATTGGAAGTTTTCAGTTGGTTTGTGAAGTACTACTAGAAAATTAAGCCTACCTGGCAAGCGATTTAATATATTTGCTGTCTCTATGTGCAGATTTGCCAGTATTGCATACTAAAAATTGGTGAAGCTAACCAATCTAAATCCACTGATAAATTGTCGGTTTCTACCAATTTATAGTGTCATAAAGTCAGACACACAGCTTATTTGATAGCCTTGCCCCAGCATATATCTGCTGTAAGAATTACTGCTGCAGGACAGTATTATACATTGCTTTCACCACATCCTCCACAACATCTGCAGTGCAAGAAGGAAAATGAACGATAAGCAGCAGATAAGATGCAGTTCCTAAACTTTGTAAAGCAGCGGCTGTCTCGAGCCTCAACACAAATACCCATGCAAGGATGTGAGTTCAGAAAGTTTGTTCTAGAGTAGCTGTCAGCTGTATTCCAACATAACAAGTTTTCATGCCATGATAGAAGGATGGAGGACTTCTCTTCCCTGACTGTGTAGCAGCAGTCGTGTACCACCATAGAGGTAGATGAGCATTATATATAAACACATTGTGTGTAAAACAGCAGCAGAGCTTCCAGGGCCAGCCCTTTGTCACCTGTGTTTCTTTCCATAGTCTTTGAAAGCCGTTTACTTACCATGTGTCCTGCAGGACCCTTGTATTTCTGATGTCCTTTAATGAGCTCGGAAGCTCTTGTGAGTACATTCTGCAGAGATCCAGGATTACAGCTCCGGCTTTCTGAATCACAGCAGGGAGAACGAGCTATTCCAGCCTTTCACATCAGAGTTGTCATAAGAGGGTTCAACAATATATTTCCTGTTCTTGCTGCATACACTGCTGTAAAAGTTGAGTCATCAGCATATAAATACTTTCTTGGCCTCAGAATATCTGAAATTTTTTTGTGTGTTGATTGGCTGCCCATTTCATTTCTCTTTCCACGCTTTTTGACTCATCTAAGAATAATGAAATTGGGTTGTTGCCAATCATACTTCATATTGCTTCAAATGTAGGAATGCTAAGGCAACTCATAAATACTATCTTATCTGCCAGGAAATCCATGAAACTGAGTTTTGAGTCATTCCCATTCACAGCAGTAGCTTGAGCAAAAGACTTGAAATAGTTTTGGTAATAAAGTCTGGTCCTGTGGACAATCTTGTGCTGTGCTCTCTTACCATGTGCTTGTGAGCAAAGAAATTAAACTGAAGTCTGCTTCATGGAGAGAACAGGTTTTATTGAAATGTTTATCAATCTGTCCAAACTCACTTGACAGGTAGAATTGACAAGGTCTCCTTGCTTTAAAAAAAAATGACAGTTCACTAACTAGTCTGATTTTCTAATTGTCAGAGTTCAGTTATCCAGACATGCTATTCGTCTTTCAGCCAGCAAGAACAAGCTGCTGTGATGGCCAAAGAAAGCATAAAACTTCTCTTTTCTTAGACACTTCATAGTTGGTTGGAAAGCAAAAGTTTTGGCATTATGGAAGAGGAATGCTATAGAGAGTTCTTTCCATACCTTGTAATTGCCAATATGATGCAAGTTTTAAATAATACAAAGACCTCAGCAAAAGAAGAATTTTAAATAAACTACTCTGTTCTGTTGTGCAGTATGGTTTTAAATTATCTACACTTTAGGAGTATTTTGCTCACTTTTCTCTCTCTTTTTTTTTAAAGTTATGTTTCCTCATAATTCTTGGCAGATTAAACATTTTCATTTCAAAATAGAATGGCTGCAACTCACATGGTACTCTTAATGAAAACAAATTTTAAGTCACAATGGTTCCTATAGACTGAAACTAATTTCCCAGAAAGGAGGATCAATGTGGCGGCCTCAGGAAGTAAGTACAGTGGCCCGAAGAGATTTAAAACTAAGGCTGTTCCTTTTCTGTCCTACGTCCTTCTATTGATAGCTCTTGCTTGCTCCAGCAGTACTGCCATGAGACTGCCTGAAGGGAAGTTTGGGTGGCTCATCTGACTGAAACAGTGTTTTGGTGGGGCTCATTTTGGGATGGCTCATGTTGCTGCGAGCATCTTTGCTAGGCAAGGGCTGATTTACATTGCCTTGAGCGGCCGGAGAGGATTTTGTGAGTCTTACCAGATAAACTGCCTCTTGCTGGTGGAGGTTTGGAAAGGTCCTTACTCCACCACTTTATTTCCATTCCCGAGTTGCAGAGGCATGCCATTGACACGCAAATACGTGACTGCAAAGAGATCGCTATTGTGCCAGCACTGTGGAGCAGAGCCATAAACTTGTTGATTGAAGACCTCCACCCAGCTTCAGAGATAAGGTGTGCTCAGGAATTGCAGAGCCAAGGTCACCGCCTATAGGGTTTACTGCAGTGATCTTTTCTGATCAGCTCAGGATTAGGGGATCAAAAAGGACATATGAAGTTGCTGTCAACCTGTCCTCTCCCTTAGGCTAGTAACTCCTTTTTGATATCTAGAGGTACATACCTAATATGACTTTTTTCTTCTTTCCTTTTTTTTTTTTCCTTTTTTTTTCTTTTTTTTTTTTCTTTTTTAAATGGGAGTTCAGTTTGCTGGTGGGCTCCAGGAAGTGCTGTTCATGTGGGTAGAACATGCTTCATCTTTCATGACTCCCAATCTGTCTCTTTCGTTAACCATAGAAATCAGTTTAAAAAACAGCTGGCATGAGAGTGGGTGGTTTCAGTTGTTTATGGTTTTGGGGATTCTTTTCTCTTGTTGCTTACTTTCCTGATGCACATGCTGCTAAATTTCTATTTGTTAAGGAAGTTCAAAGGAGGAAGAAGTAAGTTCTGCGTCATTTCAGTTTGCCTTTGTGCTTAGATCTGGTCAGAGCCAGCCAAAGTCTGGGCAGTCAGCAATGTGAGCAAACATAAAGCAGATATCTAGAAAAGGACTGAGAGCTTTAAAGTCACATTAAGAGTTTGTTATAAACTTCTGCTTTGAAGACTTGCAGTATGACACATGAAAAAAATGTTAACTTCCATTAAAGGGTCTCATGAGATTTGTTACCAAATGTTAGCAAAAATTCAGCAGAACATTTCAAGGGGTACAATCCAAAAGTTCCTATCATGCATTTGATGAAAACATCTTTAAATAGCCTAATTAGTGTAAAGGAGGAAACACTCTACTTGCACCAGATTGATATCAAATGCAAATTTGGTTTTTTGCAAGCATTTAGGAAAACAATGACTTTTAGTGAGAGCTTCATGGAAATATGTAAGAACAGAAATGGTCTTTGCTTGACAGCCTGTCCAGTGCTCCCAAAGCATGTGGAAAGCAAGATGTGACTAGATGTTTACATTGTGAAACACCCGGAAAAAATAGCAGTTTATGATCAGTATTCTTAATAGAGTACTGTGGGCATCCTGCTATTTCTAACAATATATTTTTTTTTCCAAGTCTTTCCCCAGGATTGGCTTGCATTAATTAGAGGATATATACACTGTTTGTATATGTATTCTGATATATTTTTGTCTTTCTCCTGTTCATTCTGTAGCCAGTGGCTTGAGAAGGCTTGTGTGAGTTTAGAAAGAGGAAAATAAGGTTTAAGAAGCAGTACCCGTGTCTTGTTCTAATGGCTTTGAAATTCAGTCGTTTTTGATTTCTCAAAACAAATGCCCTGTCTGGGGCCAGCTGAGGGAGAGAGCTGTCTCCCCTGCCCAGGCCTGCTTGCAAGACAAATGGCTCCATTGTTTCTGTGGTGTGCAAATATCACCGGTCCTGGGAGGTCAGGATTGCACACACTGAGTGGGTGCTTAAAGGACTTGGATGAAATACACAGAAGATTTTCAAGATAAGGAGTCGGTAATGGTAAGACTTGTGTACTCTCTGTGTTTTGGTGGTACAGTAAAAACACAAAGCACTGAGCTTGAGTAAACTTACTCATTCTGCTGGATCAAAATATGTCAAACTGCTTTCTACCAGTAGGCTTGGTGCCAGATAAGGTATCATTTTTCCCTCCACAGCCAGCCTAAAAAGCTGAGGCTGCCCTAAGCCTTCTATCTTTTACAGAAATGCAGTTATGTTCTTGTGCCCGACGCTCTCCGTGTGTGTTGTGGGTGACCTGGTGTTATGGGGGTGTGGAGGCGCAGGCTGGGAGGCAGCACATGTCTGAGGCTGGGCTGGGACGGGGGAAGCTGGGCTGTGGAGGCTTTCCAGAGGACTGTACAACTCTGCAGGAGTCTGGGCCTGGGGTCAGGCTGAAGGTAAGCTGTGGAAGAGCGTATGGATATTTGATTTTAGTGCTATAAAGATGATTCTTACTTCCATTTTAAAAACAGGAGTTGTCATAGGCATAAGGGCTTATCTAGCAGCCAGCAGGCTGATCAGATATTACAAAAAGGCACGGCAGTGTTGGTGAGCTGGTGATCTTTGCTTTGGCTGTTGCTGGTGGTGTTCTGCATTAGGCTGAAACAGTTCTTCACAGAAGATCAGTGATTATGGAATTTTGGCAGGCTTCTAAGTTACTTATGTTCCAAATAGAAAATGAAAAACCTTCCTGATGTATTTTATATCACTGCCTGTTGCTCTGACCATGTACTTTGTGGTACAGCTTTGTGCTGTCCTTGAATTACACAGATGGCTTCTGCTGTGTAGTGTCCTTCATAATTAGCTGTCCTAGAACTGGAGCAAAACCATGCGAAGAAGTTCGGCATCTTAAAATGCCATATAATCGCCTAAGATTTTGGAAGGATAGTATCCACTCCTCACCCCCCACCCTTAGCCTTAGGAGGAGAAATACTTCTCTCTGTTGTCCTGCCTCTTCTGCAGTGGGAATTTCCCCTTCAGTTGTGTCTACTAGAAGTGGCACTTTACCAATATCTGGGTCCATTTTTGACTTTTATATTGCAGACAATGAAAAATCACTCACGAACAGGCTTCATTGTTATGGTGGTTGTTTGGTATCTATGTAAAACACAGTTGGATGAGTTCTAGTGGCATGTCAGTGTCTGCACTTAGCCTGAGACTGTATATAAAGCAGTTGTGGTGGGGGATCGTTGTCAGAATGAGACAATCTTGATGACAGGACCGAGTGGGCTCTTTTAATTTCACTGCAGCAAAGTGGTGTGAGGACCTGCTTCCCCCTTATTCAGAAACAGAATTTATCTGACTCAAGGATTCCTACATCGACTGCAATCCTGGGGTAGAGAGGCAGCACCAGAACTGTATACAGAGTTAAATTTTTTGAAATACTAATTTATCCATAATTTCAGATACATCTGCTGATCTTATATGTCTTTATCCCACCAGAAAGGGCATATTTTCATAATTCTTCTTTGCAGATATGCATTGGAGTATAGAATCTTTCTAATGCATGTTTTGAGTGGAAGATTAAATCCTTCTCTCCCTATAATTTTATCACTGCTGTTGTTTTAATTTATAAGGTCACTGAAGACGGATTTTTTTTTTTTCCTAAGGTGGGTTTTCTGGCCTATTTTTAAGGGCTTGGAGGAAGGGGAAAAACAATGTAAGAGAATGATTTTTCATTCCAGTAATGTTGATTCATTTGGCTCATAAGAAGAGCTTATTTCTTTGTTTACTTGGAAAGAATGAATATCAACACATAAATAATCAGCTGGGAACTAGATTTCCAGGAGGAAGAATTTTCCTAGTCACTTTTCTGTTAATTCAAAGCAGTATCTTTTAAAATTGATGTAACTCACAGCCTTATGATGATCACATAACTTTCCCTTAGGAGTAAACACAGACAAAAGTGTCTGCTTATTTTCCAAACTAGAGGAGTTGTTGCCTCAGGTACTCAAATTCCTATAGAAAAAAGCTTTCCATAGCTCTTGCAGCTGTACATACTGAATGTATCAGTGTACCTGGGGACTTCCATGCCAACTTTTGAGAAGTACCACGAACTCTTCTTCAGAAAAGACATGGAAAAACAATTTACTGAACGAGCCTCCCAAAAGTGCTTTTATACAGACAGTCTTTCACCTAGCTAAAGTACACAGGCCTGATGTGTACTTTAGAAACTAACCACATCATGTAATTTCTGAACTGTTTTTCCCTTTCTTTTCACTCTTGGAAAGATATGTAGCCTAACAGAACAATAGGGTTGACCCTTTCTTCAGACCCCATTGCAGTGCAACACTGAAACCTCCTTCTGGAAAATCCTCTTGGGCTAATATATTGCAATCCCACTTTTCAGAATTTGCAAAACGTAATGTATTTAACTTGTTAACAGCATCCCATAGAATCTGAGGTCCCAGGGACAATCCCTGTCCTTCACAGCTCAGGGATTTTGTAATACTCAACAGCAGTAAGAGATTTGTCCAGGAGGAAGGCCGGGGCCACTGGTCACAGACATCATCTGCAGCATTATCTCTTTCAGCAATATAACTTTGCTTTTAATGTTATATTGGGAAGTGTATTGCTTAGATTATGCATAAGTCCTCAAATGCTTTTATCAAGTACCTCGGATGTTCCAGATTGCAAGCATGTTTTTGGGCTATGTACATCTATTGGCTTGTTTCTTTATCATGGTTTCATAACACTGAAAATAGATAGAGAAGCAGATTCATCTTCCTCAAACTGCTTGATGTGAGAAAATTACACTTCTAGATTATGCTATTATAAAAGGTTGCTGTGACCCGGAGATGTACTACTTAACTTATCATTTTCCAAGTTTAAAAGAATTAGCTGCCAGCAACAGAAACTTACTTTCTGCTCAGTTTTAAAGCATTTTGCAGAATGCAGTGCTGCTGGGTGTCAACAGACTTTGGATGCTACACAGGAACACTTAAATAAATAGAAGTAACCAGTCATCACAGTGGCTTCCAGATATTTACAGTAATAGTGCCAAAATCCCTCTTTCAGACATTGGACTTCTATAACCTAATGAAGCAGGAGGTGCCAAGAATTTAAGGATAAGAAGTTGGAGACAGAAGCTGTAAAGGAACCAAGCCTTACAAGCGTACCTTGAATGCACTTGGGGCATTTGGGGGTGAGGAGCAGTTATTGTCTGTGCAGAATACCTGAACAGAATTGCTAGGTTTTGAGTCAGCAGAGCATTACCAGCTTTACAGCTGAGGAATGTATTTTCTACCCAGACTGAGTCAAATGGAAAACCAACTTTAGTTTTGTAATAAGAACTGCATGTGGTTATTTAAAAAAAACCAAAACAAAACATAAAGCAAAAATAGAGATCCTTTTGAGTTGTGTTTTCATAATGGGAAAATATTGGTCCTTTCTGGTGGTACTTGAAATTAGCCAGAGTCCCTTGTTCAGCTGTTTCTGGACGTAGTTCAGGACAGACATCTGTGGGGATGATTAAGCTAAAAAGCATTTTCGAAGGTGTACAGTTGTCTGAGTGACCAGTAAACCTACTGTTCAATGCTAGCATGAAATCTCACTGCCAGAACTGTGCTGGAACATTCAATTTTTAATTACTATTTAATTATAATAATAATAATAATAAAAAGTGGCCTTAGACTTCAGCTTGCACAGTAGGGTAGCAGAGGTTGAGGCCTATGCAGGGAGAATCGGTGCGATACTTTTTCCCCCATTGTTTTGAACTTTGTGTTCATTTGCATGTGACATTACAAAGAATGAACATAAAATACTGCCAAGTCATGACTGTAACAAATCTGCACCTACTTGCACACGAGGTGGTCAGAAGTCAAGCCCGGGAATATTTACTCCCTGCAGCCTGTCAGTAGTCTGGCAAAAATATGAGTACACACCCTTATCCAGAATAATGTTAGGGCCTCATTCATGTTTAGCTGAACCTACTTTGGAAAGGGAAATACCTTGTGACATTCTTCAGTGGCCTCTATGGACAAATAAATAAAAGATTTAATGGAGCCTTCACAGTAGGGTATTGGCAACTGAGAAGGACCCTGAGGACTGGGTTGTATAAATTAGGCAGAATTGGGATATTTTCAGAGCTCCATAAGGGATGAGCAAGAGGTCTTTCATCCACCCAAGTTCTTGGGGCTCTGAGGGAAAAAACCCTGCACCACGTTTAGCACAGGGAACAACCCTTTCTCATGAGTGTTTCGAGGCTGTGTGTGTGCATCTTATAGTCTGGCCTTGTTCCATCAAATACATTCCTCTGAATTGGACACTGGATGGTAACGGCTTTTATTATGCCAGCAGGTAATTAATTATGATAAATGTGCAAATTGTCTATTGTCTCCATAGGCTCCGTAGAGCCAAAAGAGTGTATGTGACTAAAAATATTCTGATTAAAGGTCTGCAGTGGTAATGAGCACTGCAGCAGTATTCCACACTGAGTCACTGAGAGCTGTGCTGTCAATTACCTTTGGATTAAGGAGCCAATGCGATTTGAACCAGATCCCTTATGACCTGAGTGGAAAGCCCCAAAGGGCTTTTGTGGCACTGCCTTTTACAAATGCTCCATGACAGATCTGTTTTCAATTCTTATTCTTTCTCTCTTTTTTTTTTTAAAGGAAAAAAGAGAGAAAGTTTTTTATTTTAATTTTTTTGAAAGAAAGTCAGACTTCAAAGTAACAGCCTAACTTGTTATTAATATGCCTTACAGTATATATGCTATGACTTTTTTTCCTCGTCCCATCCATTAGCCTTCACTGTAGTTTCTGCACCTGGAAGCTGGAGGGAAGGAGGTGGGGCAGGATGAGGGGGAAACAGATGATGCGTGCCAGAAGAAAAAGTAATTGTGGTGGTAAGAAGTTCTAGCAACTTGGAGAAAAAATCCTTTCCCTCACAAATTTTCCAGCCTCTTTTAGCTTTCTTGTTAGCCTTTCAGTGTTATTTGTGTGTGGGCATTGTTATTTGTGCGTGGGCATTGTTACTTGTGTGTGGGCATTGTTATTTGTGTGTGTGTGTCTGTGCATATATTAAGCACATTGTTATATGTAAAGAGGATGGTTCTTCACTTCAACGCGTCAAGTAGAACTCAGAACCACTTTGTCAACATAAATAAACTATTAGACTATCCACAACTGACATCTTTGAGGTCATCTTCTGTAGCCAGAATAAATTTCTCTTTAACAGTACAGATGGATGCTAGGAAAGCCAGCAGATGCATTGTAGCTAATCAGAAAGAGACTCAGCAGGGTAACTAAAATCTCTGCTAGAATTCATATCCCTTCATGGAGTTTAATTAAAGAGCTTTGTGTGCATCCTTTTGTTTTATCTGTTGCCAGTGTTTTGTCTCCTATTGTGGCAGTTCCTTCAAATAACCATCAATTTGCTGTGATAATCTACAGAGGAGAATGAGCAGCGCTGTTTAATTATATAAAAATGATAATGAGCTTTGGCTGTCAAAGAGTTAAGGAGCTGCTGCTGGCCACTGAAATACAAAAGAGCTGGTGCCAAAGGGGCCCCTGGAAGTCTGGGGCACTTCAGACTTCATTGCTGAGCAGCAGTAACTGGCTTGAGCAAGCAGCAGGCCAGCGGAGCTTCCTTTGGGGAGAGATAACTGAATTATTGAGCAGCCTCCTAACAGCAGGAAGCAGAACAGGCATGGACAGATTTCTGTTTCACACCCCAGCAAAAATACAAGGCAATCAAAAGAAAATCTCTTGTCCTACATAAGCACAATGCCTTTGGCATTTCTGCCTCATCCTCATGGCAGAAATTGGAGTTTAGGCATAACCAGGTGTCATTTGGTGCCATTTTGCTGCAGGAGATAGCAGGAGAACTTGGGGGAATGGGGTTCTGGCTGCTGGGGAAACGTGAGCCAAGGTGCAGATAACTCTGCAGATAACACAAGTGCTTGTGCTCTACCCAAGAGTAGTGTGGATCCAAGTTTATCAAGAAGTAACTCTTCTAAGAGGTAAAAACTTTCTGTTCTCAGGCCTTTTTTCCAATCCTCTGGTTTTTTCTTTTTTTCTTTTTTTTTTCACCAAGAGGTGAATAAAATCTTGTGCAACCTCTGTATTTCGCATCCAAAGTATTTACTCACAGAAGCTGTTTTCTCCTTTCTGTTTTCTCTAGCTGGGATCATGCTGAAGTAAGCATGGGGCAGGGAATTTTGTAAAACAGGAACAGCACTGGATCCGAGGAGGAGAAATTGCTGGAAGCCCTATTCCTTAAAGCAGAGAACTAAGAATGCAGCTTAATATTATGTGACTGACTTACCATGTGCTTGGCATCCAGATAAATCACAGCACTAATGAACTCCCGAGGTGTATAGTGCCCGCAGGGGCCTCCAAGCCAGGTCTCCAGGCATGGAGCTACTTGGCTGGAACATGCAGGGTGGAGCTGGCGAAAACACATCCAGAACCAGGGATGCCTCTGAAGGCAGAGAGATGTGACAGGGCCTGCCTTCCATCTCCCAGGGCTTGGCCCAGCCACACTGCTGGGGGAAGCCAAGGACTCCAGCACAACAGAGGTAAGCAGGGGCATGGACAGAGCAATGCTGTCACAAGTGTGACGTGAACAGGGCCGGGATGGAGCCACTTTGGACTGACACTCCTGAGGCACTAACCCATGGAAAGTGGAAAACACTTTGAGGAGCATTCTGGTTTTGTTGGGGCTATTCAAGGAACACTGGCAAGGGAAGTGTTGGTGCTGAGTTGGTAAGAGATGCAGCTTTGCCTTTAATGCAGCGTTCATCCTCCAGGACACTGTGCTATGTCTTGGTATGTCTGTAGCAGAAAAGGAGTGCTGGGATAGATACAGTTTTAAACTGCAGGGTTACAGTAAGTTTACATTAGGAGCATTTTACAGGTGTGGGACTACAATTGCATTATACAGGTAAAGCATTTTTGTTGCTGACAGTCTTTTAGACACTGGCCCCTTGGACCAGGTCCTTTGCATGTGAATCTGCAAATTTCTCACAAGAGCAAGTGAGCAGAGGTGCCATCTTCCCTCCTTCCTTTGCCTACCTTCCACACCTCTCCCCCGCAACTGTGTATCCATACTGTCCATAGCAGGGTCATTGACCTGCTTTCCTTTGTGGCCCCTCCAGGTGCCACTGTCTCTGCTCACATTTCATTATACTCTCCACGCTTCCTTCGTCCCTATGGGCACTGAACCCAGACGATGCTGTTCAGCCCCAGAGCCACAGAACTCCCTTGGCTCTGTTGTGTTCCTGTGACAAGCCACAGCAGTGTCTGTATGACCACGGCACACTGTCTTTTTTTTGCATGAAGAGTGCCATGCGCCTTCCTCATTAGGAAAAATGTGAATCTGAATCACCTCCTCCTCTTTTAAGCTCACTCTTTTTTGACATCCCTTTCATTTATAACTCAGTCTCCTAAGTTCATTCTGCATGCCATCTATGCAATGCATCCTTTTCTCTCTACCCAGACAACTACAACTTTGCTGTTATAACTTCAGCTCTTGTTATCTTATGGATCAATCACTGTACTCATCCTGTCATAAATGTGACAGATGTACCGTACCAATCCCCAGTGCTCCTGCAAAGATAACTTTCCCAACGCTTAAGTTTAACCATGTTGTCTGTTCTCTGTGCTTTCCCACTGCCTTGCTCTTGAAACTTAAGCTACTTGTTATTACTTCAAGGCTTATCATGACCTGTCTTCTCCCTACCTATAATCACCTCCTCAGTATCGAAGAGTTAGCTTCCACCTCTGTTAACACACAGTCCTGGTCTTCTTTGAGCACTCATTCCATTTATAAACGTTTTTCATACACAGAAGGAGCATACTGTGGAGCTCTGCAAAGCAGCGTCTTTTGGCTCTTAGCATCCATTCGTAAGGCTCTTCCTTTCCACATTTCCTTTTAAAAAACTTTCTGGCTGGCTGACATTTTCTTATTTTACTCCCTTCTCTGGCTATTCTGTCCCACCATTTTATGCAGAGGCCATGAATGCTTTGGGATTGGGACTGTCACACTGTTCTGCCCAGGTACAGCACATAGCAGAAGGGGAATGTGGTCTGTGAAAGGGCTCCTACAACACTTTGGTAGTAAATCCATATGCAGTGGGAGTGCAGCTGTAAAAGCAAAGTGCTATAAGTGTAATAACAAGGTAAAGTTGTCACCCTCCCCCTGGTGAAATAAGCAATCCAGAAAAAAAGCAGATTCGCTGGTATCTTTATACCCACACTCAGCTCATCCACAGCCAGGAGAGGTTCCATCTCTTTCTGCTGCTACCTGCCTGATGGAAAGGATGGCGCAAGCATGCCTTCATCTCTCACAGCACAGATTCATCCGCTTATCTCAAACTGCAAGCTGCTTTATTGGTGGCTCAGACTGGCAGGGCTGGGTGTGCACTGCTGCAGGCTGGGGGGCACATGTGGGCCTGCTGGGGTGCCTTTGGGGCAGTAAATCCTAGCAGTGGGTTGGTGGCAAACAGCCGGGGTGTGGGAGAGGAGGAGCAGCTGGAATGTCTTCAGCCCTCACAGCTGCGTGCAGTGTAAGTGTGCATCTACAGCACCACTGTACTTGCTGGCACTTCACAGAAACCTGTCCTTTCCTTTTGCAGAGACTCAGGAAAGCATTGCTGTCTTTCTATAGGAACTGAAATCCTTCATTATCCTTGGAGTTTGACTAGTGTCTCATTGAAATGAACTTCAAAGCAAATTCACATCGAAACTGCTAGAGACTTCATGTTTGCTTGGTTTTGATACAAAACATGAAAATCACCTCAGGCTAGCTGGCAATGCTTGTGACGAGCAAATCTTTTGGTGAAACAAGAGAGGGCTTCCAGTTACTAATGAAATCCTCCCCTCCCCACCCCCAATCCAGTGGGCATTTACATGGTTTTCTTGTGAACATTTCATGCAGCTTTGAAAATCAAATGCTTCCTTACAGGAAATGTTTTTTCTCTGTTGTGCATCTCTTGTGGCCGGCTGCCAAAAGATCCTGATCCGACACCCAGCTGTGCTTCTATGACTGGCTTTTGTGACCGTGGAAAATCTTTTTTTTTTTTTTTTTTTTTTTTCACTTCTACCTTCTCTGTTTTCCTCTCTGTAAAATATGTATAAACAAGTTGGAAATCAGAGCCTGTATGTTCTTTGCAGCCATACTGGACAGAAATGTGATAGCAAAAGGTTAGGGTCTTATAATCTTAAAAAGCCTCTGAGAAATAATATGGATAAACTTTTTGTTAGTCTGACAAAAATTGGTTTTTATTCCTAAGGTAAGAACCATGCCATATTTCAATGTAAGTTAAAAGTAAGTGACAAAAAGCTTATCCCATATTAAGTTTTGTTACATGGGAGACGAGATAAAGCTCATGCAGGGAATACACAAGAAAATCAGTTTCCTTTTTTGGAAAACACATTTTACTGGTATGTACCCTTCTATACTGTCTTAAGGCATTCTGAAGTAACAAGGCTGCAAAAGCAATACATGTTAGCTTCATTTTGACCTTAATAATGAGGTAATTACTAATGAGGTAATTTCACATGTGTGAAAATCCAGAAGGACACCCTGCTTTACACTTATGCAACTGTAAAGTGTTGCAGTTATAAATACCAAAAAACAGAGAGGAAGGAGGCATGGGGAACAGGAGCAGGCCTGGCAAAAAAAGCCAGCCAAGCAGCGCTTCATTTACGCTCTGAAAGCAAGCCCAAATCAAATTAACAAATAGAAGGACATGATGGAATAATGTCCAACAGGAACACTTCATGGCCTGCCACGTTAAAGTGGTTGTAGAGCCTGTCCTTGGCCAGTCTTGTGTGCACGTGGTGTCCCAAGTGGGCATCACTGTGCTGAGGACACAAGGGCTCAGCAGTGGAGGCTTGGGGTGGTGTTCAGGTACATACCAGGAGAAATCCGTTTGGCCCTCACGGAGGTTTCTTTCGCTCCTCACAAACCAGGAATTCAGCTAATATGTAGAACAAATGCCCGTTTTGGCCTGGGAGACAGATGCAGTCCTGAATATACAAGAAACACAATGCTCTGTGTTCAAAAATAACTTGGATATGATGGTATCTTTCTTAAGATAATCACAAGAAAATAGCATTAAAATTAAATATTTTTCCTTTTGATTTGTCATTATGATGATTTGGAATATTTAAGACTTGTACTTCCAAATTCTCCTCATCTCTGGAAGTAGATTTGATGTATGTTTCTTTTCTTGTTAGTGAAAGTTGAGGTTTTCTCTGACTGTGAAACTGGGTTAAGTATTTCCTGCTTTCCCAATCTATCTCTCCAGTCTGTTAGCTGGCCTGGAACATTAGTTGGCCATTCAATTTCAGATTTCTGAAAATAATGTTTAAAAAAATTTGCCTCCTTTTTTCATGAAGATTTACTTTCTTTATTTTTTCATAATCATTCTTTGCTGTAGTCAGTAAAATGTTCCAAATGGCACTGTGAGTATGACTTGCCATGCTTCAATAATGCCCTTTTATGATCACAAGGGAAATAAAAGATCATTCTTAGCAGGCTGATGATATTGGAGTCTTCAAAATGAATCCACACAGCCTGCCTCCTGTGCCCAGGAGGACTACTGAATAGTCCTTCTCAAAGGCACAGCATCTGCCAGAGGTGTGGAACAATTCTGCACCAACATCCAGTTATTGTGTGGACTGTGGAACAAATTTGTGAGGGGGGAAGTCCTGCCTGCAACTCTGCAATTTTCTAAATCAAGGAAAAACCCTGTATCAACCTCAGAACAGCATGTTCATTGATCTTTAATTCAACCAGGGTCATAGTTGAAGAATCTACCAACCCCCTCCCCCCCAAAAAAAACCAAACCAAAACCAAAACACAAACAAACAAAACCGCAACAAACAAACAAAAAACAACAAAAAACCATCAACCAAAAACCCAAAACAAACAACATAACTGTGGACTATAATTGCTCCTGTCTGTTAGGAGTTAATTTTTCCTTTTACCATGTCTTCTCAACTACTGAAACTTGGTTAAAATAAATAGAAGTAGAAAAAATATTAGTATTTCAGAAAGGACTCTATAGAAAATTCAGAACGTCTTTAAAAAATAAAAAGAAGGAGGTACTCTGTGCGCTGAGAAGTTGCACTTTCCATTTGGGAAGGCTGCTATGGCAACCTCAATAAGCAGTTTAGAGATGTCATTGATTAGTCTGGTGGAGAGTGGTCATTTTTAATGCAGTGTATTGTCCTCACCTGTGGCCTTCAGGGCACATCAGCTGCAAGACTGGCAGGCTCTTCACTTGCTCTGTTCAGTCTGCATGGCTGGAGCAGCAAACCTGTTTGCAACTCCCATCATTTTGCTCAATAAAAATGTTGTGGTACTTCATGGTGGTCAGGGAAGCTTGGGCTGGCATTGCCACTGCAGTTCTGCTGGGTTTTATGTTGGGGCTCTTGCAGTTTTATCCCTAATTCCCAGAAAACTTTACAGAATTTGTTTTAACAAGGTGAGTGAACTTTCTAAACAGCAAGTCAGAGATATATCCCCATTTCCTCAGCACTGTGGGTGTTTGTATGGGGACAGAAGTGCCTCAGCCTGTGGAAAGAGCTTGGGAATTTGCTTAGCCGGGATAAGAGAAGAATGTGAATTCTTTGACAGTTAAGGAGAACTTAAAGGAGTGTTAGAGGAGCTGAGTTTTGTAGTTGTTCCCTTCTGTAATTGCATCATATTTCCTTGTGGGCTTGCATGACTTCAGAATCTTCTTCACCAAACCCCAGCACCTATCATCTGAATTTATGAGGATCTTAGCTTGCATTTTCTTGAAACACATTTCTGTGCCTTATGGTTGCCAAGAAATAGTTGGAAACACTGCGGAAGTGTCTACAAAACAGTTCTTTCCTTTCTTTTAAAGTGAATTAGCAAAAAAAGAAAAAAAAGTTAAACCACAACATAGTTACTTTTTACATTTAATAAAATCTTATGATTTCAGAGAGACTGACTCATGATGTTCGAATGCAAGGAGCTGGTAATCCTCCTTGAATAAGTGTTAAATCCCCTCAAGATCTGCCCTGCTCATCAGCTTTATTTCACAAAGAACAATAGGGCAGGCAATATGCTTATAACAAAAAAATTACGCTCGTGCAAAGATGTCATTAGATACTCAAAGTGGTGTATCGTCTCCCTGAAAGAATTTTGACCTGAGAGTGATTATGTTAATAGCCAGTCATATGTTACCTTCTAAGATCCAGGAAAAAAATGTCTTTGAGCATCTCTCTCAAGATGAAACTATACTATTGTAACGGCTTCCCTTACCTTGTGCTGCAACATATTAATTGGAAGAGTGACAGTATTTAATCTGTGTTGTTCAGATGACACAGCCCATGCCCACCTGGTTTGGATATCGTTTCCTCCTTCCAAAAATCTGAAGGAAATGCAGAAACATTTTATACTAAATATTGGCCCCTGTGTATGTCTTATCACTTGCACTTCTCCCCCTTCCCACTAAGCAAAAAAAAAAAAAAATCTTTTATCTTTGTGGTTTATGTAGGGTCTTGTGGTATTTTCTCTTGCTATTTGTCTAGTTCTACCTCTATGAGGTATGCTTATGCCTCTGGGGCAGAGTAGTGGAGGAGGATGTTTAAAATTAGGTACAAAATTATAAAATGCTGATAAATATTTACATAATGTGTATTTGAAAATCACTCAAAATCAAGAAATTATGTTACCAAATCACAAACCAGCAGTGCTGTTTCATGCTACCAGAGGCCCATTGGAAAAAAAAAAAAACCACTCTGGATTTGGATTTTCTGTCAAAACCGTACTTGTTTCTAGATCCTGCTACCCTTTGGACAGAACATAAAATAACCATTTTAATGATAAGGTAAAATAAACACAGTTGGATGATATTAGGACATTTCCAGCTAAGTCTGTTTTGCCAATGGGAGAGATTTATCACGAGATACAGAGAAGTTGGGATGTGTAGGATATTACCTGTGTTGCACAAAGAAGGGGCTTCCTGCTGTGGAATCTGCATTGTGCTTTAGAGGCTTGTACAGTGCCCTCAGCTAATAAACTGAAGGTTACTTCTTCCAAACGAGCTCTAGTCAGCATAAATGGGTAAAAAGTGTATAAATCACAAATATATTTCAACTTATATTAATAAAAATTTAAACGGTTTAGAAGCTGGGTCACTGGTTAATCAGAAATGCCATGGAAACATCATCAGCTTTAGTAGAAATGATGAAATCATAGGCAAGGTCTTTAAAAACAACAGTGACTGGTTCTGTGAATTTCTTCACTGCTGCACTTAATATTTTAAATCTGAAATTACCCATAAAATTACCTGTTGCCCTGGCAGATATCAGGCACAGGTTCCTGACATGGTGGGTAAAGCAAATGTCCTACTATCTGCTGCAAAGGCAAAGCTGTGCCATATTTTTTCACAGGTATTTAAGGCCAAGAGGGACCCTTACAGCCACGTAGTTTGACCTTCTACATAACACAGACCAGAGAATTTAACTCAGTGAATGCTACCCTCCAGCTATATTTCAGAAGTGCTGAGAGATTTATTCCTTTTTTTTGTTTGTTTCTTTTGATCCCTCAGTGTGCTCAACTGCCCGAATCTGACTGTTTCTTAAAATTAAGAGACTGTAATTTTAATTTATGGGATTTTTTTAGAATGTGTACAGAAATATATTCACACACACACACATATATATATATAATACACACGTGTGTGTGCAGACACACATTTAAAATGTTTTGCATTTGTAATAGTAGTTGGCACCACCGTAGAGATGACCTCAGATTTAAAAGGGTGCACAGGGTCATAGGAAACTTGGGAAAGGATGGCAGAAGGTAGCATGACCTTCACATGCAACTCATCATGGGCCTCTCTGGCGGAGTGTTTATCCTTGATGTCAAGTCGGCACAGGGAGGGATTAGAGGCCTGCAGAGAGAAACAGCTTGCCTCACCCTGAAGAAATTGCCAAAAATGTGATGCAGGACAGAGACTTCTCAGTTGGGGCTCATTTTAAAAAGGCAGGAACGGGCCAGGTGCTCAGCGGTTCGCGGGGATGTTGAAAACCGCTTCCCTGTGCCTACTGTGGGAAAAGGCTGGGTAGGAACACGCGTGCTGGGGAGCAAGTGTGGAGCCTGCTTTGCTACCCACTGCATCTGCGCTGGATTGGAGCTGTGAGGCTTTCATCTTTCACTTCAAAAAGTTTTCAGCGAAAGCTCCAGTGACACTATGTTACTTTACCTTATGTGGGCTAAAAATAATTTTTCAAAGAGCCTGAGATCCCGCACTCTAAGAAGTGTGGTAAACATGATGGGATAGTGTCAGGCCTTCAGCCATTTTGTGTTTACTGCCAGTGAAGACCCTTGGCCACCCTCAGAGAAACAATTTCTGTTAAGTGGTCCATTAAGTCCTGTAGTCTGATTAATGAGGCAGACTTATTTACTGTCACTGGAACTTGACCTGGAAGCTTATTTTAAAGGAAAACTGCAATGGAAAGTTATCACACTTTGGATAGGTGCATACTAAAGAAATAAGGCCACATAAAAATGAATTTTTATTACTATAGCTACCCTCTTTCACAATTCCCATAATAACCACGACCAGCCTGAATGACCTCCCAGTGGGTCTTTTTATTGATACTGCCCAGCAGGAGTTTCAGTCTGATAAGTAGGTCAGGATTCTGTTGGTCTGGTTCCCATCTGAATGCATGACAAAACAGGAGGATTTCAGCTTCACTGTCAAAAAGGTTCTTCTCTTTCATGTTCAGGTTATCTAATATCTAGAGGGCAGGTGCAGGGGTAAAAAAAAAAAAAAATCACAGTGGGGAGAAGGATATTAAAGAAAAGAAAGTAGCAAAATTTAATCCTCTTAGTGATAGCATGACTAATGACTCCATAATCTGTACTCTGCCATTTCCTATCTACCACAGAGTTGTCCTGCTGCAGACAGTTCTTAATGTCCCAAAATATTTTGTAACCACCTTTAATTTTTGAAGTGATCTCCCACTTATCATCATAACACTATCTTTTTGGAGTGGAAGAGAGGGTGTGTTGATGCATTCTGCCCTCCTCCACAAAAATGCAGAAGGTCCAGGAGGCAAAACTGAACTTGCTCTGACAATTCCTGCTTCTCCCTTTTCTCCACGTGCCTTGTCCTGGGAAGGGAGCTCATGCAAATTTCCCAGTGCCCCTCTGGCACTGGGAAAGGAAATTTAATCTAATTTACTAATTCACCCATAGGCTTATGATGAATAGAAAATGAAGAGGTGTGTCATCTTGTCCAGTGAAGTTGGGGGTGATGAGCTGAAACCAACAAATATATTACAGAGAAGATACCATGCTGGACTAAAACCAAATTCTCATTGGTAAATTATTAGTCCACTGTTCATTATGATGTCTAGTTTCAATCCTAATGAGGTGGAACTTGATGAGATAATTACTTTGAACTATAGGATTCTGTTTGCCCACAACAAAAGCTTATAGTATGGTATCATCTCATCAAGCCTTTCCCTTTTTCTCAAAAGTTACTGGTTTTCTTTTAAATGGGATGTTTGTCTTTTCTCATTTAATGAAAATAGCATCTTGACTGAAGATATCGGGTACCTATCAGGATTTATCTAAGGGTAACCACCATCTGCAGGCAGTTCCTACTCAGTCTGGTTGAGAAGAATCTCAGAAAAGGAATGTTGAAAGGATATTTACCGGCAAATCTGGTGCAAAGTTGGTGCTGTGTGTATTGTCTGGTACAAAAAAGATGAAGTGAACTGGTGTTATTGGAACATTTTTTGAGCCAGGTGTTTCACACAGCATGGGCCTATATGATATAATTTGCACAAAGTGGGTTGCAGCATACAGAGGTTGCAGGCTCGGCTACCTGGCAGCATCACTGGTGTGCGGATACCTCAGGTTCCTCTCACATCTCACCCTTGCTGGCCATTTGTTTCAGCCTAGAATATAGGAGCATTTGTGAGCATATGGGTGAAAGAGTCCCTGCATTTTATTGCTTTGTCCCATGGTGTTAGGATATGTTTATTTCACTGAGCAGCTACAGTTATAGTAATATAGTTACATAGTGTAGTATATAGTTATATATCCTGTTTCCAAAAAGGATGTGATGTACTGGTTGAGCCTCGTCACTTTGTTCAGGAACCTACAATTGCTGGATTTGCCATCATTTGGTAAGGAAAGGGGATGAAGGAAGCTGCCTTCAGACTAATAATAGCAGAAGGATTTTTATGTGGGTTCTACTCTCAAGGATGCAGCAATATGTTATAGATAGAGCACAGGACAAGCAGTTTGGTACCTGACTCTCTTCTTTTCCACAAATATCACAGACTTTAGATGAGACATTAATTTTTCTCTGACCAAAGCTTCTTAGTTAAAAATCAGATTGATACAATACAAATCTTATGGGGATGTCAAAGGGCCAAATATATTCCTATTTTCAGAGTGTCTAAGATTGAAGGAGCTCCAGAAGAGCTGTGTTTATAGCAATCAAGTGAGATTCATTGAAGGGAAGGTAATGGGGGGGTGTGTTGAAATGTTGTGGAACTAAGGAAGAATGAGGAAAAGAAGCAAATTGGATTAGTAGTTAGGATGGAAGCAAAAGGAACTATCAAGTACTAAAATACAATCTTGTGCACTTTAAAATGTGGGGGAAAAGATGAAGGCACATATTTCTTCCACTCATTCTTATCTCACACCAGTTATGGCATTAGTACAGAACAGTGGCTTCGTGCTTTGAAGTCCTTGATTTTCTACACAGAGACACAGACAGGGAATGGACCAACTCCCTAATGAGACCATAGGAACTGCCATTCTGGATCAGACATCCTATTTTGCCTCCACATCACTTCTTGGCCTTTTAGCCAAAATCTAATGTGATACCCATTCTTGTCAATTTAATGCCAGACCTATCTTCACTTTGAGGTCTCAATATTGCACGGGTGTGAGGAGCAGAAGGTCATCTTGGAGCTTTCTCTGTTCCTGGACAAAGCAATGCAGTGCCTCCAGGGGCAGGGTGATGGGAGGAGCGAATACTGGTGAATGCAGAGACAAAAGGGTGCAAACAAGGTGAGTATGCAGCAATATTTCTCAACAGTATTTTCCCAGGCTTCGGTGACTCATAGTTCAACAACTGTCTGGGCCAAAGCAAGGCTTTGTGTAAACTCTTTTCCAGGAATTTTTCAGATTTTTCTGAGCCAGGTATATTTTAACATTCTGCGGCAAGGAGAGTGCAGTAACGGTCTCAACACAGTGTGTAAAGAAGCATCCCTTTCTCTTGGCTTTGAAACCCCTACCTGCCTTTCCCATTTATGTTCCTCTAGTTCTTTTTTTTTTTTTTTTNATAACCCTTCTCTCATTCACCTTCTTTGTGGGCCACTTAGGATTTAAAAGGACTGTGTCATGTCTCTTTAAAAACTTGTAAATTATGGTTGCAATACGAACACAGTTAATTTAGTTTAATGGCAGGCTGTGTAAGAAAAAAGCTAGCAGGAAGTTAAAACAATGATACATCCTTCAACAGACATTTCAGTGTGATTAAGAGACAATACAGGAGCTATTAACTGTCAGGCTGCAATGAAGTTAAACAGCTTGTTTTGTTTTTACTGGAAAGCAGAAGGACTATAAAGAATTTAAAATGTCTTTCAGATCAGGGCAAAGGAGTTGCTAAGAAGCTATTTCCTCATGTAAAAACCTTACTCAAAGGTCTGAGGAGCTTGAAGCTCCTAAACTCTTTTCGTAGGGAATAGGTAGGAGAGCTGTGTAGAGAGACCATTTATGGCTCTAAAACTCCTTTTCTTTGAAGTTTGTCCCGTTCTTACAATTCAGATGGACAATACTGTGGTACTTGCTCTTTGTTAGCAGAACGGAGGGAAGAAACAGAAGTAGTGAACCCTGTCAGACCCGCATGGATAAGCCATGTTGACATCTTGGGCATTGAAACCCATGCCAGAGCCTAAGCAGAGAAGAACTTGAAAGTTCCCAGGAGAACTGGTGAAGAATCAGGTTTTGTCAGTTAAGGAGATGCAATGAGGACACTGTGGAGGGCATGGGTGTTTGGGAAGCCCTCCAGGCATTGTTTTCATTTTTATGCCTTTTTAATGGTTTCAGGTTTTTGCCTCCAGGATAGATATGGTTTAGGGAACTCGTAGAAGCATGCAGTATCTTTCAGAAACCCCAGCCTACATTTCTTTAGACTTTAATACCTTTGTTGGCATTGATATTTTTTTTATTAAATGATTTTTTGGGGGTTATTTTTCTGAATACTTTGGCACTGGCTGTTTTGAATAAACTTATGCTTCCGTAATCCTGACGTTTTATGCATAAATGCTCTTTTCTCTTTTAGCCACAGGTGTTAAAGCAAGATGTGCTGACTAGTTGCAGGTACTTTTCAACACTAGTTGTCTCCTAATGTTATCTCCTAAATAATCTTCAGGCTGGCTCAGTGTTGAATATGCAGATGTTTAACCATGAATCCCAAAGGTTGTGT
Organism: Melanocharis versteri; assembly: GCA_013397845.1. NCBI lineage: Eukaryota > Metazoa > Chordata > Aves > Passeriformes > Melanocharitidae > Melanocharis > Melanocharis versteri. Next base: position 1,414,218 of record VZTG01003808.1, read on the forward strand.
TCCTGGCTGTAGAAATGCCCTGTATCTATTAGAGCAGGAAATTCAAACTCCACTTCCAGGGTTTCCTACTGACTTGCTTAGAGTTCTTTAGCTGAGAACACTGAAACCACTGGGGTACTTTCAGCCTCCGCAGAACAAGTACATTAATTTCTTATAACCACATGGTCCATTGTGCTGTTTGGAAACTCAGTAAGATTCATAAATGAAAGAAATTTGTGAATGACACTTTCATTTGTAAGGTTGGTGCTTGAAAATTTCTCAGTAGAAAAATACCAACCGTTGTTATCGTTGTCATTTTATCCAGGTTGTTCCCCACCAAAGGAATTGAATCCACGAACTATATCTTCACAAGCAGCAAAATATTACTGCTGTGGAGAAGTCGTCATCATCTGTGGAGAAGCAGATGCCCAGCTTTTGCTCTGCTCTGAAGTGCTGTACCAATGGTTTTTGTTTCCCCTTCCCCTGCCCCTGCTTTGAGCCTTGTGAAGAAATTACAGAGAGAGTTGTGGAAACATCTCACTTTGGAAATTCAGGCCTGGAGTTCCCAATCTTAATGTCTTCAGGGCCAAATGTACCCACAGCATCAACAGATGGCAGAAGCCACAGATACCTCACGGGGTGACTGACTGACCCAGGGACTCTTTCCTTTGCTGCATGTTCATGACAAGGTGCTTCGCATCCTCTTCTGTTACACAGCCTCATGCCCTCAAAATTGGATCCCAGCTGTATTTGCCCCACACAAATAAGGGGACCGTAACCACATACTCCCATCTACCTCTCACACCCCTGCAATCTGTCATGGTAGCATCCCTTCACTAACATTTTTATTTATACACAAGCACAGATTAAGCCTATGTTCGCTTTGTGTCAAAATACACTTGCAGACGCTTGATAAAAGTCCGTAGCCATGATACTGCTCTCTCTACATTGTAACTACTTACACGTAAGATGTCTGTGTGTGGGCATTGCATGACATTTGGATTAGAGATTATGGGGATTATTAGCCAATGCTCCTGGCAGAAGCTGAGGAAGACAGGCTCAGGAGCTTTGGCTGAGTACTTGTCACTAAACCTGCACTTCCTTCCTCATCCAGCTTCCTGTTCAGCTCCCAAGAGCATTTCTGATCTGGGCAATGGGCTATTGACTGAAATGTTTGCCTTTTACTCTTGGTTGAATCTCCGAGTGTTTCCAAGCTGTGGTATGTTGGCTGCTCACGGAGCCCAAGTGTGTTCAAAATGCTGCCCAGCTGGAGAAGAGATCAGTGCTCCCTTCCCACTGGTGGTCCCTACTGCTGCAGGAACTGTCACTGGGAAAAAATGCATGGGTCTGTGGCTTTTGTCTCTTATGGGCAGAGCCATCCCTTGTAAAGCCTTGCTTTGGCCATTTTCCAGCTGGGAGAGGTTAGAAAACAGTCTGGCAGGAGCTTCCACGGGTCTTTCATGTCCGACAGACTGGACCAGGTGGACCGTTTCACTCAGGAGTTCGTGTGTTTCGCCAGCCAACTTCTTTTCTGTGCTTAATGACTTTTACAGCACATTCTGGGCAGCTCCAGTTAATCTCATACTTTCATCCTCCTGTGATCTCACTCAGCTTCCTGGAGAATGAAGTGTGAAGGTGCAGTTGGCTTTTTCTGTACGCTAAACCCTCAGGCTGCCAGTGCTGGAAAGGGGCGCACATGGTAGTGCTCCAGCTTATGCCTCATTTTTGAGGTGACTGGAAAGGTACTGGTCCTTGCAAAGATCAGTTCTCCATTGGAGAAATCCTGATAGCACTGATATTTCAATTCAGATTAGTTGTAAATTATAAGCTCTGGTCTGTATATATGAAAACACTCAGTTACATGCTGAATCGATGCAGATTTTTTTCTTTTTTTAAGAAAAGAATGTGGAAAATGATGCAAATATTCCTAGAGAATAATCTGGCAATTACTATATTTATGTAAAGAGGATATAGAATACACAGATGGCTGGTTTAGTGCCTACCACTGTACTGACATATGCAGAAAGCTGCTTCATGTACATATGTGTAGCAGTAACTGAATATTAAAATTGAACAGTCATGTAGCACTCTCTCTGTTTTCCCTCATTTTAAAAAATCTGGTCTGCTTTATTTAGGCTATGTATTTCTATTCTTTTTGGAACGTCTGCACAATATTTACTGAATTCATAAGTCAAAATATTAACTCAATTTTCACAAATTGAAGAACACTAACCGTTTCCGTGGTCTCGTCTTGTTTGCATTTAATAGAAAATTCACGAGTTGAATAATAAATTTTGAGAGTGAAAAGCATTTTGCAAAAAAAATTCATAAAGATGTCTAGTTCAGAGACGATGCATCAGATGCAAAAGCCCTCAATATGCTGGAATAATTGCAAACTCCTTTTAATAAAATTTATTGATAGGATTTTCAGATGTTTCTCAGGATGATCACATGGAGCATTTACTAAATAAACACTATAAACTCTCTCTAGGTTGAGCTCATCTAGGGATGGAATCAATATTTGTACCATCTTTAAAAGTTCTGCCATTTATTCAATAGTCTAAAATGGTCTTTATGAGATGTAGGATTTCATTATGCAAATACCCATTTAAGATTTGTATGGGCCAATTAAAAACATAGCTGGAGAAAATGTGCTATTTTTACATGCCTGGTAGACATGCTCCAAAGGGAAGTACCTCCGCAAATTCAAATTATTTTAGTTCCAAACTAACTTAAGAAAATTACATTTGCACTATGTTTCCTTACTTTCTCTCTCCTGTTTTATTTCCAAGCCTAACAGTTAAGATCTACCTCTGACTCAGGCCGCAGAATGAGACCTACCTGCTTTCACTATTGCATGTCATTGCTAGGGCATGTTAGGGCATGTTCTGATGAGAACTTCGCTTGCCAGCATCCTCAGTAGGGTCATGTCTCCAAATGCACCTCTTTCTATAAACTAAAAATGGCTAAATTTCATAGGAGATTTTTAAAAGAGTAAGCTGCCAAGCATGAAGCGTCAGTAAATTATCTCCTTGAACCCTTAGTTTGCGGCAAGGGTTAACCCTGCAAATGTTAACAAATACTTGCCTTCAGATGTTTCATTTAGCTGGAGTATGATCTAATCAAAGGAGCACTGTCCCCTTCCACTGTTTTTTATGGAAGCTGGGTGTACAGAGTCTCCTCTGGCACTGACCATAAAAGACTTAAAGCAGAAGCATTTTCTGTCACATACAAGGTGCAAATAAAGTCTACAAGAGTCTCTTCAGGACATTAATATAAAAAATCTTCACCCCACAGAGTTATCATTCTGGTGTTAAGTTGCAAATGAAGTGGAAAATCTTCTGTGATAACAAGATGTAACAGTGAAGCTTTGTGCCCCATTGTTTTTGTGACTTAAAGGAAATCATTACTAGTATGAAATGGAGAATATTTTCTTCTCTTTTGTGGCATTGGTATGAATTTTGTTTTATAGAGATTATGGTTGCTGCATTAAGCTTGCTCATGTTCTCACCTAAGAGCACTAGCAGTAATATTGCAGATGATGTGTTGTTTTGTGCTCTTTATCTGAAGATCCCAGAATATAAAATGAAATTACCCTGTGCTGGAAGCTAATCACGTATTTTCTATCTCCTCCCCTAATGTTGCCAGATTGTATTAATCATAAATGTCAATGAAGTCTCCAGATGACTTCCTGACTTTCGACAAAAGGCCTTCATCTCAGCCTCTTAAATTCCACGGTCAAGGGGAATGTAACATTCAGAATAATTATTAGCATTATTTTACCTTGACATTTCAGCCCTGCTTTCAGTTTAGCATTCCAAACAGGCAGTGAAGACGAATGTTGTCTTTCAATGCACTGGAGGGAATTGCCCCAATTAAACCTGACTTTAAGGATATCTAAAGCCCTGTATTAATGTGCTGTCCTGTTTTTTTTGCAAGAAATACTTCATGAAGGAGAGAAACTTTCATTAAAAACAGTCAAGATTTACTGTCAGAAGAACAAGCCAGTTCTGAATTGCACTTTTTCCCCCTAGGCTAGGATAATAATCAGAGCTTCTCATTTTCAGAGGAGTAAGTGGTTGTGCTGCCCTAAAGATTCTTTAGCCTTTTGTTTCAGCTAAAAGGTCAAAGTTATAATTTTGTCTCATCATAAACTATTAGTGGTACCTTGTCAAAACCTTGTTACTTGTCTGGGATCTTGCATCCATCCTTTGTACATACCTGCATTTACTTAATTTTTTAACATTCTGTCAGGTAATAGGGACAGAATACATTTTTTGTGGGTTTTTTTCCCAGCAAGGAAAAATGTTTTCACCAAAGCACGGATGAAAAGAAGACACAAACCACTGCACCACACACAACCCCGCAGCTATTTGACCTTGCTTGGGTGGAGACCTGGCAGTCTGGTTCAGTCAAACAATTTTACTTACTCACTTCCTGCAAACTTTTGATGACCCTTGAGATTCTGGAAGTCTGTGTCGATAATGAGGTAAAAAACTGTATAAACATTGTTCACTGTAATTTGGTCAGAAAGCAGGTGCACACAGACAAGCCACAGACACTAGTTAGTCTTCAGACCATGGGCTTTTTTGGTACAGTACGGAGAATAAATTGAGTTCCTATGATGAGCGCAATTTATTTTAATACCAATGAGCCGGTTCAGTTCATGTCAAAGTATTGCTGTAGAGAAAAAACGGAGCTACACTGCAAAAGGATATACGAGACTGCATAAATTTAGCTCCCTGTTCTTTTCAGCTGCTTTTCCTACTTTTCTATGTCTTTCTGTGAAACCTTGAAGATAAAATTGTTTTGCATGTTTTAGGCTGTAATTCATGGCTATTCTCCAGCTGATAGCAAATTGCTATTTGCATCTGTTATGGTTGTGTGCCCAGTGTGTGATTTTACACAACTGCTGTGGCCCGTACTGTTTCAGTGGAAGCGAATTTTATTGACTTTTGCTAAAATTTGACTTTGAGACTTCACCTAACTGGAAAGTAAATTGATTGATGCTGACACTCCTTTTCTTCTAATCTCTAGCTCCATGCAGATTCATACTAGAAATGTTTTTGTCTCCAGCACAAACACACTCTTTCTCTTGTTCTTTATTTTAAATTAGAAATCTTGCATAAATATCAGATGAACATATAGTTCACCAAATAAATGTATAATAATCTGCAATGCCTATTCCCCGAAAATTTTCAGGCAAATTTGACATTGCCTTCTTACTTAAGTGCTGTCAATTTTGACAAGGCTTCTTAGTTAAACATCAAATTGTACACAAATATCAGAACGCTTTCTGTGAAAAGTTGGTTAAGGAATGCACCTCTGTAAAGTACCAAGGAAGTCCACAGTAGTCTTTAGCCCATTTCCATTCTCCATTTCCTTCCCTGTTTCCTCCTATTAGATATTTACTAAGAATAGATGACTAATCTTCAGTGAGTTTATGGCCAGCAGTTCCTGACCTGTTCCTAGTTAGCTTTCAGTGGCTTAAGCAGCGCTGTGATTAATTGTACTGATAAGAGAAGTGGAAGCTTCTTTCCTTCTGCCTGCCCCTGCCAAGCTTAACAAAATGAGTGAATCCGAAGACCATGGCAGGAGTAAAGAATCGATATTAAACCCTGTGGAAATGATCCTGTGCTGTCTCAGCTAAGGATCTGGCCCATTTTGTGAAACAAAATTGAATTTTTTCACTTCATTCATGGTTGCTGCAGTAAAGCACATACATTGCATGCATGTATACAATGTAAGGATATAAAAGAAGCTGTTGCTGGTCTTTTACATCATAATTTTTACTTAGTACTATGTGGTGCTGAACGAGGATGTGAAAAGCATTCCACTGAACATGCGAACTTCTTTTCCTCACCTTTCCCTACATTTAAAATGTAATTTTTAATTTTGTGACAAGGTTTTCCCAGATAACTGAATGTCTCATTAGTGCTAATTTACTGTATGGGACCCTGCAGAGTGGGAAAGAGAGATTCAGAAGATCTAGCTGTAACCCAGCAAAGCAAGGTTTTCTAGATCCTTTGTCATCCAGCTGTTTTGTATACCCTTCTGGGGGGCTGCCTTCTGGGGTTTCCTCTGTATTCCTTTAGGATTACCTGACCCCATAAAGTCACTGTTCCTTGTACTAGCATTTACTTCTGTGTCTCCAGCAAGCATGAGAATGCTGGTTTTCTGGGCTGAGAATACAAAACTGTCACTTTTATTTTTGTACAAGCAGTACAAAAATTTTTTCCTTGCAATGCACTGCAGCCCGCAAATTCACCTTTTCAGAAGACCACACTCTGGTGCCATTTCTAACTTAATTAGTCCTTTGTACAGTCCCACTTCTAAGCCCTCGGAACCTAAAGCTTGGGAGATAATTATTTTCATCCCCGAAGAGAGGTCTTTCAAAATCCCTTTGCATCTTGTGGGTTAAGTGTTTAATATTTCAGCTGGAGATTGGTAAGCGCAGGAACAGAAACTGAATGGAATGCATTGTGTTCAGCGCCCATCCACTTTAAATAATTTTCCTTTTGGCCCTAAACTTCCTTTTCTTAATATATAAAAAATGTATTAGGAGTTTGCAGTGAAGAGTAACTAGAGATTATTTTTCCCCCTTTCAACTGGAATAAGTACAGAAGGAGTGTCTGGCTGATAATGGATCTGCAGCAGCACAGCTCCAAGGCCTTTATTGTCTGTGTTTTTCATTAAGTGATGTATGTCTTCCCAGTAATACAGAATTGCTAACAAAGGGGTGTTGTCAAGTGTGGAGGAGCAAATTGATTCAAATCTATTTTTGGAGTCAAATAAATTTCCTTGAAACATTAAAAATAAAAAATTACTCCATGCTGACAAGAGGTCCTAAAAAATTGGTCTGTTGAGGTAATTTATATGTGTGTACACACACAGACAGGTATTCTGGTCTGGCTTTTTACTTTGAGACAGTTATAAAAGTGATTGAAAACAAAGGGAGTTGTTTGGGAGCACTGCTTCAGTGAATCAAAACTATTAGGGATTTTACTGTTGTGAAAACAGGATTTATTTAATAGGCCTCTCCAAAGTGTTTTTCCCCTCTGCCTCCAAGCCAGAGTGGACACTGGCATGTGAGATGATTGCAGGCTGTGAATTTTCAAAGGGGTTTAAAGTAACAAGACCACCCCAGTTGCTCTGCTAATGCTGCTGCTGCTGCCCTTCGAAAGAATTCTGTAAGTGTTTGAATTGCAGCAGCAGCACAGTAATTGAGGAGACTTGTCCAGGAAACAACTTATGAATGTTTCCTTACCCGAGAGCTCTTTGGTCAAGAACATTAAAGCAAATGTAGCTTAAAGAAACCTAGTAAAAACCTTAATGTAACAGCATTGATTTTCTGATTTGTGCTCTTTTTTTTTCTCTTTTCTTCTATTTTAATGTATTTTCTAACAAATTACAGTATTCCACCCATTGCCTAAGAAGTTTTAAAAAACCCAATTGAGCAATTAAACAGGTTTCCAACAGCTTCAGTTACAAAGCCATTGGGCTGCATGGAGAATATGCTGGCAACAAACAACTGATATAATTTAATGAGGTGTAACTGAGTAATTTGGGGCATCCAGCAGGTTTTTTTGCTATAAAGGGCTACATCTGAAGGCCTCTTTAATAAGTATCCTGTGATTGGCTTTTGGAGTTGTCCTCACAGAGCAGTTTTGAACCGCATTGTGGTGATGCTGATCTGTGGGCCCTGAGCTCCTGCTTTTCACTCATTTAATTAATTAGAGAAAAACAGAGCCAGAGGATAAGTGACTCTAAGGTCTCATACTTTCTTTTCACATTGTAGTACTTACAAACAACTTGAACAGGGAGAAGGTGACCTTGCTTGTAATATTCCTTTTTTTTTAATATGAGGAAAAATCTTTTGTCCTTTACATTCACATGCTCTTAAGTTATGGGTAGTGAGTTGCTTTAGATTTGGATTCTTTTGTTAGGAAGGTGGTGTCCATCTTCTCTTGCAGAATTGGTCATAAGTTTGCTGAACTCGTGTGCCATTACAGTAATAGCACTATTTTGAGAGCACTTAGTGTTGCACACTTCGTGACACTGCTTATGTACTCTCTGGGTCTGAAAACATCTGTGGTGTGGCTATTAAAAGGGACAGTAATGGCCACTAAACCGAAAACTACTACAAAAAGAGATCATTTTTTCCCTTTTATTTTTCAAATACTAAATTGAAATGCATTGATCCATGTAATAGCCATTTCTCTGGTGTGAACTGCCACCAGGTCTGTTTTTTGTTGTCGATGCGATGTGAGTCCATAATGCCCTGGCTTTGATCAAGCCTTCCCTGCTTTTGGAGGGCCGGATGTCTGGAAGAGTCCTTCCTAGAAAGCAAGTCCACTTGATCACACATACTCAGGTCTTCCTCAGAAAGAGAGAGACCTCTCCCAGAAAAGTGTCCACATCCACTGCCCTCCCAGACCAGCTGCTGGGCTCGCCAGCTTCCCTCATCCACTGAGCAAGAGTGAGGCAGCAAGTAGGGAATTTCTGCCTTAGAGAAGTGTGAAGTACAGATTTAAATGTATGGTGCCTAGTGCTGGCTGTTCATATATACTCTAGTGTGTGTGAGTGAGGATGGGTAAGCAGTGTACTGGAAGTTTCCTGTGTCCCATATTTTTAACCCCTGCCAGAGGGTGTCGTTGGAATCACTGCAGTGAGCGAAGATGGCACTCCCAAAACATCAGAAGCTTTTCAAACACACATTATGCCAAATAGCAGGTACCTAATGGGAGGGCTCTCCACAAAATGCCAGTTTTTAGTCTTGGTCTGTTTGATCAGTTTGCTACTAAAATATGTTCCGCTTCCAAAATGTGCCCAGTAGTTTGAATCAGTATGGTACTTTGGTACCATCACTTCATCACTAATATTTGAGATGTTTGTTTCGAAGATTCACACTGTTGGCTTTTGACAATTTAATTTTTTTTTTTTTTTTACTGCTGTGTTTCAATCTCATTGCCTTCCAAGCCCTGACTATTTTGTAAATGATTCTTACTAGTACTTTATAGAGAAGGTCCATAGGTAACATTTCTCATCATATTCATGGATATCGCAAAAAGAATTCTGTTTCTTTACCTTAACCTTGATGACTGAACCTTAAAAGAAATATGTTAATCAACACCCAGCTGCTTCAATATTTATGCTGAAACAATATCTTGGTACTGGAACTCCTTTTAGAGAAGTGTGGTTTATAATCCAATAACTTCAAGTGTTGCAGGATGAAAGGAGATCTGGTACTTCTGACAGCGTACTCAAAACACCACCTAGTATAAACCAAGCCTGAATGAGGGTTTAGGTGGCTATGTCTCTTTACCTGTGAGCATTTGCTTTTAAAAAGCATTGTATTTCAATCAGATAGTAAAACAATAAAGCTCTACATCTGCTTGCGCACATAGGCCATTATGGAAACTGTGCTGGAAAAGCTGCTTGGAGGTTAGCTTGATGATGTCTGCTTCCTTGTTTGATTTTGAGAGTTTTTTCAGGTGTGGATTCTCAAGTTATGGACGGATACAAATGCAGTTAGAAGTACTGCAGTCAGGCTGTTGAAATTATATACACGCAGGAAAGCTAGGAAATACGTTTTGCATGGGCAGCTGCTTGAAATGTTTTGCAAGTGCTTCTTAGGCACCTAAGAAAAAAAAAAAAGCTGACAGGAAAACAAAAATCTGGCATTGCTCGCTCTAATAGTTGAAAGCTTGGGGTTGGAGCCAAAGGTCTGAAATAGAAACAGGCAACATAACAATCTTTTTTGGTGAGTAATATAGAGCCTCTGTTAGAGTTCCTAACTCAGTCCTAAATATATAGCAGGTGAACTAGCAAGCAGTGGAGAGAAACTTGTGAAAGAAGGAGAAAATGAGCTGCATTATACTTGGTAAGCTCTATCAGAGAACTGACTCATTGACTAAAACTGGTTAAACCAGGGTGCTTGAGCCTTCAGGAATTAGATGCCTTTACAGGCATCTGTTTAAGGGAAACCCACACCTTTCATTTAAAAAAAATGCCATTCTACTTTAATGGGCCAAGTTGTCTTATCCAGAAAACTTTGATCAAAAACTTTGGTGGTTCTTCAAAGCTGATCGTAACCACTGTGGGTAGAAAGCCAAAGTGAAAAGTATGTGAAGGTTTTTCATACCTCCTGCTTTCCTTTTAGTTGGAAATGCCAGAGGAGGGACTTTCTCATTTCCCATGTGGTTGTTTCCCCCATTTCTGATCATATTTGGAGTCCTTGGTGAAAAGAGGGTTGTGATTCATGATTGTGAAACCTTTTTCTTGTTCAGAGAGCAATGTGACCTGAGCAAAAGGCTGATCTAGGCTGAGAAATAGGTGATACTATTATTCCTTCTGTATTTTTCCACCACTAGCACAAACTTGGGCTTAGCAGTGAGAAGAACTGAGGCTGTAGTCTACTACAAATGCCCTCATCTCATCTGTGCTTAATGGAAGTAAATGATGCTTAGCATCTCACAGGACTTCCCTTCATACCCTGGTTTAAAAGAGGGGTTAAGTAGGTTACAGGAGGTATTTCTGCTGCCTGTTTCATAAAGGTCATATATTTCCATCCCCTGCTTCAGAAACAAATTAATTTAGGAAAAGTCATGAGTGGTAACAGAGAGGGGCAAAACTTCACCCCCTCAAGCCTCCCCCCTGTAAAGTCAAGAAAAGCACTGTTGGTATGTGAAATCAGTTCAAGGGGGAGTTTAAGTGCTCTCCACTCATCCGAAACTGTCTCGGGAAGGTTTATGAAACTCCAGAAAGGCAGTTGTAAGATTGTAGTGGGTGGGAAGAATCAAGAAACTGGGTGGAGTGGTGAGAAAATTTTAAGAATAGCTGGCAATTAATCTTAGCTCCTGGGACTTAGGGACTTTCCAATGCTGGCAGGTCTCAGTATGTGTGTTGTTATTCAGGCTGCATGCCAAGAATATTTAATGCTGACTGCCGAGTGTGTTGGAGAAAAGTCATTGTGCAGACACTGTCACTCAAAGGAAATGCGCCACACCATAATCATTGGTTCAGCAGTCATTTTGCAGACAATGAATGCTGACATTTGGGTACCAAATGGAACAAATAGCAAAAAAGGTGGGTGGGTGGGGAAACCTTTGACATTTTGCTAGTTAAGACCATTAAATCTGTTAGTATATATTGTCTGTACGTGGGTCCTGAAATGCTGTTGCAGTTTTGATAATGACAGTGCTGTGAGAGGGTGTTAGGGCACGCAGGGAAAAGCTGATAGTTGAAATAACAATGGCCCTTTATGGTGAACCCCCCCCCCACCACGTGTCACTTTCCTGAAAAAAAATGTACAACATAAAGCAGTAAAACCAGAGAAGAATTAATAAAGGGTGACAGAAAAGAGGAAAACCAAGTTTGGATATAATGTAAATATGCGAGTTGCCCTGCAGATTTCAAATGAGCCTGGACTTCAGACCTTATTTTGTGTAATATGCTACCTGTCAGTTGTGACAGGCTGAGATGTGCCCTTCCCACTGCAGTATGTCAGTGAGTGCTTACGGAATGAGCCTATTTAGAGAGCTGGGCTGGGTGGGGAGACTGACTGAGCAAATAAAGATATGGGGGTCTCTTGCTGAACTAAGCCAAGCAAAGACACAGGGCTATGTGAAATGTGTGAACATGGCCATGCTGTTGCCCCACAGATGTCCATGCAAGGAGCTTCCAAGCCACCTCATCAGCACCAGGGCCACCCACGCTGAGCACTGCATGGGGTGCCCCTGACACTGAGCAGCGATGCTGGCACTCCCTGGAACCTTGCCTGCACCCGCCACATCTCGCCTGTCACCCTCCAGCCCTGCCAGCGTGCTGAGGCAGCTCCAGGAGAAGGGGAGAAGCAGGAGACAGGCAGAAAGGCAAACACACCGCAGCGAGCAGCAGGCTCTCCGTGGTTGCTGCAGGGCCAGTTGGCCGCCTTATCTTTGAGACTTGACTTGATAACCCTGGCGCCAGCGCCGGTCTCTTGCAGATTATCAGCCAGTCACTGCCTCAGATGTGCAGGACAGGATCACTGCCACACTTTGTCACGGTCCTTGAGGGAATACATGTAGTGCTCCAGGGCACTTTGAGAATAGCCTCAATTATTAATAACCATTATGATTTTTTTCTGTCAGACTCTGAAGTCTTGCTGATCATCATGGATTATTTATTCCCTGTAGTGCCAATTGCACCAGTTGTGTATCATCAGCCCTCTAGCGCCTACCTTTCTGGCTGGCATCTTTTTTCCTATGCAATACCCCCTGTTAGACCACAGGTGTAGTGATCTGTCTGATCAACAGATGTATTCTCCGTTCCCCACATTGTAGTCTTGTGACTTCAGAAAGTTCAGCCATGCCCTCAGTTTATTCAGGAAGTGTTTGCGGTAAAGGACAGGTAAAGGATGCATGGGGCTCAACTTTGTTTGTGCCTCAAGGCTGTGTCCCATGGAGGTTGTAGTGGTATTAATGGTATTTTTCATATGATCCTTTCAGTTGTTCAAGACATCCTTCTCCTCATCCAACTGGTGCTGAAGTGTTTCCCCTCCTGCTGCTTTTCAGGGATAGCTCGATGCATGTCCATCATCATCATGGCTTCCTTCCCAAAGACCATGTGAGACAGCTTATTCTGAAGGCAAGATCACCTCCAGCTTGCAGAATTACTATTCCTGGTCTTGCAAAAGCTATCTTTTTTTATCCATCATTGGAATACAGCCTATATGTATTCTTTTGACAGCCTTTACCTCACAAAGAGATCTTATTTCTGCCTGAAAAATACTGCCTAACTAGAACTGGTTGGGTATTTTTCAGACAGATACGTACGTGTGGCCATCGCAGGTTGTCCCTCTGACGTGGCAGTCCTGTGCATTCCGCATGGCTGTGACAGTGCAGGCCTTACCCCGTCTCCAGCACTCACCACACAGAGCTGACTCACAGCAGACTCTGTGGGAGGCAGTCTCAAATGTGACTTGTCTGGGATAGGAGTTATGTGGAACTTTCGTGGAGGCCCCCCAGGGCATGGGACCCTCCTGAGGTTTATTGATGGAGCAATGAAGGCCCCTTCACGTCTTTGTCACTGCAGGCGGATGCCCTTGTGTCTCCCGGATGCCACCAGAGCCCTCTGCAGAAGCAGCTGAGGAAACCAGTTCTCGCAATAATGACATGGGAGAAGCTTAGGCTAAATAAAGGAGCAGGCAACAGATTAAGAAGAGATTGGAACAACTGGTCAATGTAAAAAACCTCCAAAGCAAGATCGAGATACTGAACTGAGCAGACAAAGAGAATGAGCAACAAGGACATGTTCACAGGCACTGAGACTAGTAAGCATCCAATAAGTTTGCTGTCCAGCCTTCCCTTTATTAATTGTCTTTTCTTCTGCCTGAACATGAAGAATAAATATATTCCCTATTTTACAACATAGAATTACACTGCAGAGAAAACCAAGCATAACAGTGTTGGGCTGGGGAGAAAACTCCTGGGCTAGAGGCCTCGACTGAGGGAAGTGAGTCCACAAGGGGTTGAGAGTGCATATAGCCGTAAGCACTTAATGGTAATGTTAAACCAGTCTAAAGGCTTAGTGCCTTCAAAAAGGCTATTCCCTTGCTGTATTCCTTTCCTTCTGCAGTGAGCAGGGAGTTACACTAGAGGGAAAGGTCTCAGTGTTTGAAGGTCTTTGTGTCTTCAGAAGCTTTTCTAGCCCCAGGAGCAGGAAATTGGAGTATGAGGCTGGGGAAGGGGGACCTCTGCTTTAGATGATGGTCTGCTACTGGAAGAGCCAAACCTGCTGTGCAGAACTGAGCCCCCTGTTCAGCATCACTAAAACTCTCAGAGCAGGTTCCCATAGGAACAGTGGAGGTGTAGTCACCCTCAGGTGCCCAGGGCTCTGAGGTTTAGGTTTACTCCTGGAGAGGTAGAGGCTTGTCTTTTAAGCCAAGACTTGAAGCAGGTTATGTAAGCTGGAGAGGAGAAGAGCTCCAGAAGAAAGCTGAACACCAGGAGTCGAACGTGGTAATAGGAGCATTTTTAATGTTGAAGTCCTATTGTGGGTTTCACTGTGTTTACACATGGCTTATTTCTAACACTGTTTTCTTTGCTTGTGAGATATAGATAGCCCCAACACAGCCATAAAAACAGATAAAATAATTTACAGAGAATGTGTGTGCATATTGCATTCAAAAAATAACCTATGGGCTTTGCGGTATATAAAATGTTAACTGAATGCCGGTATAAAATTGGCATCTGGTGTCATCAGCGAGACAAGATTATAGACAATGATGAGACAGTGATGTTACTAATGCTATTGACATGCGAGAAGAAGCAGTAGGAATTCTTCCCTTTCGTGTCATCAAAGTCTGAGCACATAGTTAAAGCCAGAGAAGAGTGTGTCTGACAGGGAAGAGCACAAGAGAATGCTGATTTTCTGTAATATTTTTATGTTGAGTTTTTCCCATTTATTTTCCTACAAAGAGGCTGGTTTGTTTAGCCTTGAGGCTGAAATTGGCTGTAATTTCCAAGGACAGTAAATTTTGTGTGTGCAGTACAAGCAATGGTATTTTCCAAAAAATATCCTTTTCAAGCTTGTGAGTACAAGAATTCAGAGACGCTAATTTCTGGGATGTGTAGGGATAGGGTAAGTGGAATCAGTATTCAAAATTCAGTTAAAGTAAATATGGCATCACCTTGCAACCCTTATGAGAAAACCCCAGCATTTTGTATTATAATTACAGGCAGCCCTACTATCAGAAGAGATTCCTCAAGCACAGGCAGAGAGTAGGACTCAGCCTGAGCTTTGGGTATCTTTCAAATGAACCCTTCTTTCTGAGTGTGTTACACTCCTCTCCCCAAGGATGTCCTTCTGCTTTAAGGGCTTTGCAGCCTCGCAGTGAAGGAGGAGGGAGCAGCATTGCTGAGGACAGGAGGTTAAGGAGTAACCTGATTGGAGAAGAAGCCAAACTAAACAAAGGTTTAGAAATATCGCTGAAAATAGTATAACTTACCATTTTCCTTTGCCAGTGGCTGACACACCACATTTTTTGTTCTTTAAAACCACAGTGAACCATTCCCAAAAAAGGAAGTGTAACCTCTGTTTTCTACACTTCTATCCTTCCCCTCATCTGGGGAAAACCTTTCCTTGCTGTATTTCTCATGACTGGCGGATTTCTTCACAGAGTTTCTGCTGGGGGCTGTTTGTTTTATCTCGCATTTTGCATCAGATAACAGACCTGTATGCTGCATAGATTAGAGTTGGCAAATTTTGCCACTGACTTCTTTAGGCACAGATAAAATGCCTCAGTCTCCCCCTCATATCTATACTTAGAGCAAAATTTTAAAATGTCTATTAATGGGAGCCCTGAGTGATCTCTGCATTTCCTTTGCTCCTCGGCTGGCCACGTGTGCTTGCTAATGAGACTCACGAATATTAAAAGTGGAATTTGGAGCAGAGCAGAGGCCAGCCTAATAAATCTGCTGTTAGTTCAGGCTCTGTGGTGATGTGGCTGCACCCGGGGGGAGGAAGGGCAGAAGCTGGGCGTCGGGCCTGAGGGACAGAAAAGGAAGTCAGCCGTGGGCAGGCAGAGAGGCAGAATCTCCGTTGCTGAGGGCTAGAGGCAAAAAACAGCTTCTGAAGGAGTGCTGGGGGCAGGAGAGTGTGCAAAAACAGGCTGTAGCAATTTTATTTCAGGTGGTTGTACTGCAATGCGAGGATGAGTGGTTTTGGCATAAAAGGTTCTCCATACTTAAGAGTAGAAACTGAGAATATATTTTTTTTATTATTATATATATGCATATAAAATTATAAAAGGTTAATGCCTTAATGTGCAAGCCTCTTCCACGAAGACAAAGCAATCAATTTTTCTCCTTCTAGTACAGCCAAGATTTTATGCTGACCAAGCTCTGACTTCAAAGCTGACCCTCCTCTGAGCAGGGGACTAGGCATGCTGACCATGGGAGGTCCTCTCCAGACCAGAATATTCTGTAATTCAGTGATTCTGAGAACTGAAGGTGAAATCACCGCTCCATTCACCTCTGATGCCAGCAAAGCTGGAATCTCACCCTAAAAGAGTGTTGATTGTAGTCAGTCATGACCAACAGAGGAAGAGCAATTTAGATGTGAAAGGCTCTGTATGTTCCAGGTTTGAATTTGATGGATGTCAGCTAAAGTAGCTTGCTTGCCATGTTAGAGCCACTGACTCCTGTGAAACAGACAGGTGATATCCACTTCCCACTGAACAAAGGTCCTTCCCAAGCAGCACTCATTTAGAAATTGGTTGGTAACTCAGCAGCAGAGGCGAGGATTTGAGTTGTCACAGTGGCCTCACCACTTGCTCGTGTTTCTCTCTCCCACATGCAAGCACGAAGAATGCTTTAAAGAGCGAGATTATGGCTGTTAGGAGTTTCATGTGCCTCCAGGCCAGGCAGGGAGCAGGCTGGAGCTGTGTCTGTTTGGCACATGAAGAGGGAGGTTTGGTTTCAGGAACTGGAGGTCTGGTGCTGTTGTAAGCATCAAGTCCATACAAGTGTGAGAGAAGAAAGCTGCCGGAAGAGAGTAGTTGCTCTCCAGAAGGGCCACTGGCTGGGACTGGAAAACACTATCAAAGACAGAACACACAAAGCTGTAGATGATTAAAGCTATGGAACAGCTCTAAACCTATGATGAATTAGACATTTGATGGACGCCAGAATTTCTGCAAAGTTACTTGCAAATGCTAAATTTCACTATTATTCTCTCACAAAGTGACTGTGTTTTTTTATTGTGCCTTCTTTAAAGACGGTCATGAGTTGTAGCTATGCAGAAAAAATTGTTTCCCTGAAGTTATTTAATTCCAATTATTTCTCCTCAATCACATTCAGAAGAGACTTGGTAGAGGGAGGACTACCAAAACTCTGGAAAACAGATCTGAACAGCTGAACCTCATCACTTTGTGAAAGATTAGGAAGGGACGAAACCTCAAACTCCTGACTGAAGTTGGCCAAAGTAAATACAGAGTGGAATCTTTAGGGGGTATGATGAAACTGAAAGTAGCAAACAAGTAAGGCCATCAAATATATTCAAATCACAGGTTGCACAGGACATTTGCCTTTCCTATGATTGATTCTATTAAGCCAGACCATCATTTTTTGGGCAAAATAGGTCCTTTATTTCATCAGTAGTCCTGGCATCAGTGGGATTACTTGTATAAAAAATTATTCTTTAATGTGAGTGAAAGTATTATAATCTAGTCCTTTGTTTAGATCTTATATCCCCATTTATATTTCTTGCCCATTTAGATTTGGAGCTCCCTGGGAAAGAATGACCCAGGAAAGAAGTGCAACTGGTTGTGTTTCCCCCACAGTCAAAATGTCACTTATACGAAAGAGCTTAAGTGTCAAAAGGAAACATCTTTACCTCTATAAGAATATCCATTTTTATATAATTTCCTTTGAATTTAGACAAAATGGCTACTTTCCCATGGAATATTTTATTCCTGCCTAAAGTGTTACTTCCCTTTTGGCCAGTTCTACTGTAAAGAGGCTTTCTGAACACAAAGTCACTGGCAATAAGCAGAACTGTGGGTGTGATTTTTCTTACTGACCTTTCTATCTTAAAAGTTACTCCATGTTATGTCTGTTGGAGTTTCTTCATACTATTCTCTTTATGGATGATTAGATTTGAATAATATAGGAAAAGATGGCATGTGTATGGATCCTTGTTAAAGGGCAAGAAAGTGCAGTTCTGTAACTCAACAAAATTTCCTGAAGTATTTATTTCCCACTACTTTTTACATTGCTGTTACATTCCTTCTAAAGGAGAGATGAATGCTTTTGCTGAGAACTGTGAATTTCTTCACACAATTCATTCGGGTTGTTTCATCTAGTCCAACCCCCTGCAATGAGCAGGGACATCTTCAGCTAGGTCAGGTTACTCAGAGTCCTGTCCAACCTGTTCTTGAACATTTCCAGGCATGGGGCATCCACAACTTCTCTAGGAAACCTCTTCCGGTGTTTTACCACCTATTTGTAATTTTTTTTACTTATATCTACTCTAAATCTACCCTCTTGTAATTTAAAACCATTCATCTTTGACCTAGTGTAACAGACCCTGCTAAAAAAATTTGTCCCCATCTTCCTTTTAAGTCTGCTTTAAGTATTGAAAGGCTGCAAAAAGGTCTCCCCAGAACCTTCTCTTTTCCAAGCTGAACTATCCCAACCCTTTCAGTGGATGCAGCACTCTGGGTGGGGTCTCACCAGATTGGAGTACTGGGGGACAATCCCCTCCCTCTCTCTGCTGGCTGGGCTGCTTTGGATGCAGCCCAGGGCACGTTTGGGTTTCTGGGCTGTGGGTGCACATTGCTGGCTCATGTCCAGCCTCTCATCCACCAGCAATCCCAAGTCCTTCTCCTCAGGAATGCTCTCAAGCTGTTCTCCACCAAGCCTGATTTATGCTTGGGATTGCCCCAACCCAGATGCAGGACCTTGCACTTGGCCTTGTTTAAGCACATGAGCTTCTTCTCTCATTGAATTGCAGCACCTGCAGCTATTCTCATCCTCCTTGTACGTGTGTGTTCCCTTTGTTAGGCATGTGTGCTTGAGCTACCACCACCTCGCTGCACGCTGGCTGTTACGAAGCTGCTGTTGACTGAATTTCTAAGAAATGCCATCAGATGTATCTCTCCCTATCTTATTTTTCATTTTTACAAGTAGTACACATTGGAACAGGAAAATAAAGTGTGTTCTTTTTACCGTTCAAAACGCTGCTTGGAAACAATACATGTCAGCTCCAGGCTTAAAGTGCTAAATAACCTTGTTTCATAAACACACAGCTATTTTGCTGAAACAAACTGCTTCATCAAAATGTTGAAAAATGTACTGTACCACTGGGACAGTTCTGCCATGGACAGCTTTATTCTTCTCTCTTCTGTTATTTGTGCTTTAGGAAAATAAAAAAAGAAACAATATAATCACTATTGTTTTTATTACTCAAATATTTGCTCTGGAACCTGGAGAAGAGAACTAGTTATTATACACTAAGTAAATTATACCTTTAAAGGAAGCAGTCGTAAAACAGTGTTACATTAACCCTTCTGCAGCACCTAGCACCTCATTCTTCTTTGGCTGTTGACAAACAAGGCCAATTAACATCAGCAAGATAATTAACTACAGCTCCAGGTAGCATTTGCATCCGGTCTATTGCTGTTTGGAAGCTGTCTCTTCTCCTCACCTCCTTGCAGCTTGAAGGTGCTAATTTTAACACCTACAAAGTATGGAGTTTAGATTTGGTTGAAAGGAGAGCAAGGCTGCTTTTTTCCTTATTATTAAAACATTAGGTGAATAATTATAATAGTGAAGTGATTTCAACCTTCTGCTAGACTTTTTTTTATGTTTTCCCCAAATCATTTGCACATTCTGGGATGCTTTTTTAAAATTTCTTATATTCCATATGGCAAATAATTATTTTTCAATGTCATGTACTTAGAGTGAGAACACTTTGTGGATGGACTTAAGCGGTGGTCCAAAACCAGAGTAATCATGTTTGTTGCCAAGGAAAGAAGAATATTTTTCCTGGAGGCACAACAGTCATTTTATTAAATGATTGTACCACCTGGAAACAAATTAATGCCTTTATTTTAAACTGCCATTCAGAAGTCTAATGCTTTTATTTCAATGGGAAAGAAACTTTTAGGAAGATTACAGCTCACCTGTTCTTGTAGTTTTTACTGGGGTGTGCTAAGTTCATATAATTATCCATTAGAGTGTTATTTGCCTTGGTTTTGATGAGGCTGTTCTTAACTTGCAAGTCAACAGTTGATCCTACTGTTATTTCCTTTCTGTCTGATACCTCAGCTCATTTTGGAGTGAAGAAGAACATATGCAGCAGGTGGGCTGTGTTTCTAATAATTAGTTTTCTTAAACATGTTATAAAGAGCCTTGCCAAGAAAATATCACTGTAGTGTTTTCAGCCCAGCTGGCAATGTATTGGAGCCTGGGGAGGGGAGGATAGAACAGCAAACTGAGCCTTTGGAGTCTCTCAGCCAAATTCACCTTGGGTGAATTTGGCTCTTCTGTGCTCTAGAAAATGTTTTTGCCTGCAATTGTGTGGAAGGAAACTGAGGCACTTCTGGTGGGCACCTTGCACGATGAATGCGCACATCTATTTTCCCCTCTGAATGAAATTCTTACCATAGTTTCAGTTTAGCAAGGAGCTCTTGAGGTTGAGAGGAACCGCACAGCTCAGTTCTCTGGCTCAATTGCTTGAGTGTATGGGCACCCAGAACAAGAACAAGGCTGATGGACAGCAAAGTTTGAACAAAAGCTCCCTAGGCCTTCCTTTCCCAGCTTTCCAAGCCTGAAATAGGTAAGATATGTCTAAGAGCAATAGCAGCAGGGGTGCAGCATGGGTCTGTGTTTTGGCAGCAAGTCGGATTTCACGGTCTCTAGACCAAAAATGCCTCAGCCACGTAATGCAGAGTGCTGACACAGTATGAACTCACACTAGCATTTCAAATCTCTTCCAAAATGTTGAGGGATTAAGATTTTGACCACTTATCTTACTATCTGATCAAGTCGTTGTCTCTCTTCCTGCAGCAAGCATAAAATCCATATGCCTTGGCTAATCAAATGGAAATATGATCTTGGGCCCATTCCTGAACTGAGTTGAATTTGTATTGCTGAATTATATTTGTCAGGCACTGCACTGGCTGTGCAGTACCAGTGTGGCTGCTCCCCTCCCTTCTCCCAGAAGGGAATGCAGAAAGGCTGGAGTGGTACTCCTTAGCACTTTTCCAAAGATTGCTGAACTGTTTTGGCTGGACCACTCAAATAAACTCAGTTTTATGAAACATGGAAAAGTTCAGTACAGTTACCTGCATTTGAAAAGTGCCAGGTAATCCTGTCAGCCCTGGGTCTTCTACAGCAAGTCAGACCCAGAATACATACTGCTCTTCAGGTAACCATGATTAGCAGATGTGTGGTATGGCACTCAGCTTATTTTTAAAACTTCATGTCAAGTAAACTCTGTCATACGAGTGAGCTTCTTTTCTCCAAATTAAACATGACTTTTCGGTAGGAAAAAAATGATCCGTTTTTTTTAAGGCATTTAGACTTGGATTTTTTGGGAAGAAATCAAATCAAGGGCCTCTTCTACCTCTTTGTGACATTGCCTTGATAGAAGCTTGGTGTAGAGAATGCTTAGCTTTTATATCCGATGTGCTATATGTGTAAGGTAATTTCGGTAGCATTGTGCTATAGTCTCCTGACAGCCTCTGAAAAATGAGTGGATGTTGCCCTTTTCCTACCCAGTAGGGTAATTCTGAAAATGTTGCCAGGATGCAGCCACCTACCTCAAACTATTGCTAGAGGCACTTTAGCAGCAAGGCCCATTTGTGCAGTAAAAGCTCTGTGATTAATTCAATACACATGAAGCACTGCCCACCCTGGGGAAAGCAAGAATAGGATCAGAGAAGATAACCAGAGACTTTGAAGTCTTCAGGAGGACAAACAGGTGTTGTCTGTGCCACGCTGCCTCCCTCTTTGCACCTTAGTCTGGAGGATACATTATTTTCTTCTCTGACATACAGGACTTTTGCTTCAGGAAGGTTTTTTTCTTAGTAAAGTCTGAGTCCTGATGCGTGAGCTAAAAGCCATCTGTGTGCTTTTTTTCTTTTTTTCCTTTTTGGGTGTTACTGTTGCAACTGACTCTGCAGTCCATGGATATGAAAAGGTTGAACAAGAAAGTAAAAAAACCACAAAATACCCTTTGGGGAAAGGAACATACAGTCAATCACCTCAAGGTCATATAAAGTACGATGGGTTTGTGCACTGGTGCAGGTTGAACAGATTTGATTCATTAATCAGAATTCATACTGTGTTTGCAAAAAATAATTGACATTAGCAGAGCAATGTTACTTAGGAATTTGATATTAACCTCTCTGTTTAGTTATATTGAGTTTTAGAGGCAGAAAATAAGCCTTTGCTTGTTTAGTAAAAATGTTCAGTCTCTTTTATTAGCAGAGCAAACCTTTTGTCATATTATGTAGGAAAAATGTTTTACTTTTTAGCAATTAAGTAAATACCAAATCATTGTGCTGTGGTTTGGTAAAGGTCAGTGCCAGATTCTGAAGGGTGCTGCACTCTGAGGGAGTTCTCACGCACATTAGTGAGGGGAACCAGAAAGAAAATTTCAAGCATTAGCACAATATATTTTTTTAAAGGGTATATTTTTCTCAGGGGGAGAGGTGAGGAGGAGTGGGAAAAGAGAGGGGTCAGGATAGGGAG
The DNA here is from genome assembly GCA_013397845.1 of Melanocharis versteri. Lineage (NCBI taxonomy): Eukaryota > Metazoa > Chordata > Aves > Passeriformes > Melanocharitidae > Melanocharis > Melanocharis versteri. The sequence goes on from VZTG01003808.1 coordinate 1,436,438, forward strand.
GATGTGTTGGGGAGAGGAATTCATTAAGTGCTGGCTGAAAATGCAAAACTGAAGGCAAGAAAGAGTTGTATTGGTACATATTTAAAGGAAATTAAGGTGAATTAAATTTTTCTCTAGTAAAATAAATTCAAAATTATTTGATCATGATCTAATAATTGCATGTTGTGGGTGCTGCTTATCCTGAAAATCACAGAATGGACTAGGTTGGAAAAGATCTTTAAGGTGATCAAGTCCAACTGTTAACCCAGCACTTCCAAGTTCACCACTAAACCTTGCCCCCGAGTACCACATCTACACATCTTTTAAATACCTACAGGGATGGTGACTCAACCACTTCCCTGGGCAGCCTGGTCCAGTGCTTCACAACCCTTTCTGTGGAGAAATTTTTACTAACCCTCTCCTCCCATCACTTTTTGTTTCATTGGATCATGCCATCTTGCTGCCCCATCTGGCTGGGATCAGCGGTGACTGACAGACTGGGTGTGCTGCTCTACAAAAATCAGCAGCAGTCCTCCTAATGGGGTGGTGAGCCTGGATGAGGGCACTCAGCGCTGCAAATCTGCTACTCCCAATGCTCCACCCAGGCACCTGTATTAGCCAGTGCTCCTGCACATGTGCAAGTAGCAGCTCACTGGGTGAGCTCCGTGGTTTGTTAGCTCAGTGCCAGGTATAATGCAGCTTTGATCTGTGAAGCATCCATAAATATGTCTACAATCCGCATGGCTGGTCCACTCTTGCTGATGCTAAGTATCTGTCCTCTGGGGAAATCCTGGTGAAATCAATGGCTCGGCAGAGGTATTGCTCAGTTTAACAAAGACGGCAAAAGCATCTCCTCCTACACTTCATTCTTAATTGAAGACATGTTCCACAGCAGGAGTGTCTGGTTTGTGTCCAGTGTGATCATTCCTCCCCTTTACCCATAGTCTGATTAAATGGATTGTTTCAGTGAAAGTGAGCACCTCTCCATAACCACTGTCCTCCTCCTGGGGACTCCTTTCCTCACCATTTGAGGGACATTCAGCCACTCATGCTGGAGCGAGGTGAGCTTGGGAAAGGTCCCAACCGAAAGGAGAAAATTCATGTTCCCCAGGTAAGTCTCATGAGGAGCTGCAAAGGTGGTGGTTAAGAGAAAGAGCATGAATTCCTCTTTGCTTACAGCAGCTAGGTCCTTCCCCTTGTTTTTGGGCAACTGTTGGGTACGGAGCTGTCTGCTCCACGGTTTCCATGTGCATGTGCTAGGTTGGGCTTTCTGACCAGGGCTGGGGTCCTGCTGGTTATTCAGGAAAGCCATAGGTGCTAGTGTTTTGTTGTGAGATGGGAAAAGGGCTGTGGCACTGTCCTTCTCCATGTTCTCAGTGGAAGGAAGGGACCTGTCTAGAATTGAAGAGTTTGGTACTACCATCCCACAGGGACAGTTGTTTAGGCACTAACTGGCCTCAGGAATTATGTTGCTGAAAGAACCTTCTAGCAGAAGAGTTGGTCCAAAATGGGTAGGATAGCAGTGTCCCTTCTGCAGAGCACTGTAGATCAGAGCTGCACACAGCCGCTGACACACCTTGCTGTCTTAGTCAAGGGATCCCACAACAAAACAAGGACTTGCTCTCCTTCTAATTCTGCTAATTTCTATTGCTTCTATTCCCCATTTTCATCTGTTCATCTTGTCACAGTCCTCTAGTTTTTCATTTTCCTGAATAAGCACACTCTTTCAAATGGGGATAGACTGTCTTCTCTTTGACCCAGCTGGTTTTCAGTGAGTTTTGTAGCTAAAATTTCTTACCTACTTACCTAGTACTTCTGGGTTCACCTCTTCACAGATGGTATCAGCCAGGGAAAGCAACACTTCCTTTTTCTAACTGTAGCAGTCTGTTGCCCTGACAGAACCCATTTTTACTGAAAGAGGCTAATAATATCTTGCTTTTCCTGCTACTGCTCTGCATTCTTCCAGTACTGCAGACAATTTCTCTGAAAGCTTAACCAACATGCCCTCCTCTGTTTGCTGTGTCAGGTCAGGGTGCCACCAGTAATTTCAATGTAGCTTTGGCATTTTTCCAGCATTAGCTGCCTCTTCACTTCAGGATTCGGCCTATGCACCTCTGCATTGTTGACCTCTGAATCTATTGATTTCTGTAGCTGGAACACATTCAAGTTGCTGATGGAAAAATCTGCTTTACCTTACCACTAAAAAATGTTTGGTCCTTCTGTAAACTGCATTTTTAATTTTGGGGCTTACTTCAGGAAAATGTTGTAAACAGTGCTTGTTTATTAATAACATCTTGTTTGTTATTTGCTATCTAGATACTTAATAAAAAGTAAATACCAAAATCTTTTCTTTAGAGATTATAAACTTAAGCAGAAATCTGTACCTCCAGTGGCAGAGTTCAGTGAGATTTTTATAGAACCTCCTGATTTTCAACCTTTTCCACATCAGAGAGGTGCATTCCTCACATCTGGAGGGATAATTAGGGGCATCTGGAAAAGTTTGTGCAAAAGGGCATTCACCCTTCCACCCACCCTACTCTAAATGGAAGAGGAGACACTTCTCCAGGCAGTACTATGTAGAAATGTGCCTCTTTCTTTGGGAACACTGGAGTTCTTTGTTGCCAAACTTCAGTTGTTCTTGTGTTCTAATCTTTTCTTTTCTTACTTATTTTATCTGCCAATGACTGCTGTTTCTCATGCTTGGAAAATGTAATTAAAGACACCTGTACATCACAGACGGTATAGAATCATTTCCATCATTCTTAACATATTATGGATTGTTGATGAATTCTCAGCAGTGATTTGGCTCAGGAGAAGCAAAGTGTGTCTGATTTCACTGGCCTTCTCATTTGCACCAAGTCTGCCTCACAGTGTTCTGCTAAAAGGGGCCTTGAATCAAGAATAACATTTGTTTACTGCCACTAGTGCCTTCTGTCATGTCCTAAGGAGATCTAACATTGAAGTATTTGTTAATTGTGTTTTGACAGGCTGCATTTGGGACATTTCATACACTTAGGCCATATATATAGCCACTCATACATAAAGGGGGGAAAAATTACACTCTATGGCTGTATCTTTCTCTGGGGCAGTTTTGTTTTTCTTGGTTGTCTGGGGCTTGTGGGTTTTTTAGGAGTTTTTGATTATGTGGTTCTATGTGGCAGCTTCAATGAGTGTGGTTACAGAAGTCTGAGAAAAATGGGCAGCTGCTGATCTTGCAGTTGTGTGTTTGTCTGTGTACCTGTAGGTCGAAGGGCTCTATTATTTCTTGAAATATTCCCATCAGCTGAAACACAGAGTTTGCGTTTATGAGAACTGCAAAAATGGAATCTTAATGTTTATTTTAGTCTTAAAAAAAATACTTATGGCTGCCAAACAAAGCTATAAATTTTATTTTGTCTAAACCAAAAGAAAGGTTCAATCTTCCCAACATGAGACATTATGCTTTTTAATTCTCTTCTGAGACTTGAAGGCTCATTCAACTAGTTTAATTCCTCCCTCTGGAGCTTGTTATCCATCAGTTTAATAGGTTGATACAAACTGCTGTTTCCTGATCCTGGTCTTTACTAGTTTTCTTTTTTAATTAACTAAATATTTATTTTTCTCTCATTTATTTTTTTTTTCATACTTTACCCATCTTTCCCATAGAAATGAACCTTTTTTTTAACCAAGAAAGTGTGTTAAATAAATTTGACTTAAATAAAGTCTTATTACTGTCACAAGTATTACCCAAAGCATGTGTGTGTGTGGAGTGAGAGGTGAGAGAGTCTTTTATTTCCTATCAAGTACCTCATGTCTTGCACACAGGTTTTTCATATACTTTATCATCAGGTGTGTCTTGCAGGTTCAGATGGAGAGACTGTGCCTGTTGTAGCTGTGCCAGCTTCCCTGCTAAATGTTTGGCAGAGAAAGGTGTAAAACCCTATTCACGAACAGTCAAAAACAAGACCTAAAAGCAAATTGCCCTAGTGACCAGATCTTACATTTCCTCCCCATCCCACTGCTTCTATCTCATCATGAAACCTCAGTTCCTAAGCAAAATTAATTTTAACTGTAAAAGTAGATTTTCATTGTAGAGAAGATGGTATTTCTTAAAGTTATCCTGCCTTGTGCTTGGTTTACAAGAGTATTTATTCTAATTTGATATTGTCAAGCCCTGAATGTGTAACTTGGAAATCAGAAAAAAAAAAAGTCAGACTTTAGTCTACACACAGCCACCTCAGGTCTGTGTACCTGCCCTGTCTGGTGCATCTCTGTCCTTTCAGGTCTTTGCTTTGTAGCTGTAGAGACACAGTCCTCTCTTCTAGAAGCTGCTAATATTTTTTAAATTTTTTTTATAATTGAGATGACAGAATGCTTACAAACATCCACACAGACACACCAAATTTACACTTTTCTTCCCATGAATCTCTGTTCACTCTCTCTCCAGTAACTGCTGCTCTTTTCCTCGCTCTAAATTCACATCCAAATATCTGACTTCCAGGTGTCATCCCCTTTCTTGTTTTCTGCAATACAGGTTTACTTTTGGAATCTCTACTTACAAAAGATCGACATGAAGGTTTTGGTTCCCGTGGCATAAAACCTCCTTCCATCCACACTGAAACCCACGTTGCTTTTCAAGCGCTCCACATGCATCCAAGTAAAAACGTGAGGACTGCATATAACGTGTGCCTTTCAAAATTCAACAAAATAGGCCACTAAAATCAGTCCCAACACCCTGAGCTTTAAGAAATTATTTCCTACTGAGCTGACTGGGAATCTGGAGAGAATAACTTTGCTTGGTGTCCCACACAGTTTTGCAGACAAAGCCCTTAAAGCAATGTGCTGGACTTGTCGGTGAGTTCAGCAGAGCAGTGGACACCCTTGGCACCACAGACACGGGAGAATTCCTTGCACTGTACGTGCCCAGGTATTTGCAGAACGGCGTTCAGCTCAGTAAATCTTCTGTTTTCATTTTCACTGTGAGCTTTGCTTTCACTTCATTGTCACAAGGAGGGTCACGTTTCAGCAAGGAGAGTGGCAGTGATGAGCCACCGACATCAGTGTTGTCTGGCACCGGTGGAGGCTGAGAGTGACTGCTGCGATGTACAGCCCTTTGTGAAATAAATATCTCAGTAGCACTGCTTCAGACTTCAGATCCTGGGTCTCTGATGTGTATTTTTCTACTGGAGGTGCTGATTTTTTTCTGGTCAATTTGGTTTTAAAATAAACCATTTTCTGATATGTGGAAATAGAATACAATATGTATTCAATATTTTTGGCCCAAATTAGCTGGAATTGTTTTGTGATACTTCTGCCTACACAAAAATCAAAAACCCCAAACCACAAATGAACAAACAAACAAATAAAAACAACAACAACAACGAGGTAGTGCTTTTATAAAATCAAACCTTTTTTTTCTCTCTTTTAAATAAAATCTAGCCAGGTAATAAAATCCAAGCTGCGTGGCTATGCAAATCTACTCCAAATGAGTATGTCTCCCCCTGTTTCTAAAATCAGGTGTATATTGGAGCTTCTATTTCTAGGATTTATTTTAAAAATAAATGGGATTCTCTTTAAAAAATATTTTGCAATTGTTGCAATGGTGGTATTCCCTAATTTTTCTGAACTGCCTATTCTACAGGCAAATTATATGATAGGGGCCACTTAAATGAATTGGGAATATCTCTACAATCTCTACAAGTTTACATGAAGCCTGGTGAGAAACAGTGTTGCCAAAATCTAATAAAAATATATTTAGACCAGTTGCGTCACAGTGGCTATCCTAGGATACAAGACTGTTGGATTCCTGATGTCTAAAAGGATTGTTTACTCTTGGCTTCTCCACATACTGTACAAGAAAAATGGAACTATAAATCATAGCTTGCAAAACTTGGTCAGGCTTCGATGCCTCAGACTTGACAACTTGGCCTTACTATGAAGCAGCTGTTTCATACACTAAAGTAAATAGTAAAAATTAAGTTTTTGAAAATAAAAGGAGAGAAAGAGGGTAAAAAGAGATACTGACAGTGGAGGCTGTTCCAGTGCATGTAGCTCTGAAAGGGCAGCTGATTCCCTGGTGTGTGATAATAAGAAGTGCCTGGTTTTTTTCAATAGACTGTATATAATGATTATTTGAATCAAACCAGTCTGATGAGGAGAAGCACAGCTCCCCTCATTTTGGGGGACTGTGGTGTACATGTCATGCTCCACACACCTTGTCTTTGGCTTGTACAGTTTCAGGGCAGCAGGGCACACTAGCTTGTATTTGTTTGATTTGGAACTAAGAATGCTTTAGCAACTCACAAGGAAATAACCAGTGGGTCCAGAAGTAACAAAGGTCTTATACCTGCCAGCTCTGCTCTCCCCAGAGCGTGGCCCCAGATCTCACATGGCCAATTCATCCAATGGAAATAAACTAAGCCTTCTTCGAATCTGGTATTTTCTTTCTGCAGTTGTTTACTTCCAAAAATTCTGCTTACAAGACATGTAAACTGGAGGGAATTACATTAGCAAGATGGGAAATCCATATAGTTAGCAGGGCTGTGGTTGACTGGTTTGTCTTCTTGACTTACAGTGTACTGATGTTCAAACTGTCACCCACATTTAAGCCGTATTTAAATGGAAGTGACTCCAAACTGGCATGTAAAATTCAATTCAAACACCGTGTCAGCTCCTCTATTTGCATTCTGAGGACTGTGAGTAAAATAGCCATTAATGCTATATCTTAATACAGAATAATGAAATTTCTGGGGTCAGTTTCCTGGTGAATGATAAACAACAAAAATACAGAAGTAATGAAGCCTCATTTTAAAATGCAGATGCTGTATTCAGCAGAAAATTAAGTTAATCAATAAACTAATTTGACAATTTAAATTCTGAGTAGAGGCTCTGCATTGGACAGATTTAATGCAGTTTGAAAGACAGATGAAATTATTAATAACAAAACCAGGCTGAATATCCATTCATTCATACTGAAGGGGGGGTGTCTTACTCCTAAATATGTAACAATAGTTACACTAAGTGGCTATGTAGGAAGAATAACTTGGTTCATTTGTGTCAGTTTTGTGTATAGAAACTTGTTTGAGGGAATCTAAGCAGGAGAAACACCTGTAAATTGGTGCTGTGGCTGCACCTTGGTGTTGGTCATAGTGCCTTTAGATAACGCAAGGCAAGCACAGAGTCTGTTTAGGCTCTGTCTGCTGCATGCCCTACACTTGTTTTTACGGTGACATACAGATGTGGGAGACCATGGCCACAGAGTGATGGTCCTTCACATAGACATGGCACAAAATATCAGTGTAGAAAATCTGATTCCACTGGAGTGGTGGACAGCAGAGAGAAGGGAGATCCTAAAGTAAGTGGCTGTGGTTCCCTGAGGTATTTGGCTTCATATAATAAGCCAGATCCTAAGCAGAGAACAGCATATTTAAAGCTGCCTTGAAAAGACAATGTGGTCCCATTTTCTTCCTTGTGCTTTTCCCTTTGCTCTGATAGGTTCTTCTGACCTATCAGTCTTATCTACCTGAGCAGTCTTTTACTTGGACAATAATTCTGTATATTTATTATACTGCAGATGATTAATCTCTCTGGCTGATCGCCTTACTTCTTTTTTCTGCAGCATTGGGATTGCCATCCAGCTGCTGTCCTCCACTTGAGTTTCCTTGCTGCAGCCTCTCCTTTCCCCGTCTTGCATGCCTGTATCTTGTTCTTTATAAACTATCCTGACTGCTGTGATATTTTGGAGTCTAATACCTCAGAAATATACACAGATACATGGTTGAAAAAAAAATTACGTGAGTAGGCCAAAGACTCTGGTAAGAGACAAGAGACAAAGTTCAATTGAAAAGACATCCGGATGGCTCAGTATAGAGCACTGAATCTTTACTGTTATCTCTAAATACAACTGTATTTTCTTCCACCATCACTGATTTTTATATAATCCTGTTTTTCTGACCTTCAGACTATATGAAGAGGATCTTTCAAGTTTATAGACTTCAAGAAAATACAAGTCCAGTTATTCCAAGCTTCTCAGTTTCTTACATCATCATATGGGAAGCTGCACTGGTCATAATGTTCGAGGACCCTGTAAAGCTGAAGTCATTGTATGTCATCACAGCACAATGAAGACAGGTCCATCTTGTTGGCTTTTGTCAGGTAAAAACAGTACAAAGCTTGGCTTTGGCTCTTACAGTGCTTTTAGCCTGTCAGTGACCATATTACTTTCTTTCCATGCACAAAATAGTTTGTGCCTCTTTAGGTGCAGAGGTCATTTTGCACACTGGGTGTAGCTCCTAAAATGAGCCAGAGAGGAGGGGATATGAGCATGGGGGAACAGCTTCAGGAACTGTAAGAGAACCACTCCCAGCTAGTTAAAAAATTATTTCCATGTGAGCTAATACAATTCCTAAATCTCTTTGTGGAAACAGAGTTCACTATTATCTAGCTACATCTGGAAAAGCTCTAAGAGTAAAATTTTTATAACATGGCTATTCTAGAAGCAAAGTGGAAGCTCTGTTAACTTTCAGTCTAGTTCTCTGAATGCTCTCATGGCTCTCAGGGTATTTTCCCAGCTCTACCAGCATCTGAATCATAAGAACAAAGATTTAGATCTGGTTGTACACACCTTGTAGTTTTTAATGAGTTTTCTGAATAGCCATAGTGTGTGTTGTGCTTGTTGTTTTACGGAGAGCATCAGAGTACTGAATGCACACACTTCATATAAAAGGCTTTCTCAGGTTGCTTATGATTTCACAGCAATACAGCTTGAGCTAGCACTGAAGAGTTTATGAACACTTGATGAACAGGGCAAAGAAGCTCCCGTATCTTTGTCAAAGTGGGGGTGTGTGCAGGTGTGTGCACATTTTGTTCAGCACAGCCACTGTTTGGTGGAGGGAGCTGAGCACAATCAGCTTTCACTGATATCACTGACCACCACGAAAGATTGTTTAGGACCATGCAACTTCTCCATTCTAAAACTTGATTTTCTTATATAACGATGTCTGAAACAAGGTAAATGTCAGGTGGAGAAGCATGGGAGGGTTTTTTTGCTTGTTGGAAATACTAATAATTTTAGAAATATCAGGCAAATTAGAATCTGGTTTGTTGGGGTTTTTTTTACTTCTCTGGAGGAACTTCAGAAGGTCTGAGTGAGGTTTATTCTGAGCATAGTTACCCTTATTCAATCTAGTTCAGACATGTACCTTTTTCTCCAAGTCCCTTCGTTCAGTCCCTCTGTAGGTCACCACATATTGTGGAATTTTCCACTGCAGACAGGGCTGTTGTTTTGAATGTAAAATAGTCTGGGAAAAACACACCCCATTTTCAGTGGCTTCTCTCCATGATGAATAAATCTATAGAGGGGAAGAGGCTCATGCTTTTCCTTTCCTTGCTTTTCTGAAGCTTCAGTGCCAACAGGCAGCCCCTGTAGTCTGGATGGGTGGGATGCAGAGAAAACAGGTTTTAGAAGTGATCCTTTAGTAAATATCTGCCATTTTTATTGTCTAAATAACAGATAATTTTTATGGCTCTTCTTTTACAACTCTAGCCAGTGAATCTTCCTGAGAACAGTTTATGTACTAAACAGCTCATTTACATACCTAGAGACTGTTAGAGCAGACAACTACCAAGCTTGGTGCTTCCAGAAGCTTTGTAGGTTGCTCTGTAGAAATAACAAAGCAAATACAACCTGAAGCAGAAGTGAGATGGATCATTTTGAACAGATGTTAGGCTGAAGTACTGGATGATTGACCTATAAAACGAGGCAAAGCCACTACTGTATCTGAAGTTGTGCCTTTGTGCACTTCTGCCTAAAGTAATTTCAATCATTCAAATGAAATAATTGACCCACTGTATGCAAAACACAGAGGCGAATTTGTTCTGTGACAAGTGTATACTTTCCAAACATAGCAGTAAACCCTCCACTGTTAATAAACTGGTTTTAGCAGAATGATTGGTTAGAAAATGTGGACAAACTGCATTTGGAAAGCACAGGGAAGACAGAAACACGTTGCAAGTGTTTATGTTATTTTTCTTTCTATGTATAATTTGAAGGAATTTGTAGAAAAAAAATTTGCAGCATATTGTCCTGCCTCCCTTCTCCTCAAAATTAGAGCAGAAGATTGGGTTTTGCTAACCAGTAGCCAGCTGTGACTGTAATTTTCTCTAATGCTCTGCCATGGCTGGTGCAGGGCTGGCTAGCAGCAGGAGGCAGTCATCTTCCAGGTGCTCCTAACACAGAATTACATGTATCATGAAGCTAACAAATGTGGGGGCAAGATCACTCTGCAACCATTTTCTGGCATTTTTACCAGATTTTTGAACAGGTCAGGCTAATGGGAGTCTTTAAAAGCAAACAAACAAATAAAGAAACACAAACCCAACCAAAAATAACAAAAGGCACCAAACAAACTCCTCACAAGTGTTATGAGAGGAAGGAGTCCCTGTGCTGTGATGAAGGTTGGACATTCGATACTGTGACAGGGAAATCCCCGATCAGATTTTGTAAGCAGGGACTTCAAAGTCAAGGGAGGTCAGGCTAGGATAGCACCAAAAAGGAGTGCCTGATGTTAAAATTTAATTTATTCCTATCTAAGTATTTGGAAACATCAGATTTAATATCTCTTACTGGCTGTGTGTGTGCACATGTTGTAATCTATAGCCAGCACTTGCTTATACTAGAGAGCTCACTGCAGGAAGAGGTACTGCTTTAGTACATGCAAATAAGACTTTTGAAGATACAGCTTTTACAGATGAGTCTTTGACAAATGTCGTTTTAAAGATGGGGCCTTTCTCAGATGATAATCTTAGAAAAAATAGAGAAAGAAAACTTAGTTTGGCTGTCAGCTATGGACTGCAAAAACACTGTTTCTACACAGGAGATTTAAGGTACCACCCCATCCCTGACGATCAGTATTAGAATTTGAACACAGCAAACCGAAAATCAAATTGTACATTCCACCCTATTTTTCTGCTTTCTCTTATGCACCTTTAGTTTCGGGGAATCCTGATATGCAAAGTATTAGCCATCACTGATCATTGCCACATATGGGATTGTCTTTTACCATGCCCTCCACAGTATCAGGAGGACAGTCTGTCTTATTTCAGTGAAATAATGAGTCCAATAAAATATGAAGTCTTGTACAGTTTTGATTTTGGAAATAGGGTTTATTTTCTAAAATAAGTGGTTGTGCTCTCCTTTCTGTGACTGCTATCTATAACACCTCCAGGTTTGTACCACTTAAATGTTCTTAAAATTTGAAGAGAAATCAGAATGAGAAAAATTCTGAGTTTCTTTTTTTTTAGCACTCTGTTTTTTGCATGGATGTTATGCAGCTCTTTAGTTGCCATGAAGAAGCCATGATTTTAAGGGTGGAAAATAGCCCAGGAGTTTGGAAGTAGAGAAAACTGTAAGGGTTAATTTGTGCCTTTTCCCCATAGGAAAGACTTCTGAAACTGAGGTTGAAATGGAGGACTTTGGTGCAGACAAAAGTCTCAGCAATAGCAAACAATAGAGTCTGTGTAAACCTTTTGCTCCAGTTTAAGCCTTCCAGTAGTAGAAGTTGTAGCTATACCCAGATTTGTCCCTCAGATACAGACTGTGGGCCACCATTAGCACTTCAGGGTTACACTGTCTGACATTCAGTTTAGAAAAAACTCCTTCAGAAAGCTGCTACTGAGCTGTGATTTACTGCTCAGTATTGTTTCTCACTCTGGCATCTGTAATTAAAGGAGGAACACCTTCACCCTCTAACTACTTGGTTTAAAGGATAGCTCTTTATAACCAGGAGTGGAACCTTGGAGAAGGAAACCCAAGGACTCATTTAGTTTTCCATTAAGAAACTGTGTAGTGATACTCAGAGGGGAAAACACTACAGTTCCTATAAGCAATGAAAAGATGAAAAAAAAAACAACAACAAAACCTTAGTATGTACCAAGACACATTTTGTCACAGCTCTGTCAATGCTATCTTTGTTGTGATCTGCAAATGCAGTTAATGAAGTCATGTAAATATACCTTTACATTATTTCCACTCCTTGTGGATCATTTACCTAAAGTGCCTGTGGAAAGGATGTTCTGGAGGCTTTTGGGCTGGTTTTGGTGTAATGGTTTTGGGGTTTGGTTTGGTTAGCATGGGTTTTAGAGAGAAGAGATTACATTAAGAAAACAGCACACACACACACACACACACACACACACACACACACATATATATATATTTATATATATATATTTGGGGAAAATGAAAAAGTGTGAATCTGTGTGACAGCAGACTCTTTAGTGGAACTGAAACAGCCCCATCTGCACAAGCAGGTCGTTCACTAGAAGGTGTGAGCAATAGTGAGGACAGAGGTTTTTCAGGCTGGTGATGGCAGGTTCAACACATCCAGTGTTCCTGTCAATGTCAGTATTTTTCAGCCTGGGGGAAAATGCAGCCTGATGCAAACTGCATTAGGGTTGTGGCACTCAAATGGGAAGCATTTTTATAATCACTCTATTTCGTGAAATGAAAAGAGAAGACCCACTGTGACATGCTGGGATATATGTTGCTAATTGCTCGTCATAACAATTCTGTTTCTTCAGTAAGATCTCTCTTTTCCCTTACCTCCTCTCCCTATGAAATGATCTTGTCAATATGGAAGAAGCAACCCTGACGAATCTATAATTTAATGAAAAATTGCTGTTGCCATGGCATAGAGTTCATACGTTTATATTGAAATAATTTCTCAGTCTTCATTTGCATCCCCTGGCTCTCTAAACAGCTATATCAGCTGTTAAGATTCAAACAATTAAAAATGCTCAATTATTAAGGAGAAATTAAAAGAAGTAATCAGCTTAAAACAATTTCAGCTCTAAAAAGCCTTTCCAGGCAGCTCACGGGAAAAGCATATTTGTATGCTGTTAACATCCCAAATTGGCTTAAGTTAAAATACACCGGGGCAAGATTAAACCAATGCAAAGACAGTGGAAAAAGAACTAGTGTTTTCTTTTCACTGTGAACAATATGAAATTTCATCAGCTTTTGTTGTTAGGACGTTATATGAAAATACTATGCTGAAGCCTACTGTGCAGGCTGTTATAGTTTCCTAAATGAGACTCCACTATAGATTTCCTGGCATTTACTGAATTCCTTTGTTTATTTGACTGAAATATTTGTACCAGGGTTGTTCTTGTTCCACCTCCAGTGACTGAACATGAGACAATTTTTGCTCTTCTTTTTTTTGTTTTTTAATTCCTTGGTTTTGTTGTTGGGTGTAATAGAGTTTTTCAATCCTGATGAACTGATAGTAACGGGGTTGAACTTAAGACAAAAAGAGGCAGATGGTACCCTCACCTCCTTTGCCATTCCTAAGACCTATTGCCATAGTTAGCAGCCTCTGCTGTTATCGTCTTGGATGTCTGCAGGATAGATGCTGCAAACTGCACTGCAACTCACCAGATGATTTTGTGGCACATGGGGTGGTGCAATCTGTTGTACAATCACCAAGAGCATTGGCCAGCTTGTATGCCCCAGGTTAAAAAGCCTAAAACCATAGAAGTTTGGCTCCTGCCCATTCAGATATCCTGAGCCAAACTTTGGGAAAGTACAGCTGAGAAGTGAGAGTTTGTGTTTCCATTTATTTCTGTCACTAAAGATTTTAGCTCGGAGTACCAGACACAGGCAAGAGAGACAGGCCTTTCTGGGATACTCAGCTTCAAAGCTCAAAGGGATGGAGGCTCTCCGCTCTATCTTGTGTACTTCCTTTGGTGTCCTGCTCTGCAGTATGCCAGTATTATTTTTTCTTTTCCTCCTTCTTCCCTTCCCTTTCGAGAATATCCTTTTCACTGTATATTTGACCCTCAATCATTTTCACATCTGTGGTTGAAATTCACCTCTAGAAGAAAGTTCAAACAGCACCCTGGGCACTTCCAGACACTCCTAGACTCTGAGAAGTGAGTCATGCTTGTGCTTTGTGGTCTGAGACCGTCCTGAATGACATCACTGACCTTGGTTTGATGATTTCACTCCTGCGCGGGCGAAGCTCAAACCACTGCTTTGAAAATGAAGCTTACTTCACTCAGAAGGAGGCTCTTCACCTTTGTGGCATTCCACACAGTGTCCATATACCAGGGTTAACACGGAAGTCCTAATGGTTCTTAACGTGGTGAGTTAAAAGGCAATGATCATCCAGGCCAGCTGATATATAGATGGTTCTTTTACAAGCTATTTAAGAGATAGCTTTATGGTACAAGGTCTCTTTCCCAATCCAGGATGATTCCTCAAGAATAAGGTCTGTCTGCTTACTTGATATAAGATTATTTTTTTTAATCTACAGCATCTTGAAGGCTGAGGTTGTTTTCCTGGAGGATTGGTTGTTACTTGCTTTTTTCCCCTAGCCTACTGTATGTGTGCGGCAGAGGAGGAGGAAAAGGAGCAGGTGAAAGTCTTCTAATCTCTAGTGCTTGATGAATAGTTAGTTTTGTTGTTCTAACCTCATGTATCGATCTTAGGGTTGATGAAGGGATAGAAAATAATTGTGGAGAAGTAATTTCCTAAACTTATCTGGTGAAGCCAGTCCATCTCTGAACCTCGAGATTCATGTACATATTCCTAAAATGTCAAAAAAATGTTACTATTTTTGTTTTGTATTCCCTAGTGACTGAGTCACTGAATATTAATAATCAAATTGCTAGTGATTGTGTGGTCAAGAAAAAAAAAGCTCCCCAAAAATTCTCACCACCCACCTGGAGATACTCTGTTTCATTTCTATATGGAACACATCCCAAACTTTTAACTCACCTTGTAAATCCAGTTGTAACTTCTTGGGCACACTAGTGTACAGTGGTAGCTGATGCTCTTTCTATTCTGCCATGCTGTCTCAGTATCATGCTGTGACCAAAACAGGTTTTTCATCTGTCATTTAAGAAAAATTTTTTTACTGCTTAAGAGCTTCAAAGTAGAGGTAGTTGAATAAAATATTTATTAGGGCCTGGTGAGCTACTGTCAAAATGTGTAACAAACTCTCAAGACACGGATGATGTTCAATAAAGAATCTTCTCAATTTTTTGTTCTCATAAGAAATTTGTTCATTAAACATGGCCATGTTTAAGTGTTGAAGCCTACATAATGTCCTAGGCAGGGTCCAACGGCTGTCCAATTATGGTTGTACAACATGGATTTTTCTTAGAGTCCTTGATTTCCTGTTTGGTCCAATAGAAACATAAATGAATCTTGGATTGGCATACATGGACAGCTACAATTAATAAGTACATGCATGTTTCATATATATATCTTTTATAGACACATATCAGAGGTTGGCATGAGTTCGGATTTTTCGTGCTGGTTAGAGAAATGAGACTTTCCTAGTGAATCGGTTCCTTGATGAAAGAAGTCTTTTCGTAGAAAGCATTTTAAGTGGGATTATTGCTGTCCTTTGTAACACTGATGAAATCTTCACAGGAATTAGGTGACAATGTTTGTCTGTAAGAACACCCAAGTTGTGTCCAAGAGCTAAACTGACTTTTGATCTCTCAGAATTATCTCCTGAGAACCCTTCTTGATTGCCTCTGCAAAACCAGATTTAACTTCATATGTGCTGCCTCCAAAGCCCTTCCTACCTTCTGCTCTGCAAATAAATAAAATGCTTTTAGATAGGTAAATATTACCCTTTCATAAGAACAAGAAAAAAAGATATGCTGTTGTGAGCATCTGACCTTTCTTTAGTCTTTTTTCCATTTCTCAGTGGAGCACAGAAAACCGTGTAAATCTCAAATACTCATGGGAGGGAAGAAAGAGGGACAGGTCATCACTTCTCTTTTTTTGGCTGAAGGAGCAGCGCCCAGAGACACTGAACAGAGAGAGGCTCCCATTGTGCACAGGCTACACAGACATGTGAAAGAAGCAGCCTGTTGTTTTAATATTACTGTCATAAATATGTGTATGCATTTGCTAAGTCCACAGTGTGCTGCTGCAAAGTTGTTTGTCTCCCAGCAGCCTCGCAGGAAATGCGTCAGTAAGTCTGCATTGCTTGTTCACAGCTCTGGAACTTAGAGCTGTTGCCTCACTAAGCAGAGGAACATGAAGGTGAGTTTAGATTTGATTGGGAAGATGACTCCGATGTGGCTTCCTCCTGTTTGCCTGGTATCAGTTCTTGCTGACAGTATTCTGCAAGGGAATTTCCCTTAGGAAGAAAGGTTTTTATTGGACAAGTGCTTCTCTGAAGGATGTATAAAGGAAAATAGCACTGGTATTGTCAGGCAGGAAAAAAATAACTCTGTAAGAGCTCCAGCAGGCCTCCCTAAATATTAGCACATGTTCTATGATATAGGGAATAAGAAAAATAAGTAGTGACTATAGAAAAACACATTTTATATATGTTTTTGTTATCCACAAAGCCAGTATTGTATTTGAACAAAAGGCCCTCTCATACAATGTCAATTTTATATTTGTACCTTTTATAAGAGGGCATGAAATTTCATAGTTCTATAATGCAGAAATATGAAAATTAGCCGCTTAAATATTTAAATAATGAAAAGCTGTTGATAGCATGGTGAGCCATGTTCAAATACTATATGAAAAGTAGCAGAAAATGTGCAGGCACTGTATAATTACACAATTTGCTAAGCCTTTGTATTTCGCATTGATGAGACGTCATCTTGTGTGTGTGCATATATATGTTTGCAAATGAAATCAAACTTTCATCATTTGATGCTATGATTGCTAATTACAACATCAGATCCAAATCAGCAGTAAGCATCTACAGTAAATAGAGGCTGACCGTAGCTCAAGAGTAAGCTTTTCCCATATTCGAATCTCACTTCTAAGTGGACATAATCCCATTTTTCTTTATTCTCTCCCCCAATTTTTTTTTTTTCCCGTGTTACAAACAGTTCCAGCTGTCAACCCAGCAGCCATTCTTAACTCACATAGCTTAGGTCTGAAAAGGAGGGCCATATTCTACCACAGCTACTGAGCCATGAAGGAAGAGTACATCAGATCTCCTGCTTCAGATTTTGACTGATAGGGACAAGCAATAAGAAGAGAAATCTCTCTCTCATCTTCTATCTCTGCTCAATTCAAAACCTTTGGACTCCACCTACTTCTCTGAGCTCTCTATTCCCTTTTCTCTGTGCTTCCTCTGAGGGGTTGTTTCCTCTGCTGTCATTAATGATATGTTTGACTCCCTGAATTTAGAAAGGCCAGTGACCCAGACTGTTGTTTTTTCTCTTAGCAGGGATGCAAAGAGAAGGAAATACTAATTTTTTTCCATTTACCTATATCCTTAAAATCCATTTAAAATTCTGTTTGTAAAATGGGAGTGCTACACGTTTTTTTCTTCTTTCCCCAAGTTGCATCTCATTTCCCTACTGACCTTTTAATATAACAAGCATGGAGATTTTTCTTCTCGTTTTCAGTGGGGAAGCTCCAGTACTCCTGGAAATAGATATACCTGCGTTAATCAGTAAGTGACTGAACAATTACCAGCACATCCAGATTGCTGGACTGCTGTGGAGGATTTAGACCTACTTGCAACTTCATAAGCAAAAATACAGTCACTTTAGCTGAACAATCCAATGCAGAGGGGAGACTAGAGTGTGCTTTCTATTTTATTAACATTTCTCAGTTCGGGTCCTCAGGAAACCTCTGACCAGTATTTATTTGAAGATGTCTCTGTCCAGGATAATACTATGATTAGAACCAAAGGAAGCAGAAAAAAAGTAGGTTTTCCTACTGAAATAAAATGAAGGACACTTTTTATTTCCCCAGCTTAAAGAATCTCTGGAAGAGTAAACCAAGATAGGACTTGGCAATTGCTTATTATGCTCTCTGCCAAATAATGTGTAGAGATCAAGCAAATCCAGTTATTAAATGAGCTGAGCAGGAAGAGCCTGTTTGAAACTGCATAGAAATATGAGCACTCTGCTCAGCAGAGGACCAAAGATGCAGGGATTATGAACTGCAGTCACTGAGGCCTCGTGTTAACTAAGATCAGAGTCAAGAGCAGGAGAAGCGGGAGAGGGAAAACGAGTGTTGTTGAGGCTTGTGTGCTGCTCTTGGCACTCCACCTACTCTTGTTATTGTTACTTTGCTTGGCTTTTAGCTGATAAATAAAATATGGAGCAGTGTCTAGAAACACAGACAGAAGACAGTTCATCTAGTGCTGCCTAATTGCCGTGTGATGTAGTTACTGCATAAGAGCCATCTTTTTGGAATTAAAATGGGAACCAGTGGCATTTTATGGACGGGGACTAGCCATAATGGTTTACAGCAACAGACCATGAATATGGTGGTTGAGAGAAATATAAAGGCTTTATTCCTAGGCAAATCCAGGGAATGGCATTTAGACTGTCCAGAGAGTCTGGTCTGTAGCTGAACTGAACTGGCACCAGTCGCTAGAGCAGATTGCATAAGTGCCCCAAAAGGGATGGCAAAGAATAGCTTTCCAACTCCCAAGAGCAGAGGGATCCTATTCAGGGAAGTTGTCTCAGCTGTCAGGGCAGTTTTTCTTCCATGTCAGTGGTCTGAAAAATATCTCTATTTTCCCCTTTGCAATCAAAAGCAAAAGCTGGCTTTTGACAGACTATTTTAAAAGTAGCAGAGCTTCAGGCTTCTGAGGCTTGATCTTCCAAAATTTTAAAGGTGGCTTACAAAAGCTAGTACTTTGCAAAGAGATACTGTGCAATTCCTGCTTTGCGTCTTTTTAAACAGTGACTGCTGACTCAATATGGACGATAATTCACTTGCTATTTTTAAGCTGGGGAAGGTGCAACTTAATTTAATTCTGTAGCTGTATGGTCTCACTTTTTCAGAATTGGGAAGGAAGTGCTGTTTCATCCTACTGAAATCCCATATAGGTGTGATGGACAGAAATCTTGCCAGGAGCAGTGTGGCTGTGCTTCCCTAGGTAGCTTGTCTACCTTCCCAAGAGGATATTCATTTTGTGGCAGTGTACTTAGGAAAAGGGATGAGCCCTGACTGCTGAATTGTGCTGTGCCTTGAAGAAAACAGGGGAGAGCAGCAGCTTGCATTCTTCAGGGTTTCTGGGGCAGTAGACCATGAGAGGTCTCCTGTATCTTTTTTCAGCCTGCTTTGGCTTCCCTTTCTTGCCTGGTGAAGGAGGGCCTCCATGTGCTTGGGGCTTTACTCCGAGCTCAGGGGCTGGGTTTGCGAATGGCTTTCGAACATTAGCCAAAAATATTCGTCTGTGCATGTGTATGTGGAGGCGTGGGGGAGGGAGCGTTGCTCCCTTGTGCAGTCGCACAGAACAAGCCACAATCTGGCGTGCTTTTGGTTATTAATAGCTAGAATATGGAAGTAGGGCAAATATCCATCCTGATTTATCCTGACCTGAATAATCCGTATAGTCTTCAGGCCACAGACTAGCGATTCTGTCTCTAGCTGTCACATTCCTGAATTTTAGGAAGCGATATCTGTGAGCATTTTGTGTCATGATGATCAATGTCACATTAAAGAGAGGAGCCTGCAGGCAGCCGTGTGAGCTGTGTGAGCGCTGCTTGATTAGGGAGGCGCTGGGGTGGGGATCCTGCTCGCTGTCACTCCTGCTCCCTGTCACTCCGAGCTGTCTGAGACCATGAGACAAAAGATCCCAAGGGAGAGGTCACCCTGGCCTGGGGCTGCTCTGCTGAGGAGGGGGGAGCGAGAAAGATGCTCTGAGAGGCAGGCCACAGGCGGAGGAGAGGAGTCATGGAGCCGTGAAACAGCACTGAAGGAGGCAGGAGATGGTAGATTCAGGAGTGGGAGTGGGGAGTGAAAGAGGAAGAGATGTGTAAAACCATATCCTTATGGTTAACCATTTCTAGGCATTATCAGGGTATTCAGTTATTAGAAGATGGGCTTTTTCTCTCCTTTTCATTTCTTAAAATCATGCATACATTGAATCCCATATTTTTATTACCCTCTCAGCTTGCAATATGTCGTTCTTCACACCTATTTTTGAAATCATGGCAACTTTTTTGACCAAATCTGTAGATTTCCCATTGCGGCCTGTGTACATATCTAGCATGTGAAGAGAGACAAGAAAAAGGGCATTAGTTGTGACAAATCCAGCGAAAAGATGCCTGAGACACAAATCAGAAGTCCTCATTTGGTCAGGTTTCCCACTGACTTCCCCACGAACTGACATGATTCTTGAGTGAAGCACGCAAGCTGGAAGAATAGGGTGCACATTTGCATCCTGTTATTGCTCTGAGTGTTATTCTGGCAACAATTTTCTTTTTCTGGATGGGCACACAAAAAAGCAATAAATATTATTGCTGATTACATTTTAGAAACTACAGGCATTGTTGGAACATAGGCTTATTTATTAAGGATAGAATGAGTATACAGGGAAACAAATTCTTGCCCAGAAGTATTTAAAGCCTTATATTAAATCAAGACACAATGTAAGAAACAAGACTAGCATGAAACAAAGATTGTCATGCTAACAGTCTGCTGTTATTGAAGCCTGGTAATGAACAAATTGATAGCTTCAAATCACCTAACATTTTCTGTATGTTGTGGTATGGTTCTGTCCTGCTTTAACACAGATAAGTAAATACAAAACTGGTTTCTACCGAGCTAATTTCTGGCGGTGCAGAGCAAATTAGTCCCTTTGTAAATCCTGTGTTTCAGTGCTCGGAGCTTAAATGCCAGGATGAAACCTCCCAGCCCTCCATGCTGCAGCTAAGCAGCCATGCTTACATGTGCCTCCCTTCCCAAGGCACAGCAGATGAGGACGCATTGCAGTTCCCCCGGCTCTTCCCTGCAGATTTCACACTCTTCCCCCAAGGAATGTGAGCCTCCGTTCCCCTTCACTTGCGGAAAGCTCTCAGCCAGAATAGCAGGCAGGGGATGCTGCCGCCTTCCCAGCACCCAGCCTTTGTCTGGGAGCAGAGGGCCCTTATGGCAGCACTCCTTTTCCTCCCCCAGCAGGGAAACCGCAGGGCCCCCCGTCCTGACCCAGCCAGGGAGGCTGAGATTCCCACAAGCAGGGAAGACGGAACATGCCGGGATTTTCCTGTTTGTTTTCGAAACGCAGGTGCTGGCGGTCCGGGTGTCTGTGTGTCTGTCCCATGGGAAGCATGAACCAGTGCTGGGGCTCTGCGGCTTGGGCTCGTGTTTGTGAGCCTAGTTTGTCAGCGGCAAGCTATTCTTGTTGGATTTCCAAGTAAACATCAGACAGATCCTTACCCCTTTGAGCTGTCACAGTCTGCCAAGAAAACTGTCTGAACTTTGAAATTTCTCCTTTTATTTTCCGCCTTCCTGACCCTGCCTCTGCCGCCGACAGCAGGTCCCTCTTGTCAGGGGAATGTCCTCCAGGCACAACACAGGGAAACGGAGGAGGGGAAATTTCACCTCCAGAAATCCTGTTTGGCGAGACAAGGATGTCTGGGCCTGCGAGAGGGACGGGGCAGGCGGCTCGGAGCAGCCAGGGCTCATCGGCGAGCCTCTCCCAGAGCCGGCACGAGCTGCCTTCCCCGGGGAGCGGGGGCAGGGCGGCCGCGTGGGCATGGCAACAGCGGCTCGGGTGACAGGCGACAGCTCATTAAGCTGTCACGGCGCCATGGTAACAGCGTGCATGGCAGCCGCGTCTGAAGCAAACACACGGCCTTTGATCAGGTTTGCTCTGATCGCACCCGCCCCGTTCGGCTCAGCCCGGCCGGGGCTCCTCGGGAGCTGCGCGCTTGGCCGCTTGAGGAATAAGCCCTGTCTCTGCCTCTGCAGGGACGCTTTTGTCGGGTTTCGTGTGGCCGTGTCCAGCCCCTGTCCAGGGCTAGTGGGGACAGTCAGCTTCGCCCTCCTCTGAAGCTGGTGCAGGCAGCAGCTTTCGGCTTTGGGTTGCCTTCACTCCCATGGCTCCCTCAGCGGGGTTCTGCGAGGCCCTGCTCAGCGTCGGAATGCAGGGTCTGTGGGGAGGAGCAGGGTTTGGAGGGCTTCTGCTGCGTGATCCATACCTCCCTTGGGCTTACACGGAGCCTGGGACTGAGATAATAAAACTTTAAAAATGCTAAAGTATCTTGTCCTTCTGCTTGTTTTCCCCTTTAGGATATGACATAAATTTCGTAAAGCTAACAGTCTGAATTCTGGGATAGAGAGCATTAGCCATACTCCAGAACAGAACACCTTTTTGCTTTGAAAAATGAGCGGCTCTGGAAATGGTGTTCGAAGACAGTTTTGTATCATGCTTGAGGTGCTGCATGCAAAGTATTTATTAATTACAAGATGTAGTTGTTCAGTTTTGGTCCTTGGAAGTGGTGAGGACTTCTGGCCCTTAGGGATTTCTTTGGTGAACAAATGATCCAGCTCTGCTGAATCAATGGGGTTTCTTCCATTGGCTTTATACATTTTGGCTAATGTCCAATCTGACCTCCCTCAGCTTCTGTCTGTGTGTTTGAACAGTTAGATCATATTTGGCAGCTAGTAATATATTTTTGAATCTTTTATACCAAAATGAATCTCAGTCTTCAGCAGGTTATCAAAACACAGTCTTGCCTTACTGCAAAGAAAGCATTGCTCTTTGCTTTTCAAAGTCCAGTGTAGTATTTCTTCTCATGTTGGCGAACGGCACTGTAAACGACACAAGGGAACAGAGGCATGGTTCATATACATCCTGACAGTGAGCAGGTCTGTAAACACAGATTTTTTAGGAAATAAATACAGATGTTTTAGGAAAGAATCCTTGTGATAGATCCGTTTGACACAGGCTTACCAAATGTTGCAGAGGGTTGCATCTTTTATATGCCACGCAGGTCAAATCCTTAATAAAAGTCTCCTTTTTCTTGTAATTAATAAAACTTACAACTGCTTACCTAAACAAACACTCTCCTCTCTTCCTGCAACCCGCTTTGTCCAGACGTGTGAGGGCTCTGTGCCACAGGATTCTTCTATTCATGGAGGAATTCCTACTGCCTCCAACTTAGGCTTCAGTTCTGGCGATGCCCATCTCCTACCCTGGTCCTTTTCCTTAGAAGATGACCAAGAGAGGAAGTCAGTCTACAATGGAAGGTCTGTAAACAGCTGTTAGAGCTGCAGTTGCCAGCTTCAGTGGTGTTTGTCAGAGTAGGACCCAGCCAGCCTAAAGGCTGTGCTGAGCTGAACACATCCCAGTTGCCTGTCATAACATACAGTGTATACCATGCTGACAGTCATTTGTTTTCAGCATAGGTAATCACTGGTATGTTCTTTTAAGTGAGATTCATAGATGCTGATTACATTTACTGCATAAATTACTTCATTATTAAAATCAGGTCATTTGAGCCCCAAAACCATTAACATGCAAACTATTACCATAATTTCATAAGCTAATAAATCAAGCACAGGAAAAGAATTAAGCAGTTCCTAGTGATAAGTGTTTCTTCAGAGATTAAGAAACACAATTTTCTTATGCATATATTAACATTTTAAAAGTGAATTCATGCAAAAGCAATTTTTCTGCATATATAAAACTTATGTTTAATAATCTCTATACTCAGCCTCCAGAGCTGCTTCAAAATTAATGTTTTTTTCTCAAATCAATGTACAGGAATTTGATGTTGAACCAGGCAGCCCGTTTCTGTATGCCCTACCTGTAAAACTCTTTATGCCTTTATTAAACAGTCAAAGTTAAGAAATAAAGCCAAGATACAATTTAAGAGAAAAATAGCTTGGGTTCATCTTATATAATGATCTGTTCATCAAAGGTAAATTTTGTATTCTTAATATTAAGCAGTACCAATGAAATTGTAATTATCTCCATAATTGCAATCGAGAACTGTGGTTGTCATCTTACTAAAATGGCACATTAAAATTGATTTAACTCTCATTTCTTACACAATATAATAAATATTGGCCAGAATAATACAAAGATAGACTCTTCTATTCACATTTATGACTAGTTTTAAAATAATACAGTAACACAACTGTTGCAGGAAAACAAAGAAAATTCCAATGTAAATGAAACTGTAATAAGCAACAGATGACAATGCCTAAGTATTTTACTGTACTGCAAGATGTCCATGATTTATTTATGTTTAGCTGGTTTTGTTTTCTAGGTCCTAACCTACTGTTTTGGTTTGTTTAGTGTATTTCTTGTTTGGTATGGGGCACCGAATGTATTTGCTCCAAGGAATAAGAGAATGTGTTTTCGGAATGGTGCTCACCATACTGGTTGTTTCGGGTCTCTTGGTTGCTGCAGCAATACCACAGCCTCCCACTTTTCTAGCCCACATGTGAAAAGACACTCAGAGAGCTTTTAGCAATGGCTTGTGCTTGCTGCTGTTTAATGACTCTCTTGACTGAGACAATACCACACTGAGAGCTGCCTCTCTGGGGAGGGTTGGCTTGTCCTGTCCCTCTCCCTGCACCAGTTCA
The DNA here is from genome assembly GCA_013397845.1 of Melanocharis versteri. Classification (NCBI taxonomy): domain Eukaryota; kingdom Metazoa; phylum Chordata; class Aves; order Passeriformes; family Melanocharitidae; genus Melanocharis; species Melanocharis versteri. The sequence continues at coordinate 1,460,721 of VZTG01003808.1, forward strand.
CCCGGGGGCCAGATAGGGACCATGTCTGGTGGTAGGGAGGAGGTGACAACAAGCGGGACGTGGAGACACCCCTTGTTGTGGCAGCTGCTTGCTGCCTCAGCTTTGCTGCCATTCGGGCCCACAACCTCAGCCCCGGGAGAGCCGGAGCATTGGCCTGAGCTCACCCACGGGCAGCTGAGGTAATGGGACAGTCAGCCTGCGCAGGACAGGAGGCAAAATAGAGGACGTGTTAGGGTCACTCTTGTTACAGGGGGGTAACTTGTGGTAGATGAATTGGACCTGTGGCTCAGAAAGCCAAGTATTAATTACCTAAATAAGGAAACGGCAGAGCACTGTTGATGTGAAGGTTTCCATGTCTGTTGTCCTCGCCGTTCTGGTTCTGTGTCCCTTCCTCGCCCTTTTGCCCATCAGAAAGTACATGGATGCTGTAAATCTCCCAAATTATTAGCATTCTCCTTACCTTCCCCCTGCTGCAGGATTCAGTGCCTCATTCGTCAGTTATGGTCTCTTTTACATTCTTCATTTCAAACCAGATATTGAACTACTGCTGCTCCTGGCAGGTCTTCAGTTTGTTTGGAGGCTGTGTGTGCTATTGGATATGCATATATCACTTGTATCTGTTCAGGATTCTCCTGGGCTGTGTTTCAGGTATGTCTTCAGAGGAGTTTATCAAAACTCCATTCCAGGTCATAAACTCATTTTTCAGTGTTTGCGTAATTAATTGCACAGTGGAGATGATGTATCTAGCACAGGGCAGGCAACAACACCCATGTGAAATGAGAATTTTCTAATCAAAATGTGAGTAATCGCAGTAAAATTGTTATGGAGTATTTGGCAGTGTTGCTTTCCATATTGCTGAAGCTGAATATTAAAAAGGAGATTTGATATCTCGTCTGGACAAATTGGCATGATTTGGGCATTTTTACAACTCAACAGTCCCCCTTGAAGATAAATGGAGGTGACTGCAGATGCAAAACGTGGCTTGATTGCTTTGTTCATATATAGTAGAATCCCGTTGAAGTCAAAGGCAGATTACTCACCTGAATAAAATTTCTGGGTCCGGTTCCACATTTGCATGAATGAATATGTGTAAAAACAAGAATTTGAATTTCCAGGATTCTGTAATAATTATACTCAGGTAACACTGCTATCTTCCCTTTTAAAATGCTGAAGAGTCTTTTTAATGTGGAGCACCCAACGCAAAGTACTTCACTTAGCCAGACAGTGTCCTAATTTTCAGCAGTGTGTGAAGGAGAAAGTTCCTCCAGGCAGTGTTTAGTGCACCTACCCAAACTTCTGCTCTCACTGCCTCTCAGAGGACTCCGTTCCTCTCCATGTGCTGGAGGGGAAACCTCAGAAGACATTTAGCTGGCAAAAAAGGTGTTTCTGCCCAGGTTCATTGAATGTTCTCCCAAGAGAACAACAGAGAAAATAATTTGAACCACAGCACTTACGTTTCACTGTTGGGTTTTTTCCACTGTTGTTCATACTGCCATCCTTTCTCTTTCACCCAATTTATCTTTTTTCTCTGTAAACTTTTCCCCTCTGACAAAGTGGTAATTTCAGCTTGGATGTAATTTCTAGCATAAACTGGTTTCTGGTGCACCTGTTTATCAAGGCTTACTAAGCAATGGAAAAGGATATTTTAAAAATCAGTCTTTGAATGACAGCTTATTCATTACCTTAAAAGCTTATTCATTCACTAATTTGACCACTTCTGAACTACTACTAGCACATCATATGAACTTTCTGTCTCATGAAGGAAGAAAATGGAGACAAGTGGGCTATGTTTTCTGTGCCTGGCAATCGTGGTGCACATTGGTGGCAGGAGGCTGAACAGAAGTTCAAATCCATCTCTAATGGATTCCTTTAATACAAAAAATGGCTTTACATGTAACTGTGTGAGGGCTGCACTGTACACACAGAGGTGAGAGCCAGGAAGGCCAGGAAGAGTCGGTCTGAGGCACTTGCTTTCACTGGACTGTTTTCTTCCTGTGCGTCTGCAGTGGCTGCTGTGCTACCATATACCTGTGTAACCCATCCCAGGAAACATGGATGTTTCTCAAGCACCACTATCAGAAGGGAAGCAGACTGTTATCCTACTCCTTATTCCCTATCGTGTCTGCAAGTGTATGGCAAGGAATATTCTCTGGTGTCTGGGGAAGAGTGCTACGCAGTCAACGTTGCCGCTCTGGGATATGAGGGCTTTCCTCCTTCTTTCCCAGGAATCCAAAATACTTATGGAAATCTTGAGAAATTTTTCATCCAGGGAAATTATATTGTCACGAAGATCTGTCCCAGAACAAGAATGGCTGCTGCCTGGGGGCTTTTGTTTTGGTGGGGGTTTTTTTTGTTTGTTTGGGTAGCTTTTTAAGATCTCTGCTTATAACATAAAATGAATGCTGCTTTATTTTTCTCCAGCACAGAAAATTCTGGTGGCGAGGGATGCTGTGTAAGAAGCAGTACTATACTGCTCCCATAAGATGTTCAAAAGTAGGCTCATTCTTCACAACTAAAATTGCAATTTACCTCTTTTAAAAATTGTCATTCTCCCAGTTATCCACCACATACAGCATTTTAATTAGAAGTAAGTAACTTTGGATGGTTGAGGTGGAAACTGGACCATCCATGAGAGGTTCTTGCAGGAGAGGAGGCACAAAGTCCATTGGGACCTCAATGAATATTTCTGTGGCCATTTCAGTAAGCTGATTTCTTATCAAATCCACTCATTATTAGTTACCCAGCTGAACCATCACTCCATTTCTGAATTGGCAAATATTTCTTTAAGAACAAAATAGATGTATAGTACCTGCCACTTAAAAGAAATAAATCCACAAACACCAAGATACGGAAAAGCGTTTACTGAGCTTTTGTGTCAGAAAAGAGCTCAAGAAAACTAGGATATACATAGTACTCCTGCTTTCTTGCGGGTTTTCTGACGCAAGTTTGAAATTACGGTATTGAAGGCGACTGTGGAGTTTGTGTAAGCGCCTGCTGAAGGCCTCTGTTGTGGTGTAAATGACCTTGGGTGATCAAAATCTGATCTTCATGCATTATGTTGACTCAATTTCTGGTTTTGAGAGTCTATGAACTGCACGAACCATTCAAGAATAAAAACCAGTTCACCCAAACGGTTCTCTCTTTCTGACATCAGCAGTCATGTACTTTCTCCATTTTCATACATAGCCTTAAATGGGTCAATAAACTTTATATTTTTATGAGTGTATTTGATTTTTTCATGGGGAGAGGTCTTAAATCTCAAGATACCTGAAAAATTATTAGACTAAGGACACAGTGGGTTTTGTAAGGTTAATTTTATTTAAATAGAATTCAGATGCTTACTTGACACCTTAAGAATTTCTGTAGAATTTTATGCAAAACAATGGGATTGAATATTCTTAAGATATTGTAATAATCTGCTTGTGCTTTAATTAGTGTTCTGTGAGCCACTCACTGGAGGTGGTAAAAAACCTTTTTTGAATTTATTGCAGATGACCTGTGGTTCCAGGCTCTTCCTCAAGAAAAATTGTAAGTTCTTAATCAAATTGAAAGATTTTAAGGTAAACTGCAAAGGACAAAGAAAACTGCTCCACCAAGGCCAGAAAGTGAGCCCACAGGAATTATCTAAATGGTTGTAATATATCTTCCATTGAAAACTGGAGATGTGGGTTATTCTTCATTTTTATGTAATGCATGTTACCTCATCTTTGTTTACCAATCCATCATGGACACTGGAGAGGACAATTATGCATAATAGTATATGTTTAGAACATTCTGGAAGTATGATTTGCTTCCAAAACTAAGCCTCCAAAACTTACATAAAAACATATCCGTGGCCTGTATTTCAAATAAACAGATCCTTTGCTCTAACACTCTCCCAGTGTTTATAGACTGACAGATGCTTGCAATTAGCCCATGTGGTAGCATGTTGTCCCTTTGTTTCAGGTGGCTCTCTGAGCATTGGGGACCCATTTTTAAACCAGGACACTTCCTGCTTGCTTTTCCAATAACCTTGGAAAGCTCCAGGAGTGTCATTCGGAGCGCAAAGGCAGTCAGCTCTTGACAGTGGCTTGGCTGGGTGCTGACTGACCCTGGCCACTGAAGTGTTTCAGTGTGCTAAGGCATCAGGAATCTGACCCAGCAGAGAAAATCCTTGTGGTTTGTTGGTGGGCAACCATGCAGAAATATCTCTCAGTGGTGAGTGTCAAAAGTGGTGCAAAGATAAAGAGGGGACAGCTCTACCTGCAGGGAGGAGGGAGCCTGCTTGTCACCTGAAGAGGAAACATGGAACTGCAACCTGTACAGGTAGCTACTGTGTGGGTTTCCACACCCAGATGAGATGTGTACTGCTGGTGATATGAACTTCATGATGTCTGTTGAGAAACCTGTTTATCAGCATGGGGTATCAGCTTTAAAAGATTTGATACCTAAATGAAGATATAAGATGTCTGTGCATTATCATAACAGAAAAAGTCTTACCTTACACTACAGGTAAATATTACTGCCACAGAGGACTGCATTTTTGGAAATCTGAGGAGAAGATAGAGTGACAATCTTATTGTAACTGATGTGTATGCAGTTTTACACTTTTGATTACATAGATTTTGCTGAAGTGAACCAACATCAGCTAAGTTTGTTTGCTAGTATGACATGTCCTTTCCTTCTCTTCAAGTCTTGTGTATGGAGGACTGCAGCACTGAACATGGAGCCTTTACTTCCAGGCAATGCTAAATAAAGTCAGCCAAGGAAGTTAAGGTAAACCAAGTGAATTTGAGATGTGAATCCAACTTCCATAAATTGAAATTCACTAAAAGGCTTCTGTGTGGTTTTATTTCCTTCAGTTATAGTGGAGCTGTAGGCTTGCTCAAGGACCGAGCTCACTTCTTGTGATTGCTTGCTCTTAGAATTAATGAACTTTAGAAAAAAACCCAGGAGTGAGATAAAAAGTTGAAATGTGTGTCTATTCTAATTGAACACTGAAAGGAAGAATGTCTTACCAAATTTCTTACCTAGGTATAGTTTGAAAGTATACAACATTGCTGAAGTAAAGTCTCCTTCTCCAGTTCATGAAACTCCTAAAAACAATGGCGCTTGCCTAAAAGATATCTTGGAAGCTGTATTTGGTGTGAAAACCATGGATAAATCAGGGCAGATATTTCTGAAGTGATTCCAAAGTAAGTAAACATATATATTTATATATTTTAGTCATGTTTTACTAATATTTGTTAATATGTTATCCTTGAGAAGAGATGGCTTAGGTGGGATCTTACCCGTGTGTATAAATACAGGAGGGTGCAAAGAAGACAGAACTGGTCCCTTCTCACTGGTAGCCAGGGAAGGGTAGTGGGCACAAATTGAAACGAAGGGAATTCCATTAAACAGAGGAAGAAACTTTTGTCCCGTGAGGGTAATCAAACACTGAATCAGAGAGGAAGTGAAGTCTGTGTCTTTGGAGATAGTTCAAAATGCAGCTGGACATGGCCCTGAGCAACCTGCTACCTTTTGGACCCTGCTTTGAGAGGGGTTGGACCTGAAGGTCTCCAGAGGTCCCTTCTCACCTTAGATTTTTGTGTTTCTGTGTAGGCAAGATGCTGTTAGCAATCTTCTAGTGAAGAGATATGAGCAAAATTTCAGTCTCTAAAATTTCCTCTGACATCATCTTATTTACAGAACTCAATGCCTTAAGATGGAGTTTAAATTATTGAATTATTCTTTCTGTAATGCAGCAAAAGAGATGATTCAAATGTAAGTGGTCCTTTTGAGTATTAAAATGAGAAATTAAAATGTTATGCCAGCATTTTTTTTTGTAGAATTCATGTTCAGTTGTCAATGATCTGGACATTGGTTTTATCTCTGCTCTACAAGAAATATTCCCTTCAGATCTTCACTGATTTTTCATTTTGGATGATTTATGACATATTCCTTTTGACAATACAAACACTCATCTTCTTTTTCTCCCCACTTGCTAGTTCCAGGATAGTGTAATATGATAGAAATGGAAGGGAATCATAAATTACTTAGGAAATTTCAGTAGTCTTAGCATTTTGCCCAAACTGGCTTGTTTGACATCTCTGTTCCAATGTTCCGACTTTTCTCTCTTGCTAAACAATCCAGATATTCAAACACCAGTTAAAGAGAAGCTGTATCCACTTAATGGAAGGGTACAAAGATCTGTAACACTGGAAAGAAGTGGAACTTCCCCTAATTTAGTCTACTGTCTATATTTATCACTGTTCATTTGCCATGTGCCTTCCCTCCCACCCCAGCTGCCACCTCACAGATGGCATTCCCAGCAAAAGAAACAGTTCAGATTCAGTACACTGTCATCTGGAAATGTCAGCAGATGACAGGGAGAGGGGAGGAAGAGGAGGCCTAGCTCCACATTTTTTCAGGACAAAACTTGACCTCAAATTCTACTCAGTCACCACAGAGTTCTGGGGATGGATGGGGTGGTGTGGAGGGGGGGGCACAAAAGGAGCAAGAAAGAGTTTGATACGGTGCATATAGTGACCTTTGTTATGTTCTGAGGCTTGCTGGATAGAAATTTCCATACTGTGCAGTTATTTACTTCTAACTCTATAACAGCTTTAATTTATTAAAGGAAAAAAAAAAAAGTTTTGTTTGCCCTAGAAACCAAGTGAAAAGAATGAGGAAGAAGAAGGGATCCCTGCAAAGTTGACACTATTAAGCCCAGGCACAAAGTGGAACGTTTGCAGTGCCTATGAACAGATGTCTAATGACAAGCAAATAAAACAATAATTCTTAAGCAATGATTTATTTCTGGTTTAGTTTTTTAGTACATTTTATTTAGCCCTTTCATATTACTCGTTTCTATATGCTTTTAGTGTTGTATGCTGGCCCGAGTGTTACTGACAAAAACGTGATGGACCTGGAGTTTGATACAAGAGAAGAGACAGTAAGGTTTTAGATTTAAGGATAATGTAGCCACAGGTGTCCAGTATTTGTCTTCAGAAATTCAGCTTTCAGATGTCGATAACTGTGCTAAATTTTGATGCTGAAGGCTGAAGGCTCAAAAACTTGTGTGCCTCTGAGTGAAAAGTTTCAGATACTGCTATTTTGTTGAAGGAGGCTGGGGGAAAAGGTTGCTGGGTTTGGCATCTTAAAAACATTCTTGCAGCTGTTTCTCTGGGGAGCTGTGGTACCTTCATGTGTTGCAACAAGGACTCAATATTCAGCACATTTTAACAGCAGGAGGGGTTTTGGCTGCCTTGTGAAAATTCATTCAAAATAGCACTCAGAGTACGGGCTTCTGAGAAATACCCTCTCATAAACACACAGAAGATGCTGCCCAGCTGCAGTGGGGTCGCTGAGGCATCCGGCCTGAGAGCAGAGACAGATGTCCTTTTCAGTGACTCAAACTAGAGCACTCTAAGCAGGTATTGGCCCATCTGCTCCCATATCTCAGATGTCGTGGCTGATTATCTGAACACTCAAGCTCTGTTACAGTGAAAATTCAGGGAAGCGGTGCCATTCACTGACAATGACATCTTAACAGCCCCCAGCTGCTCATTCCCAGCCTATGCCCTCCTTTAGCTCTTGTAAAATTGTTTATGGGGCCAAGAACCTGGATCCTGCCCTCCACACTCCCAAAAAAATCTGATTATTTTTAGCCTGAACCTACTCTCACACCCGTTCAGCGCAGAGATGACTGTAGTTAGATTTGCTAGAGGACAGCTAACTGTTTGTGCCCTGCCATCAGGGAGATGGTCCTTTCCACGCCCTGCATTTTCCTCTTGCTTTAAGTGCAGATGTCATAAGGAGACCCAACTGTGTTTGTACACGTTCTGCAGTCAGGAGAGCAAGGGGAGCAGCTGAGGGCTGGCATCCTGCCCTGCCGAGGGCAGGCAGCTGCAGCTGGTAATCCCCTGGACTGCCACTGCAGGGCTTGATAAAGCTGCTCTGGCAGAGCACATCAGGCTCTTTCCTTGCTTTCCTACCACCCTAAAAGGTAACTAAGCCTTAATAAGGCTTAAGTGTAAAGTCAAAGTCTCTGCTCGTGCCGTGAGCACTTCATTATGCCCAAGAAATGTAGCAACATTTCTATTTTGCGCCACCAGCACAATTCTTCATCGAGCAGGAGGAAAATTTTCTCAAAGTGGTTGGGTAAAATCCCCGGAGTTGGAACCAGAAAACACAGGACTATGGGACTAGGTAATCAATCAGCTTTCTAATCGTAATCCAAAGATCTCCTGTTGTCACTTGGACAAGTCACTTAGAAACACAGGTCTGTGTTTGTAACCAGAAAGTAGCTGAACTTGAAATAGATAGATTTTTTTGAAAGCAGTGTAAAGGTGCTTCACAGTCTTTGTGCGCTGTGAAGAGTTTCTATGTGGAAGCAAGTTTGTAGCACCGGTGCTGGTGCTGCTTTCCACATGTAGTCCATGGATTCAGGAGGTCTGTGAGCTTTTTACAAGAGATCTGTGCAAATTTACCTATGAAGAGTAAATTTGAGTAAAGAGGGAACTTTGATTCCTACCTGAAACTGTGCCCTTTCACTAGGAACAAGAAGAAAATGGGGAGTCTGCTGACAGCTATGACTGAGAGACACTGATTTGGTGAAGTATTCATTTGGGGTATAAATGACTCTGTGCTAATTTCCCAGACAGGCTAGTATGTGTGTCCGTAATGGGTTTACTCATGTCCTGGGTTCTCAAGGTGGTTCCTCCGTGACCTGAATTCTTGGGATGCAAATAAATTTCTCAGTGAATTTGGGTAGTGCATGACAAACCTTGTAAGCAGGAGCAATCTGTGGATTAGGTGAATATATGGGGTTTGAATAGGCATGTAAAGTAAAAAAAAAAATTGAATTATGATTCAAAAAACAAACAGATAAACAAAGATCCCAGGAAACCAAGCTCCAGTTCTTTCTCCTGTCTAATTAAATTTTACGACCTCCCTTTTTAAACAGCATATGGGACACAGATTCCCTAGTCAGCTGGGGATCAGTTAGATACGTGTCTGCGTGTTATTCAAGTTCCAGCTGATTAAGCTGTTGCGTATACCAGAAGTTTCCTGTGATATTTGTACAGACTATCATGGGCAGCAAAGCTAGCTTGGAGCATTTTGACAAAATTAATTTCATCCAAAAATGCCTCTATTTGTTTTAGCCAAAACTCTGTCAGAAATAGGTCAAATCAGATTTCAAGGCCATGAAAAATTAGTTTTTATAAAACAAGATTTTGACTCATCAAATTAAAGATTTCAGTTTTCTGTAAAACAGCTTTTAGTTATAAGACATAAGTACAGTTGAAATGCTTTGAAAATCACCTATATTAAATATTTCTATTGACATTTTTGACATTAGTTAATAACATTTGTCAAGTTTTTGATTATTTTGTCACAGTTTAAGAAAACAGCTTTCCACAAGATTGGAAAGAGTCCAAATCCAGTCCTAGTTCAGCCCATTATATGGTAGAGATCAGAAAGCAAAACTCAGTAGAAGAGAATGAAGTAGAACACATAAGGGTTCGCAGAAAAAAAAAGGAATGAGGTATTCTTGTTCTACTTGCCCTTCGCATCTGCTCCCTAGCCTTTAATCATTCATTAGCAGCTTCAGTTCTGGTACAATTCTTATCAGGTATCTATTCCTACAGGTGAAGCATAATAGTAATGAATAAGGGGGATACATTATTTTAGCAACTGTTCCTGATTCTATTTAATGACTGAATACAAAATGGCTTCTCTTCCTTCTAACCTGGCTATTTAATTTAGGTGTACTGTAGATAACTGCTTACAGAAGTCATTCCTTAAAACAACAGGAAACTTTTGCATGTTTACATATCTCATACAATAATGAAATACCTTTTGTATTTTTCTCAAGGTTATACAGAAAGCAACCTATTATGTTAACTATGGACCATTAGGGAATTGCATTACAACAGTAAAATTCTCTCTCAGTGTATGTCCTGAAAAAAAATTACCGGTTAACTTCAGGTTATCATGTTTGCTTAATGGCTGCAGTTCTGCTTCAGTGGTTGAAAATGCAAAAAAAAAAATTAAAAATTGCATTTTAGTTCAAAATAAAGTGTTTCCTGTGAATTATAAAGTTTAAATTACTTGATGCAGTTATTTGACCTAGAAATTGGAGTGAAAGAAAGTTTAAGTGGGACAACTAGAGGTGAGCTATTTAAGTCTCAGAGATTTCACTTGAAGAATTGTAGAAGTAGCATGTACCATCGGGGACATTTTCTTGAGTGTATGTGAAAAAGGGAACAGAAGGTTTCAGCTGAGTCTTGTACTGAAAATGATCCATGAAAATGAAAGCTGCAGGTCCCACAGCTTCCTGGCCTCGCTTCATCCCTGTATTATGTAGCTCCCAGAAAACCCCTTTGTGAGCAAAGGGCTGCAGGAAAGGGGGACTGCAGACTCTGTACCATTGCTTCTCTTTTCTCTCTCACTTTTGGTAGAGGTTGGTGCACAGGAAGCTCAGGAAATGGTCAATTGAAAGTCCAGTGTGCAATGAGCTCACTGAAAACTGTGCTTTGTCTGACTGGATTTCCAATTCTGCTGTGTCAGCCAACATGGAATGTTCTGGGCGGGTTCTCAGCGGCTGTGACTTGTTACAGATCTGCAGAAGTGGGTGAATCCTGAGCAATTCATACTGTGTGAGGATTTCTTTTACGGAACGAAGATGAAAGAACATTTTATATTTAATGATTTTCCATGACAGAGGACTGACATGACCAAGACCATTTTATATGTGTTACATAGCTATGATATTACCTGTTATATTTTTTATAAGAAAAGACTAATAATGTTAAGTTTCTATCATTTTTGCACTTCTGTATATTAATATATTTTTCATTTTCTATGTATACTTATTTGTCCACTTGCAGAGGGGGTTTTTTGTTGTTTTTTTAACTTGTGTTGACAAAGTTTTGATGTGAGAATTAAGTTTCTTTCAGTTTAAGGGCACATTACAATTTTCTTGTCATTTCGCCAGCTGGGAGGAAGAGAATATTTTTTTCTTTTACAAGCATGAATAATTATTTTCTGTCACCTCATGTGCAGTGTCATTTTTTACTCTGAGAGTTATAGAGTATATGCAAGTTTAATTCTGCTTTACCTTTTCTTTACATTACTTGGTGATCCTGCTCTCTTAGCAAAATCTTCTTAGTATTTTCAGTTTTAATTCTGTTTGGAGTCCTTTATCTGACTTTTGTTATTCAGTTTGAAGATTCAAGTGAATCCGTGGAGGACTCTTCACCGACTGCAGAGGCTACTTCAAAAGCGGGATGTAAGAAGGGCTGTTCCAGCACAGGCTGAAAAAGATCCATCTAGCCTGGTATTCTGGCTCCAAAGTTGATGAAAAGTGGTCAGAAATGGAGGGTGATTGCCAAAGATTATTATAAAATAACAGTCGTGTAGTGATAGATACCTGCCTTATATTCTGAGCTTCTAGCAATCTGACTTCCAAATCCAGAGGTAGAGCCTTGCTATTTAACAAGTTCTAATGAATGAGTTTGTCCAGGAGATCTTTAACTCATGTCAAATTGTGTAAACCACAGCATTCTGTGGCAAGGAGGTTCTGAGTTACCACCATGCTGTATGAAGAAATACTTTTGTTTTCATTTGTTTTCAAACAGCTAATGATATGATGCATCCTTGTTCACTGCCTCCCATAATACAAAAAACTTCCATTCCCTATTTGACCTGTCTTTCCTACTCATGATTTTAGAGAGTTCGCTTCTCTGTCTTGTCTTTGCCATGCACACTAATCCTAGTTTTTGTTATCCTTTGAAATTGTTGCAACTTAGTTTTCTATTTCTTCTATTTTCTCTTTCTTAGAAACAAACTGATATATAATTTTCAGTGATCTCTCCAATGTATGCTGTGTGAAGGGTTTCCAACAAGGGAACCTCCTTGAGTTTATAACAAAAAGGGATGCAAAGAATTCCTGCAGCTCACTGGCATGACCTTCTCTCTCCTGTGTGCTCCTTCATATCTTAGCAGTCTACTGCAACATTCTTCGACAGGTGTCTTGCTCGTGACAGCAAAGTATTAACTACAAGTTTTTGATGACTGACAATGTCTTTTTGGGCATATGATCTGTTTATGTTATATGTCTTATTTTCACCTTGAGCTTTGTGAGGGATGTAATCTTTGGTAATAAACTAGCTCTGTAACCACAGCAGTTTTTTCTAAAGTGCTTACTTTGAGACCTCGAGCTGCTGGGAGGTATCTTCCTCTTGGGCTTGTCACTTCTGATATGTCTTTTGCAAGCTTCCACTTTCTTTTTCTTAACCTCGATTGCTACCGTTGTAGATTTTTTGGGGGGTTTTTATCGCTCATGCATGCATAATAAGTCTAATTTCATTACAGTTATTGTTAACATAGTTCTTTGATACAGAAGGATTCAAATGACGGGTCAGATGGCTTTCATGGTCTGCTTCATGTATTGTGGCTGTGGATTTTTTTTCCCCCAATTACTTTTCCTTTCATTTAAGATGATTTGACCATCTACATTTTTCAAGTTGTTCTGAATGAAGTTTAAAAATGGAAGATGTTTCTTTTTCTCTCAACGTGCTACCTTTATTTGTTGGCATAATTGTGTTATTTACAATACCTGTATTTGTGAGGCAAGAGGAAGGTGTCGAAGTTCTTCCACAGAAGGAGCAGCTGGCGAGTGTCAGTAACTCAACCTGAAGGGCCGAGCCTGGCGTGTTTCCTGGCTGTGTCCCGGGAGCTGCCCTGGTGTTGTGCTGCCCGGGACAACGCTGCCTGCGGTGCTCAGCCACCCACTGCAGGGTTTGGAGCAGGAGCGTAGGAGCACTGGCCTTCCAGAGAGGCCAGGGTTTACAGTTTCCCTCTGACCAAGGTCTCTGGGCCAAGTTCCACCCAGAACGCCTTTGTGGAACTGCAGTGCACATTAATAATAACATAGAGACATATGGGGAGCGAGCAGGCTGGTGCACGAGGCATGCTAACTGCAAAAAGCCAAATTCGGGGAAGTAATTTGAGAGAGTGCTACCAGAAAGTATTTGTCATTTTAAAATATGTTTCCCTACTGCTTTTGCACTTGATTAATGGATTTGCCTTACCTGAAATGTACCCTGAAAGGCTCTGGCAGTTCAGCAGGCAAGAAAACTTCGAATAAGTACTTGTAGCTGTATCTGCAGTGATGAAAGCTAACCTGAAGGAGAGGAAAAGGTATTGAATGATTTTATGCTTCTGGAGGAAATTAAAACTTGAAAAAATACCTTTTTTTTTTNCTGGAGATGCCAGGGGAAATGTACTTAAATGAAAATTTGGATCCCAAGTAAAATTGTGCTATCATTAGCATGGTTGTTGGGTTGGGCCCTGCTAGCAGAATGCACCGCCTATTTTGTTATTAACTTTTACATCAAGGTGTTACAACAACAGTAGGTAAGCAGGACACAGAAACTATCCTCATTTTCCTTAGAATGCACCCTACACTGTCAAATACAAGTAGGAGGCTATAAAGGAGCCTGTAAGATGTTCACTGAATTGCCTAAGACACTTTTGATAGATGGGAGGGCTCAGTTCTGTTTCAGATAGTGCAAGGTTGCACTGTCCCTCTTTTTGAAACATACTGGGGAGGTCACAAGCAGCATCAGTCTGAGAGCATTTAAGACAGTGGTATAATTACAGTAATGTACAAATTAATGAAATTCTTGTTTTAAGAGACTCTCTTGTCTTCCCTCATGCTTAACTTTAGTGAAAGAGGCTTTATGTCTAGACAGGCAAAGACTTGAGACCTACTTTTATCCCAATCAATTTGCTTGTGCTCATTCAGGACTTTAGGACGTCTTTGAAACCTTCAAGGGATCCAAGCAAATTTTTGCAGGATCATAATTTTTTTTTCTCCCCTTACAAGTCTTTAGTGCTGAGCTGTCCTGAAACGTGCAGAAATAATCCTCTGCCAAGGTGTGAGATGCAATATGCCTGTAACCACTCTGGCTTCATGTTACCTGCAAACTGAGAAAGACATTCTTAAATGTTCTTAAACACGATGAGATCACCCTTTATGTTCCATCAGAAATTAAAACGTGCAGTCAAAGATGGATCTGGAGAGAGAGCATTCCCTATGCACATGTTGATTCAGATATTCTCAGTGTGGGAAGTGTATCTGTATAGGCCTAGAGCTTTATGTGACCATTTTGTGTCTCTTAGAAGTGCCAGTGTTTCTGTCTGACCATCCCTCCTCATTTGCTAGGGATCTTAGTCACCAAGCTGGTCCTTGTCCAGTCTGCTTCGAGAGATGAGGACCAAAGGCATGTGGGTGAGAGCCCAGCCTTCTGAGGTGTTTTTGTGCCTTTAGCTCCTGATGACATCGAACTAAAATGCACTTTTGTATCTCTTTCAGTGTCTTCTTTAGGACTTTGAAAGCAGTTCTTCAGCAGCACAGTCCAGAGCGCCTGCAAGAGTCCATAGGCAGTGAGTGTCTTAAGCTCTATGTGGTTGTCTGAAGCAGCTTTATTGCAACATTGCGGTGATACCATCCAAACTGAGGTCTTTTTATAAAGTGCAGCATTGTTTGCCAGGCCGATGTTAACATGCATGATTTGAATGATGGCACAAGCAGAACTTCGGCTCAAAATGGAGATATTAAAGATACCAAAATATTATCTTTCCTCTTGCCAATGAGAACAGCTGGCAGGATGGGTTTACTGAACAAAAACTTTGGCCAGCAGACAAAGGTTATCGTTTTCACAGACTTTCCTTCTGAAATACAGGATTAACAAAACAGGCTATTTTTTTATTTCAAAATTGGAGGGTTTGTGTCTTTCATCTGGTCAAATTTAGCTTAAAAGTGAAAATAATATCAAAGTTACATGCACCATAGGGAGACTGTTAATGTGGTAACAAAGGGCATTTGGCCAGTTAAAATAATAAAAGACTATACAGCTTTCCCAGTGATGGCTGGAACCCAATTAGTACTTTCCAAGTAGAGCCACAATATTCCTTTCCAAATTATGTGGTTTGGCACGATTCAGAGTGAGTAAACTTACTTTCCTACAAGGGAAAAATATAATTAAGAGAAAAAACAAGGTCATGCAGTATTATGCTTCAAGTAAGCAATAATACACCATGGGGTGTATGTTAGTCAATATTCATACACTGTGGACAGGCTGAGACAGAGACAAAGCAATGGCTCAACACACAAAAAGATACATATATTACCTTAATAAACCTGTGTGCAAAAGTAAAATGCAAATGGATGTTTTATTTCCTTACTAGATTATTTTAATCTTTCATATGTTCAATGTTCATGTGTATAGCACTCATAAATATTACTTAAAAAATACCTTTTCTGTTAACATTTTATACTTGTTAATAATAAGTGGATTTGCTGTTTTCATTTTGTCCGGGTATCTGTTTCGTTGGGTTTTTTTTCTGCTATTAAAGGCAAAATGGTTTGAAAGTTTCTTCTTTTTTTTTATCATTAAACTGATTAAGTTTGTAAAAGGACTTTAAACCTGGATGGTCACACTGGAAGCCTCTAACAGTCTACTCTTAATTTACAGTAATCCACCTTCTAGGATTCTGCAAGTGACACAAAGCCTGCAAAGACTCAACAAAATTGGGGATAAAGTCACAGGATTGGAAAAAAAAAGAAAAAGCAGCTTCAAATTTGGAAGTGAACTTGCAGGGGATTTGTGGGGGTAATTTTGGGAGGGCTCTGGGGGGTTGATAGTGTTTTCTAAATGAGCCAGCTGTTCATCTGAAGATCAGACAGAGGGGAACACACAAAAAAAAGGTTGGTGACCCAATGTATTACTGTGGTAGCAAAATGGGAACAGCCCTGTGAGACATCAGCTCAATTTTTGCTCCTGACACTGCTCATGGGAATGGGAATGATATGCCAGGAGGAAGATGAAAAAAGAAGAAAAAGTAAGACTTCAAAAAACATGGAACCACTCCCATCACCTGAAGCTTAGACCACACACCTGAAAGGGAGTAACCCACATCCAGCTCGGGTGCAGAGTGTGAACAGCCTTATCTCCCTTTCAGCTCCACCATTTTGCACATCTCATATAAAAAGTGTTTGTAAGGGAGGAATTGATTATTTATTTCCTGTTTCTTTAATAATTACAGTAACCTATGGTATTATAAACCTTCATGAGCTGCAGCATCTCATCATAGGTCCTGCATTGCTGCTATTTGGCTCCCAATTGGTACAGTTTCTTTCACTTCCCAGCTCCACTGGGGAATATTTGCCCTGCTAAGGTCCCAGAGAGCCTCCTAAACCAGCCCTACCTATTGCAGTTCTGTGTGTGAAGAAGGGGGAAATGTGTGGGCAGTGGAATTGGGAGCACATTTGTGACTCACTGTATCCTTTCAATGGTCACACGGGCTGTGCAAAATACACAGACTGCCTTCTCTGAAAGCACAGGTGAACAGCTACTTGCATACAACACTCCAGTCATCCACACAAAATATGCCCTGGCACACCTGATTTTAAGATGTCACTTGAAAGACAGAAAAATCCTCATCAACTGTAGAGTTGCTCTGAGCATTAAACTACTCTGAAGCAGGACCAAGTTGCCAAAACCCTCATATTGTAGACTATATCATTGTAGACTATATAATTTTAAACCACTTCCATCCCAAACTGAATGGGAAGCTGGAGTCAGTGCTGGAGCAAGGCACAAGGCTCTGTCCCATCAGCTGCCATGTGCCTGCATTAGCCTGCATGGCACAGCAGCATCCATGCTGATGCACGGCTCCTAATTCCCAGAGTGGATTTTTGTTCCACTTTTTATCTTGAATTAACATGGCACTCCTTACAATGTGAAATGGAAACTTATCATATCCTTCTGTTTTACATCCACCTTAAACCTCTTAAGGTTACCTTACCATCTCCATACAACAGATCTCTTTCACCCTGAATCAGCGCTTCAAGAAATCTAATGGCAAGGAAGCTAACACAAATAATAGAGAGAAAATAGACGAGAAAAAAAAAATCTCTGTTTTACACAGAAAATATTTTCTGGATGCTTCTTCATATAGGTGCCAAACAGTATTAACTTATTAATGAGGCCAGCTTCCCAGAGAAACATAAATTTTCTCAGCTTGGGAAATTATTATTGATTTTAATTTAAAAATGGCACCAGAAGGTACTGCACAAGAGGAGAAATTCTTCTTTTGTATTAGAGTATTTCCTATGTAAATAACTGCTGAAGGGTGATTCTCTGCTCTTCTTTTCCCCCACCTCCAGCCCCCAAACCTATCTTAAATCACTTAACAAATATTTTTCTATATAGAATCTGTATTAATAACAAAATTATACTGTGCAAAAGAACATCTTGTCAAACAAGTATGCCATGTTTACCTGCAAAACCCACTGTACTTGGATGCAGAAACTGTGTTTTATTTTACTTGTATGTTCTTGCAATGCTTCCATCACCCCTATGGTCCTGTGTATCCTCCAGCAGTATGTGAAGCAGTGTGACTGGTATCTGTTGTGTAGTTTAATTCTTTCCTAATTAGCCTAACACCTCTATGAGATCAAAATTGGTATGGTAGTGTTACCCTCTACTACATGTTTTACTTTCTGGGACGTTTCACTTCGTCAGGCACTTTGCAAATCGCTTTCCTTTATCAACACAAGAAGTGTATCGTTGTCTAAAGAGGAAAGACTGATAACAAACCTTTGTCCCAGTTTGACAAATACTTTTACTAACTACAACTAGCAAAAAAGAAAGAGGTGTATTAAGGGAAAGAACTGTTTTAAAATTAATCTTGTCAAGTTAAAATGAACACTTGATTGCACCCTGCTGCAGTGAAGACCTGCAAGTTTCTGATGTCTCAAATATTTCTAAAAATACAGTGAATTATGGGTAAAGAAAATAAACTCTTATGACAGAAATATCAGTTAATTTACTTTTTGAAGCCACTATTTGCATATCATAGAACCGTAGAATGGTTTTGGTTGGAAGGAACCTTAAAGATCACCTAGTTTCCAACCCCCTGCCAGGTGCAGAGGCACCTTCCACTAGACCAGGTCGTTC
Source organism: Melanocharis versteri (assembly GCA_013397845.1). Classification (NCBI taxonomy): domain Eukaryota; kingdom Metazoa; phylum Chordata; class Aves; order Passeriformes; family Melanocharitidae; genus Melanocharis; species Melanocharis versteri. The sequence continues at coordinate 1,478,717 of VZTG01003808.1, forward strand.
AAAGCCTCCTCCAAGCTAGAGCTGAACATTTTCAGGGGAGGGGCATCCACAGCTTCTCTAGGCAACCTGTTCCAGTGCCTCACCACCCTCACAGTCAAGAAGTTTTTCCTAATACATAATCTAACCCCATTCTCTTTCAGTTTGAAGCCATTTGCCCTTGTCCTTTCACTGGTAAAAAGTTCCTCTCCACCTTTTTCGCAGGTTCTCTCCGGGTAGTGGAAGGCCACAATTAGGTCACCCCAAAGCCTTTTCTTTTCCAGGCTGAACAATCCCAATTCTCTCAGCCTTTCCTCACTGGGAACATGCTCCAACTCTGATCATCGTGTTGGCCCTGATCTGGACTCGCTCCAACAGGTTGATGTCCTTCCTGTGTTGGGGATCCCAGAGCTGGATGTGGCACTCCAGGCACTCCCCTGCTTCATATAGCAGTGATTATTGCACAGCTATCAGCTCCACAGGGGTGCCCCAAACAAAATAAAATGTATTAAACATTACTTATAATGCATCAAAAAGTTAATGTGTTCACTTTACCACTTCAACATCAAAGAAGGTATTATGTAGAAATAGTCAAGGAGGGCACACTAAGTAAAACTACCTTTTAATAACTTAATAAAATAATCCTGAGCAGATACAGATTCCCTTCCCCATAAGCAGATTCCCATCAAATTTAAAACTGACAAAAAAGATTTTTCAAGAATTCTCTAAAGCTGCATGCCCTAGCAGATAACTCTTTCAAATAAATTTTCTCATCCAGCACTCTTATGCAAAATTAAAAAAAAAAAAAGCTATCACATGACTTTTAAATAATCTTTCTCTATCTAAAAAAATCCTTCAAGAATCTAGTTTATCTTTCTAATAAAGGGTGAAACTGCTAAGTGCGGGAATTCATTACCCTTCTGCTATCTATAATTGCACAGCTAAAGGTATTTTACAAATTGCTAGCTTCCACATCAAAATGAGGAAATGTCTATCATTTTCTTAAGGATTCAAAGTTTCTAAATTCCTAGCTATTTGAACTTGCAGTCCAAAATCATCACCATGCTTGTGAAAATGTCCATGTCTGTTAAAACTTAAGAGTTATGTAGTCTTCCTTCCAAAATGTATGGTCCTTAAATGGAACCTTTACAACCAGGCAGTATCAAAGCTTTTTTTTTTACCCTGGAAGTAACGGATGTAATAATCATAATTATTTTGAAATGCGATATTTAAGCAGCTGTGAGTATGCAAGGCCAAAAATGAACGTCTTAAAGTATTGTATGCAGTGTATCACACTCAAAACTTTATGTTCTATCATATTACACTGAAGCATTTGTGAAAACTCCTTATTCCTTAATACGTCGCACCTGGTGCTGTCAGTGTGCTGAGTGCCTCTCTTTGGTCTCACAACATTACTCCTTTTTATTTTTCTATTATCTTTGGCATCAGCTTATCCCAAACATGTGTTACCCTTGGAAAAAGCACATTAAAAATATACACTGCTAAACTCACTCTTGAAACGCATGGAGTTGGCATGCACTCAAGGATTAATTAAAAAATCTGCAGTAAACTAGGAGCATATCAGTTGTAAATAAGACAGAAGATAGATCTAAGTATGCATATTAGCTGACTGCAGGTTTATTAAGTTGCCAGTGGGACACAACCGCGAAAAAGCAGATGCCACCCAAGCATGAACCAGATAAACTATTTCTTATTAGAGAAAAGTAAAAAATCTGTGCCAATGCTTAAAGCACCTGACAGACCTCGCACAGGTTTTTTGCATCACATTAGTGGAAGGTGAAACAGGTGAAAAGTTGGATAGATTACCAGAGTGAAGTCCTTTTAAGAGCAAGGCTCAAAAGTTTTTGCTTGTTTAGTCTAGTAGAAACAAAAACTGATACAGGAAATAATTATTCTCTAAAAACACAATAGGGTGGTAAACAGTAGGCAAGGAAAAGAACTATTTACTCTAGCAGACAATGTTGGCACAAGAACAAATGGGTGTAATTTGGCCATGAATAAATTTAGGCTGGAAGCTAGAGAGATTCTGGCCACGAAAGTGGTGAGGTTCTAGAGTAGTTTTTCAATACAAATTGTGGGGACAGGAAAATAACAGCTCAAGCTATTTAATGATGAGGATTGTCGAGATCGGGAAAGGCCACAAGCATAGTTCCATTGGTAAGTAAAAGACTGCATTTTGATCATCCAAAAGATTGTTTCCAGCATTATATTTGCCTATCTTCTAAAAGTGTGGGGTTAAAAAAAAAAAAAGAAATTGATATTAAACCTGATTTATGCATACAGTGTTAAAAATAGTCCTTAAGCAAGTGCCCTCCATATGTAAAAGGCCTCTGTAATTATATTTGTGCTTTGCAACAGGAAAACAATTTAACTTGATAAATAGGTATCACATTGTACTTTAATGGTTGGAAGTTAATTCTTTTCAATGTGAAGATGCAATTTGTCACATTCTAATTTTCCTGGGGTTTACAGTGTATCTTTCTACTACTTTTATTTTGCCTTGTTTTTTTTAAAGGTGTAGACAACAGTATTATCACTTGGTGGACAACAACGAGAGACAGATGGAAAATAACATCTGCCTATTTATTTATACCAGTTGAGCCACATTTGGCCCCTGAGTTCCTTGGATGAGCATTTGCTGTTAGTTTAAATCAATACTAGGAAAAAAAGCCCCTGATGATCAGCATGGAAAGATGGAATCTGAATATCAGAAAGAAAGAAGCAAGCATAAACCAAACATATTTGAATTAGAAGAATGACTTAAAATTCAGAAAGGATGTCCAAAGAAAACAAGGAAAATATTATGAAGCTACTTTCCACTAACATAGAAAGAATTTGCTGAGATTGCAGTCAGGGGTTTAGTCTAGAAACCCAACATGATAAAACTTCTCAAGGTTTTCTTGTGCAGTTTCTGATGCCTTTTATAGTCTCACTATTAATAGCTAATAAATATGGTTCACCCAACACTGTGGTGGCTCTTGAAATTCAGATTTGTGGTATACCACTATGCCATCTGAAGAACTACAGTTGTTTAAAAACTAATCTGTGTTTTCTCATCAGCAAAGCCAAGCAGCAGAAAGAAAACCAAAACATTGCAAAGGCAAAATAGTGGTATTTCCCTATCATTGTGAAAATATAAAAAAGTGACAGAACCCTACTGAAAATAAAATTAAATGACTGCATATGCATAAAGTTGTGTTAAACATTCTTATTTGCAATTGTATGTGCACACACATGTATGTAATTATAAATGTATTTTTATCATAAATTATTTATAATTTGTGTTCTCTGTAAGCCCACTTGCAAAAGATTTACTATGGAAGAAACAGTATTATCAACTGCATAGCTGTTAGCTTATTATGAAAATATGTCAAAACATAACTCAATATTCAGTTCAATTTAATCAACCTTTGTATGAAAATGTTTTTTCTCTTCTTTTTTTTTAACCTCTTCTTATCTGTAGTTACTAGCTACAGTGTTCAGTAGCTTTTGCCATTTACATCTAACTGAAGCTATGAGCCTGAAGGCCTCAGTAAACTTTTGGGAGGATGCCTTGTCTGTTAAACAGAGGAATGTATTTCCCCTGTGTGAAGTCTGGTCTGCCCATCCCAATAGCACCCAACCAGCAGGTGGGACTTGGTAAAGTTTTACTGTGACTTGTAAATGAATAGCCACTGATTTAGCTTCTGAAAGTGAAACCACAATTTCCAAGGAGGAGAAACAAAGAGAAGCAACTGTAAGTGTTGGGTTATTGTGTGTTTCTGAGGGCTGTGAACAATGGAAATGCAACTACAATATGGGATGAAATTTAACACATTGGGTGTGATCAGTGCTCAGTAGAGGTCAGGTAGATGAAAGCAAAGGTGTCTCTCTCCATTAAGTTTTACACCTTTGCTGACGGTGAAGGGGTCATGAGCAAAACCCAAACCATTGGTAAGGATTCAAAAGATTATTTGGTTTATACTAGGTAGCGCATCCTGCCAAAGTTAAAATGCAATAAAGAAGACCAGATTTTAGTCCTGCCCCTTCTAACTCTGACTCATGTCTCAATCCTGCACCCCACACTCCACTGCTAGCAGTCTCTGTTACTATAATTACATTCAACCTCAATTTATAATCTCCAGGTTTTACTTGAGACTCATGTCTCTGCTGTGATGCAATGGGACAGGCAAGACCCGAAATTCTGCTTCAAGTAGTTTTCCAGCTCCGAAAAGATCCATGATTTAACTAGCAAACTGAGCTTCAGAGAATGACATTAGTAGAAAGGCCCTAGTGGTCATCAACATTGGAAATATCATGAAACAGAGGCAGTAACTCATGGTTTCTGATTTATCTTTGTGTTTGAAGATAACTAGAGGACTGGTTTGAATTTCTGTTGCTGGCATTTGGATGTGCTTATTTTTGAAGTAAGTTTTCTCAGCAGACTATGTTCTAATCTAGCAGGAAAATTTAATATTTGGGAAGCTATTAACAGTTTCAATACCCTCAGCGGTGTCTATTAATTATCAGAAAACTGAATAAACCTGTTTTGGAGTAAGGAAGAATATCGAATAAAAGTACTTTGCAAATGGCGATAAATCTTAAAAGGGGGGGGAAGAATAAATATATTTTTAAAAAACTTGGTGACAGGCACTTCTAAAATAGCTAGATACTTATCCACCATCAATGCAAATTGCATTCCTATTTGTGCAAAAGCCACCTTGTCCCTTCATATAACTTCACCTCACTTATTTAAATAATTTTCTCATGCAGGTTCAGCAAGATTGATTAAACCCGGATCGTGAAGGAATTGAAATAAACTCACAGCCCTGATGAAGGTTTGGGACCACTGTTTTAAAAAAAACAAACTGAAAACCCAGCCCAACTTTATATTTATAATAATTAGAAAAAAAATTGCACATAATGGGAATAGTTACAAATACTTCTGGTGTAAACTGCATGTCTGTCTAAACCAACAAATTTCCCTACTTCTGATATTCCAGGATACATTAGTTTATTTTCTGGATTTTCTTATTTCAAATCTGTCTCTTAAAATTCAGTGTTCTGTCTGTGGGTAGTGAAAATCAGCAATTTACTGTGAGTTGTTTAAATGAAAATACAGAAACTTCCCTGTTACCCTGGTAGATTGTTACATGAGCATGAAAAGATCTGTTTGCATTGTATTTAAGTGACCACAGAATATTGGCTACCTCATTTCTAGAAGTCACTCCAACCCAGGCCTGATAAGTTCTTAAATCTTTGCAGAAGACATACAAAGTTTACAAAACTGGTGCTGGCAGAGGAAAAGCTTTTCAAGACTTACACACACATTAAATTACTTTCTGCTACATGTAAGTTTATGAATGCTGCAAGAATGATTGGCTAAGGGTATTGTTATTGTTAGTTCTAACACCTAATCAGGTCCTGAAAGCAGTTATTCTTTGGACAGTGTGGGAGTCACGCTTTCTTTTAAATGCAATCATCAATTCATCACTGTAAGTGCATTTCATTTTTGATAAAAATAGATAAGAGGCTTGCAATAAGGCCGTTCAAAAAACTGGGTTACCCTTATAATATGAATCTTTCAGCTATAGTTCATAGCTTTATTTGTTATATGTTTTCTAAAAATTATCTTCTCTATCTGAAAATGGCACATTGTTTTCTCAAATATTTAGTGATTATTCTTCCTTCAGATAAAAATCGACTCCAAAGTATAGACCTTTTGTTTTCCCCTCATACAGTGCCTTGCACAATAAAATTGTTTTTATCTTGACAGGTGTTGTGGTTAAATATATAGTAATGCAAATATTTTCCACTGTGTTGGTATGAATGCACAGAAATTGTGGAAGAAAGTGGACTACTTATCTACAAATAATATAAACTATCTGGGTAGAAATATGTACCTGCCAAGAGTCCCTAGCCTAGGGACTACTGCTGTAGTGGAAGATGAAAGGACCTCTCCAAATCTGAAACAGAAGGGAGGTTGGGAATTTTTCAGTACTACATTAAGAGAGCATTTTAATGCTTTATAAATAAATAAAAAAAAATATTATGGTTAGGTATTCAGTCTTTTTCACACATTTATGATATGCCTTGACAACTATATTTTATTTTTTGCCCCAACTTTCCCAAAGTACCACTGAAACTTAAAATTCTTTGGAGTAGCCAATTTTATAACTTTTGTGTATTAGCTAGTGATCAAAATTCCCCCAAGTTATTTATGTATATATTTATCAAACACAGACTTAGGATGTTCTTATTGTTCTTAAAGAGCATGAACTCTGTGCTCAAGACAAACTCTCAACAAGCAGCAATTCCGCCTTTTTGTCCTCATTTCCTGAAGAGCCTGCTCCTAATTTATCACACACAGCACTAATGATGAGAGCACCACTTTCCATCAGGATTTCCCCCAACTGTTACTGATTCATTATGCGATTCACATTTGTTAAAGGAATTATTTTCATGAAGTGCCCTATAAGGTGAAAGAATTATGTTTAGAGGTACTTATTTACAAAAATAAAATAAAGACTCAGAGATTATGGTTACAAGTATTGTCTAAATTGAGGCAAACGATCAGAAGCACCAGAAAATGACTTTTTTTTTTTGTTTTCCCCCAATGAAATCCATCCTGTACATACTCCCATGGACTCCAGATTCTGCTCTGAGAGCTCAGCAAGTCAACCACGCTCTGAGGCATTCAGAAGATGAAGCACTTGTCCTTTTTTTTTTTTTTTTTTTTTTTTTTTTTTTTTTTAAGTAATTACCTAGCATCAAGTTCTGTGGCAGAGGAAACGGTACACTCCAACTCCTAAATATAATGAAACAAACACAGAATACAAAAAACATAAACTGCAAGCAATTCATGACCATATCAGGGCCATCAGCTTGCAAAGATAGGCTGCCCCTCATGAAAAGGTGGCATGTTTAGACAAGCTTTGAGGAAGACCATACTTTTGAGGAGTTGCAACACTTCGTGCTTACTCATATGCATAAAACAGGGCATGCAATGTCACTGAAAGGAAAAGCAAAAATACCATTTCCAAAAAGGCCAGTTTAAATGGGATGTAGCTGCTCAAGCCAAATCTGAAATATATGGTCACTTTTCAGACATTATGAGTGCAGTGGCATAGGCAGCTGCATTTACATGCAAATTAAAAGGCCTCAAAGCTGTACGTGAACAGTAATGCTAGTAATGCTACACTGTGTGTATGTGTATGAGTAAACATTGATGTAGTCTCTTGGGTTATGGACCCTTTTTCCACAATCTCAGTATTGACTGACAGTTTAAATTTTCCATGTGTCTTGGAATTTCACCACGTGATACTCAAATTTGACAAGTTTGCAGAAGAGCTGCCTCTGAAAACATAGAAATTAAAAATGTTCCTACTCCTCTTTAATTACTTAGTAATGACATTTTCCCACTTCTGTTTTCTATGAGAGTCAGAAGTGTGTCACATCAGTGCCCCTCTGCACACCTGCCTCTCCCCTGGCCCCACCAACCAGGACATTGCCTCTAGGAGCACAAGATGTGGGATCTCATCCATTTGCTCTCTCAGTGAAACTTCTTACCTGCAGGTCAGAGGGGTAGCCGGTTGCTGTGACTGCTGTGCCACTGGAGATGGGTTTTGAATGGACATAGGCAGAAGAAACAGAAACACGTGAGTACAACAAAAGGCTTTTCTACTGAGCGTTTCACTACGTCTAACTGCAAAAAATGGAGCTATACATTCATTTCTGCACTATCTCTGTGAAATATTGAGTATAAGTGAACAGTACAGTGGCAACACCATAATCTATCAATTTGTATTTTTTCCATTCCAACAACATTTTCCAGTTTAGCATTTACCACACCTGCTAACTTGTTGTGTATGCTTCACTATGCATGACCAGCTACAAATGAGGTATACTATTGCAAATATTCTTTTGGACAGAGTTTCTTGGTAAACTTTGAGGCAAGACCTGTGGCAGAAATAATGTCAAATGTAGTTAGAAAAGGAAAAAAAACCCTCATGTTTTTGGGCAAAACGTTGGCCATATTTTGAATTCGCGCTTGTTTTTAACTATGGGGGTTTTTTTAGAACAAGTTCTAACACAATAAGAAGTTTAACCTGACCTGGAAAATGCACAGCAAGGATCTCTGTTGGCATGAGACCTCAAAACCCATTGCCTCTTCTGCAATTCCCATTCAGGATTTCATTTCTCTCTTTTGGTTGGTCAGAAATCATTCAATTTTCAGAACTTCTGGTTGTGTTACACAGCTAAAAGCAGAGCAGGTGTACATTTATAGTCCATAAAGAAACTGAACTGATACTGTGAAATGCAGTGTAAATACTTTTAAAGCCAAAGGTGGTTTTTGATCCTATCTATATAATATAAACTGACATGGCAAAATTATTTACCTCTATCACATCCTGGAGTTACAGCATCAAAGAGGAAGTGAGGTGCTCAGGTATTTTAATTGTGTCAGTGAACCGTTTGGATTTTCTTCTGTTTAACTCTTAATTTCCTGTGTCAAAAATAGTTGGTTTGGAAATGCTGCTGTTTTCCTTTCAAGTTACATTGGTCTTACTTTCTTCCTAATGTTTTTGTTTGGGAATAATGGTGTGAAATTCATAGCAGCCAGAGTGCAAGGGAATCTAGCAATTCTTCATACATAATCATTAATAATGCATTTCTCTGCATTCATAAGGGATCATATTTCCATAGGCAGTTGCAATGAATTCAAAGCAACAGTACAGTGAAAAAAACACCCATTGAAACTCACAACAGACCCTCCTGTCCTCAGGGCTCTTTTCCAAATAGATGCAACCACTACAGATCAGAACTTGTGTATTTTATAGCAGATGATAAAGCAGAATTGACAAGCAAGTGAGCACAAATATTATCAACAAAACTACAGACAAGAAGGTCCCTTCAGTTGTCAAATATCTTGAGATGTTGATTTCAGGATATGTTTAGTTCAGGTCTTGTGTCCTGGTGAACAGAAAGGATCTTCTGTTCAACATTGTGTCAACTATACACAACTCTTGTAATCAAGGAGAAAAAAACCCAAAAAGGTAGCAGCAACTTTCACAAGAAGGATGTAATGGAAGGAAATTAATGGATCTATCTTTTATGTTGATGGCACAGAGAGACTTGTTATTAAATTCTGTGGTAATAGAATGGGCTCATGTGTGTGGCTACATCATGGTTGCTGCCTAGCTCCAGATAAGGGTCCACCAAATGCATAGGGGTAATTTCACTGAAGTGGATACCTGTGTTTAGTTGGGAACTCGTGTAAAGAAGGGTTTTGTCCTTCCTTTGCCATTGCAGATTGATTTATAGACAAGTGTAAAACAGTGAAAAACAGGCACAAACCAGACTAATACATCTTTTGATCTGATGTATGTTAACTGCTGAATCCCTGTTGCTGAAATTAGTGGCCTTATATTAAAAGTTTCATGTTGCAGTCTGCCATTTATTTTAACACATACAATTATACATCCTAAACACTTCAGCTGTAGCTGAAGCTGTAGATCGGCCATAGCCATATCAGAAAATACATGGATGATATGATCTGACTACATTTTAATACTTTCTATGAGGTAATATTGCTAATACTCTCTTCACAATCGTGTGTCTGAAAAGGTTTAAAGGCTTTTTTCCCATTTGCACAAGCAGTGTATCCTGCTGATAGACTGCAATCCTGCTGCCTTTGAAACACACCAGCCCAAAAGGCAGAGTTCACTTTCCAAGGTTTCCAAACTTTTCCAGAGTACTTTAAGCAGAGTCTCACAGATACTCTCTCCTCCTGAGTGTGCTATCCTAACAGCGTCTGGCAGCTCCTGCAGGGGCTCACACTGGCAAACAGCATCAGGCCTGACCAGCACTGCATGTTTTGGAATGTGGGGCCAGTGCGGAGCAGTGCGAGAAAGCCAGTGGCATGTTTAAAGTTCAATAACAGAAACACAAAGTTAGAGGACTCCAGCGTGGTTCCACAAAAGAATTTGGATTAGGCCCCTACATGAAGCCACCAATAGCTTGTGAACTCTCCCTTAGCTCCACTCTGCACTTGTGAGTGAGGACACCTTGCACCCCATGGCCTGCTGCTTTCTACAGCTGTTGCAGCAGAGAAGACTGATAAAAAAGTTAGGATTGTAAATACTCCGTGGAATCCAATTGGTTAACAGACCATGATTTCAGTGCAGCATATGATACCGGAAGTGTGTGGCAGTAATAATAATACTGTAAATGCTGCCAGGTGCTTGTATGGTATTTTGCAAAACATTCACATTCCTGCTTGCATGGTCCTTGAAGTATAGTAGTTATATCAGTATAAGTTATATTTCTGTACATGAAAACATAAAATGCTCTTCCTAAAATAGTTAAACCACAAAACCTAGTTCTCTTCAGCAAAGTTCAGTCTAAATGTCTTGATTTTATTACCACAGTAACATAATGTAGGTTTTACAGTTTTACCAAAGTATTTGCCCTCAGATTTTTCTTTGTTAAGTTTCAAATACCAGGTGAGAATGAAGGGTATAAATATAGCACTGAATGGACTAATTATTTCCAGATAGTGTAGTAACTTAAGAGGGTGTTGTCTAAAAACAGCAGTTTGCTAAATCACATTACTGAATCATTTAAATTTTGAGACTTTTGTATAGTCATATTTTGTGCCCTTTCAAGTTCCTTTGTTGTCACAGCTCAAGCTGAAAAAACCTTTTGCCTCTTCTACCTCTAGAGAACAGTCTCCACTAATATACAGAAAATTTAGAAGCACAGTAAATTGTGTTTTGAGAAGACAAAATATCTAAAATTCAAAGGTTTCAAGACCATTAGTATTTAGGTAGAATAGGCACTTATTTAACAACTGCAAAGAGCAAAAGATGAATGCAAACACAATCTGTAAATTGTTTTTTGCATAGCATTTCTAGAAGTGTATTTTCAATAAAAATCCATATTTTAAATATGCTTTCTTGCCCAGTTTTAATGTGAACAAATATTGAAACATTTGATTAGATGTCATGAGATCATGCTGTATTATATAACTATTTGCTGTAAACATGCATGCCCCTCAACAGAAATACAACACAGTCATAGAAATAAGAAGAAATACTGCTTACCTTCCTCCCTTAGAAAATATTCCCTGAAGGCAGAGTAAATCTGATTATAAAATGAAAAACAAGGCTGAAGTGTACAAGTCACACACATACAAACAGCAGACACAGTCGCCTCCATGAAGAATGCCTGTTTCTAGCCTTCTGTACATGTTTCTCACTTCTTCACATTCTAGTTATGCTACAAGGACTCAAACTACACTTAAAATACTATTCTGCAGCATAGCTATAGGCACCAACATATTGCATAAATGGTACTTACTGTTCCAGAAGTCACGCGTCATCCTATAGGAAATTTACACCTCCAAAAGAGGGATTTGTTACAACTGAGCAGATTGCGGCAAAATGCAGCGCCTGGCTTGTCAGAGAAAGTTGTTACTTTCAGAGATCAGCACATATTCATTCACAGAGCACAGTAGCTTTACATTTATGTATGTGCACGCATACCTACACACACGCACACACACACAGAAGGAGTCGCAGCCTGTTTCTCACAGCCACATGCTAATTGCTGAACGGGGGGAAAATCTTGTTAGTATTACACGCGATCGTTTTTCTTGACCATGGCTTTTGCATACATTTTTCACGTAGTACGACCAAGACCGGTGATGCTACAAAGCATTTCTAACTCAGACAGGAGTAATTATTCACATAAGGCACCAAAATCGTTTTGGCTTCCCCAGTGAGAGCGCTGCAACTGCAGCAGCAGTGCAGGGTCCCTGTGCTGGCACTCGCTTGCTGCAGTCTTTGTGCATGAGTATACATTATGAACTAATTAGTAACACAAAGACATCTGATACCCAAGAACTAAAGAAAATCATAGAGAATCAATCAGATCCTACAGCAGGCATGTAGATTGGCTGTAAAAACATTTAACAGTAGGTAGATTTTTATCCTGTGCTGTCAAAGTTAAAGGTACCAAAAGGAAGCACACACTATGGCATTTTTGTTCCACTGTGATATTGATCCAATGCCAGACGTAGTGAAACACAATGGGCACACAGTCAGCCTTGGTAAATTAGGTAGATTAGAGATCATTTGATGGTATTCTATTGTTGCTATTGTAATCACAGTAATTTTCACTGGTAATGGTGCTTCGTGATGAAGTGCAGTTCTCACAGGATAATTGTGAAAGGTATCGAAAGATTCAGGGTGTAGCATCTGGTTTTAAAAGCTCTTCAGATTCAAATTGGCATTTTACTTTATCTTGAAAATTTATTAGAGATTCAGATCATGCCGGTTTAAATGGAAAGGTGAAAGCAGGGTAATTTCAATCTATGAATTATTCAGATTCAGACTGGTGAAATTGCCATCCATGAACTGATTCTCTGACAGTCTCTTTTGCAGAGCCTCCATTACGCTTGTCATTTTTATTTCTTTATCTACAATCTCTTTCTCAGTTACTGAGCTCGTCCCTTAGGGCTGTGCTTCACAAACTAAGTATTTAAAATTGGCAATAACCTAAATGTGTTGCTGTCTCGAATCGCAGTCTCCACAGGCTGTCTTTTCCAAATCATTAAAAGCCACATTCACGATGGTGTCTGTTAGGCTCTTCGATTAGATGAATTAAATTAAAAAAAAAAAATAAAAAGCCAGCAAAGAGAAGAGACCAGGGCGTCACATCGAAGAAGAGCTATGTTCCTGTAACAGTCCAGCAAAGAAAGTGGTGCTTTGTGCTTGTTCCTTTGTTGTCAGTGTAACCCATTCTAGTTGCATAGCATCACGCAGAAAGAAACAACTGTTAAAGCAGGCTGACTTCGTGCCCTGATTTCCAGCAGGAGCAGATAAGGACTGCGTTATAGACAGACTAATCCACGCAAACGTACAGGCAGAGACCAACCGCAATAAAAGCTTCTTACAGGCAAGGAAAACAGAAGTAGCAGTAGTAGTATCAGTAGTTGTAGTATTTGTAGTATTAGAAGGAGAAGCGACTGGATACCCGAAAGGGTTTCATTCTCTCAGACTCCAACTGATACAGATTGCAATCCCAGAGACTCTCCACTTGATGGCTGGTTGTGTCATTGCTAGTCGACTGCTGCCCTGTATCCAGAAGGACTGGGACTGATTTAGGTCAGAGAGTCTGGTTTCTTGTTTGAGCTTTGCCCTAACTGATGTAAGAAATTGCGGCAATCTGTATTACCAATCTATCTGACCCGGGGATGCTGGCACAGCTTCGGCCATGGAGTACCTGCAAAAGGCCCCAGTCGGACAGACAGTGACAAGTACCATCTCCTTTGTCCTATTGCTGCAGGTACATCACCGTAGCATAAAGAAAAAAACCCTCTTAGTACGCAAAGTGGGAAATCAGGCGTTCTTCCTCAGAGGCAATTTGGGTACAGAGCTCCGAGCAGTCCCTGCTCAGCTGAAAATGCTGCCAGGCTGAAGCCAACACATCCAAGCTGTGTCTGTTCCTACGCTAACACCAGGAATATTCCCCTCGTATGAAAAAGATAAGAATAAAAAAAATCTATGCTGCTTTGTGCCTGGTTCTATGCGTCTGCTTTGCCGCACTGCGACTAGAAAACTGCAGCAGTAAGAGCTCTGGCAGTTGCGATAATGTAGAAAGCAGCAGCTCTGTGACACAGCAGTCAGCTGACTCACAGTGTTATCATTCAATGTCCTCTATAGAATAAGGCCAGTTTCTAAGGTAGCACCAGGAGGATGACCTTGCATACAGAAACTGGGCTAGATGGAGTGGCAAGACTTGTGTACACCTGCAAGTGATTTTGTGGTGATATATAGCATTATCATCGGGACCGTGTAGGTCTTTAATGGTCTCTTTTCCCTCTCTTCTTTCCTCCTTTGCCAAACAGAACTTGTCATCTGTTGAGCAGTTTTTCTTCTATCATGAAACTGTCAATATGATCATGTACATCCGATGACAACAATTATCATTAATAACAGTGTTCGGGTAAACTGTTTTAAAAATATTGCTTTTAAACGACATTTCCATAAGAAATTGTGGGATTTTATTAACTTCCCCCTCTCTGTGACTATGGACATACTCCAGGAGAAAGAAAGTTATCAGATGAACACCCCTGAAAGGCAAATCCTAATTGGCAAGAGTGTGTTTGGGTACTCATTGAGGCATCCAACTACCTAGACTGATTTTCACAGTTCTCTGTAGCTCCCAGCTAAATTCACTGGGAACAGTTGGTTGTTCCTGCCTCTGGGAAATCAGAGGGGAGAACTTTAAACTTAAAGCTGGCAAATATAGGAGCTTATTAGAGTTCTGAGTCAACACGAGTCAAGTGCCCCACTGCCACCTGGGGCTTTGAAAGTTCCCATGGGGAGCATCAGGCAAGCTCTTGAAAACCTTCAGCATGTGTCTGCCTACTTAAATTACACCTAAAGCTAGAGCAGGTTTGTCAGAAATTGCCATAAATCAACTTGCCAGTCACTTAGTGAAAGAATTTATATTACATTGCGTTATCCTTAGCCAAGGACAGATCAGCTTCCACTCATCTCAGTGGATGTGTTGTACGTGCTCAGGCCAGAGCTAAATTGGCTCTCACAGCTACTACTGTAGACTGCAATTTCAGTGAGACACTTTATAAGTTCATTGTAAAATACTCAGAAAGTCTTATCCTGGAGTTTAGCAACAGCCAAGTAAGCAGCAGGCATTATACACCAAGCTGGTATTTCCTGTGATTTCCATACTCATGCTAAGTTACATAAGCATTAAAATGGACACAACACAGAATTCTGTTACAACACAGCAGTTTCCACCAAAACCCAAACAAACTGTAATAAAGCCATAAATTTGGTAGAAGTCATGCTGTGTCTTTAAAGTACAATTCCCTTGGACAACACAAAGAGCAGAGCACCCATGCAAAGACTGTAGTCCATTGCTGGATTGCTTCAGGGGGAGGGATGTCTGATCTCATGTGCAGACAGTTAATGGATGAGTAATATAGCCACAGTCCTGTCTCTTCCTTAATAATTTTTTATTAAATGCCCTGAAGGCCACTATTCCTGCAATCAGCAAAATCAGCACAGACGCCTAGTGGGGAAATGCCTGTGCTCTGCCCCTCCCCTTTCCAACCCCCAGACCACGCTCCTCGATTACAGGCTGCGCCTCCTCAGCCCCATACATTTGATGTTCTAGACTATCTTTTTACTTGCTCTTCTGGGATCTCCTATAGGAGCCTAGGGAAGAAGCATGAAGTCCAAGCAAACTCCTGGAAGCCAAGGACGCCAGTTTTCCTGCCTCACAGGATTTGCTGAGCGACTGGTGTTGTCTTGACTATGCTAATGAAGGCTCTTTTTCTGCTGAGCTCTGCACAGCCCCACTTTTTGGCTTTGAGATAAGCTAGATGGTTGTTCCTCCAGTGGGGGCCTTTCAAGCCACAGCTCTTCCTAAGCGAAGGATGGTCTGTATATGGCAGAATTTGTGTTTCTGCCGACCATTATAGCCTTTAGAGAGGGGAGAGCAGGAGAGAGCACTTCTCTCCTCCAACCACCAGCTCCCTGGGGCCAGCTACAGCTGTAACAATCATAAATCTGAATTTTCCACCATGTTTTTTCCCTGTAATCCTGTTGTCACTTTGGCGGTGGGTAGAGACATTTTATTCCCCCAGAGCCGTCTAGGCTGAAATATGTCTTGCAGTCTTTGCTGAGGAAAGGGTGAGGAAAGCCAGCAGAGCCTGGGGGGGTCAGTGATGTGTGAAATGCAGGATGGGACATGTCCACTGAGAACAGTTCAGAAGCTCTTTTAAAGCCCAAATCAGGGTTTGTTTCTGAGATTGACTTTAGTTTTCTGGTGTTGATGAAGGCTAATGCAATTTCCTGCGATGTGTGCAGAGCTCCTTTTCCAGTCATTAACATACACATTTCCCCCCATGAACAAGATCCTAATTTGGTTTTCTTGAAGACTGTTGCAGAAGGTTCAAAGTTGAGTGTTTTGATTAGTTCTTGGCTATGTATCCATGTGTTTGTACTGTGTTACACTGAATGATATTGCATTATGTTTTGGGTAAGAAATCACACTTGGACAAATTTGGGAAAAGAGATTGAAACTTTTACCTCATTTACCACTTAAGCATTCCAGGAACAGAACAGATTTAAGTTTTGACTCTTTTCTCCCCCTTTTCACTGAAATGAAAATTGCATCCAAGCCCATAAACTGGATGCCAAGTTTCAACTGCACACAATTAGAAACAGCTTAAATATTAAACTGAAAGCTGAGGGGCCAATGATGTTTAAGGGATGCTCTCTCCCAGGCTCTCAACCATAGCACTTCTGATAGAATGCTGTGTTAGAGATGAGTTTTTAAGGCATCATCAAATATATCCCCCATATGATCCTACATAAATTACAAACTCAAAATGTTTTGCAAGTCTTTTGGATGCTGTGTTCCCCTTTCCTAAACATGTGCAACACTATATCCATTCAGCAGATATTATTTTAAATTATCAGGTCATCCCTGCAAATTAATAAGGCTGGTTTATGTTCTACACTTTTTCTATATTTCTTATATTTCTTGTATTGCTTATAGTTTTTAGCCAATGCATACAATTAAATGCTATTTTTTTATCAAATCATATTTATTTCAAATTGACCTTTTCAGTTTTTTTCTTTTTACTTGTCAGATTTAAGTAAATCTGATTGTTTTGATTTTAATGATACTATTGTGTAAGCAAGTAACAGGAAATACATTTACCTACAGGTTTTTCGTGTCCATTGTTCCTTGACCTATTTTTTGTCATTACTTCCCAGTGTACAAACCTGGGGCCTTCAGGTATTTTAAATGATATGCACATACTGTATAAGATCTTCCCAACAGCTGGTTCTCTTAGGATTTCAATGAAGTACCATATTGACCACTACTACAATAAGTTTCATGTAAATCGAGTCTACTCTACTGGGAGAAAAGAAACTCCAAAACCCTTACTTTTCTTCCACAGAATTTGCCAAGGAACTGACTTTTCTAAAAACCAGAAAAATATTTCAGAACTAGTCCCTAAATACACTTTAAAAGTGGCCTTATCAAATGCGACTCAGATTTGAGACACAGAATTAAACTTTTACAAGCTGCCCTCGGAAGACCAACAGGAGCTAATTAAAAATATAACTCCTGTCACGGAAGTGAAAGTGAATCCTGTGTATTTCCCAATCCTGCTTCTGCAAATCCTTCCTGCTGAAACAGCTGAATCAGAACAAATTGCTTGTGTGTGAGTTACTTCAGCCGTATGGTGAAAGAAAAAATGAGCTGTGTGCCTCCTCAGCTATGTAGTAAATAGGAACTACCTCCATGTGGGTTTACACATTTATAGCTAATGTGGAGACTTAAATGTGAAATCAGGAAAATTAAGCGAATTTGTGGGTCCCTCTCTGGGACTTGTGGCTTATAACCTGTTAAAAAGGTGATATTCAACCAGACACAGGTACAGGTATATATTGATGTATATATAAATGGTAATTTCTGCTATGAATAACCTTTTCTCATCCAAGTGATCAAAATACAAAGAAGACTGTGTGAAAAATAGAACAAAATGGTGATATGCAAAACCCACTAACAATAACATGGAAATTTTTTGATCCAAAATGTGAGAGGATCACTCCACAAGGTTGGTGAATAGGATGTGACAGGAATGTCAGTAAAGGACAGGTGCAAAAGAGACATCTTGTTGTCTGTGACACATCATTGGTGTCAGTCACTAATGATCTCCTTGACATGTTGAGTATATAGCTCAGAATGTATCAACATTACATCTTTTTTCTACCATTGCTGTTGGAAGTCAGTTTAAACTTCCCATGATAGAAACCAAGGCTTGTGCAAAGGGGTGGTTGCGTGTCTTGAGGGAAATTACAATTACGTTTGACCTTATTTGGATGTGGCATTTGATAAATCTGGTATAATTAATCATGGAATAATCTATGAGATTATCCATTCAGGGCCTCTGTTTTTTCAGCTTTTGTTTGTGCTTCACTTGGTAGTTCTGTTTGCTGAGAAAGACTGCAGTAGTGCCAGGCATGAACGAGGAAACTATCCTGGAGAGAAATAAAAAGTGAAAAATATGGCATAAAGTAGGGAAACCTCTATAAAAGGACAGAATTGAGTGAGTGCACTGAATGTATTGGCCAAATGTAGCAGTCTGCAGATAAAGCTATTAATCTGCTACAGCCCACCCAGAAACTTGAAATTCTCCACAAACTTTCAGGAACCTAATCCTCTAATAAAAAAATTCACACCTATATCCAGATCCCCGAGCTGTCAGTGTTTACATAGTTGTGTATTTTTTGTGTTTGATAGGTAATGATTTTATTTAAAATTCTCATGCTCTTAATAGATGCAGGTTTAATGACCACTATTACTTGCAAAATTCGAAAATAAATCAATATGTTGAGTTAAATTATTAAAATACACACAGCTAAAAATAAAAATTGAAATTAAAAATTACAAATAGAAACAAACATGCAGGGAAGTGCTAAAATGAATGCAATCAGTTCCAGATTTAAAACAGCCTCTCCACACTCACCCTCCCCCCTTTCCACTACTAGGTGGTCACAGATTCATGGCAGTTACTAGTGGTTTTCTTTAGAGTCATTCCAGACTTCTATTTTCACTCGTTTAAAAATGGGAAGAAACAGAGGTATTGACTTAATTTTCTACATGTTCTGCACTAGGTTTTGAAATTAAGGAAGCAGCCTCCTGAAATGGTGGCGGAGTGTTCCTAATCAGTGGAGCAGCAGGAGTCTGGAGGAGGCTTATGGTATGGAGAAGTTGGGCTGAAAAACCACAAAAAGTTATTATCCCTTGGGATGGATCTTACTAGGTTTATAGAGGGCAGTCTGACAGACAGGCTGTATTGGGCATGGGCTGGGCTCCCAGGCATTAGCAAGGGATGCAGCCTTGGGTGATACAGCACAACATTTGATGCTGAGCACCTGGTACCGGCCCTGTATGAACTTCTGGGGCTCACTCGGTGCTTTACAGCTGAAAGATGTGCTTCAAAAGAACCTTCTTGATCCAAGATGAAGTGGTAGTGGAGGCACAGACAGAGACTCTACTCCCATCCTATAGTCAGTCTTAATACTGGGCTATTTCAATGAAACAGACACTGGGGACCTGCCCGTCTGACCTCTATTCCCCTGCCAGCCCTCATGTGCTGCGTGTCCTCAGTCAGGCCCCATGTGATAGAAAACTGCTTAATATCATATCCAGTACCCGAAAGGATATCAGCACCTGGGGTTTGGTGAAAAATTAAAAAAGAAATTTGTGTAGGAATACTTAGATCATACTATGTGGGTTGGTGTAATGTAATAAATTAATCAATTAACACATTTGCTTACTTTTTTTGTTTCCATTCAGTTATTAAATAAGGACTTCAGAAGATATCGACTCGTTTTAACGTGCGTATTTCTTACTTTTCCATTTCTCACAGCACAACTCTGATGGCCACTTGCCATTTCACCATCTGGTTTTGAGGCACAACTGTGACTTGGTCTGACCTCCCCTACCAGAGGGGCAAGAGCTCAGCCTTTTGTCCCACCCATCCAGGTGCGTTGATTTGGCAAGTCCCAGCGTGAAGTTCTCCTACACGTGTGCAGTGCAAAGTTCAGGGTCTAAATACCCTACCTTTCAGAGCGTTAAAAGAAGCACCTAGCTGTGAGGTAGCAAGGAGCTAATCCACGTCTCCTCCAAGGAAAAAGCCTAAGGGCCAAGAGAAATGTCCTGAGAGCCGGGCTTGGCTGCAGGCAAACCTGTTAAAGCCTCCTGCACAGTCCTCCTCTCTGGACACAGGGCTCCCCATACCTGGACGTCAGTTTAGCTTTCCTAAAACTAAAATACATATTTTTAATGAGCCTTAGCAAGCTTTCTCTGCAAATATTCTTTCTGACATTCTAGAGTAAGTAGGGCAATAAATCACAGTGTAATGCAGGTCTCATGTTTGGTCTGCTGGGATCTGCGGAGCTGTGGCAACGCAGCCACTTAGTTAGAATTAACCAAATCATCAGTCTGCTCGCTGGCTTAATGGAAACCGTTTTACATGCAGATTTGTTACTTGTTCTACTGTTGAACTGTAAGAACCCTTGCACTTGTGTACCACTTTTATACTACACACAGCATAGCTCACTCTTCCAAAGCTGTGAAGTTGCTTGTAGAATAAAGTAATATTACTCAGAATTAATAAGATTATTAAAAGTGGTTTCAACGCTGCTGAAGGCAACCACTGTGATTTAGTTTTTAAGTTACGAGAAGATGGTGTACATGTGCTCCTGTATAAAGGAATAAACGCTTCTCTTGTGCGAGTGCGCCCAAAGGTAACATCTAGAGGACCATCACCATCTTCCATACACGTACGTGGATTTTTTGTACATGGACATGCCCACCTCACACGCACTTCATGGGTAAGACACGTGGGCACACCTGCAAACAGGTTCACACTCGAGCCCCTGGAACACTGGAGGCTCCCGTGCTGATAAAGCCCCTACACACAATGACCTCTGTTTCATCCTTCACCCAGGAACTTTCCTCCATTTTAGGTAGAGGTAAACCATACTTACAGCACCACATTTCATACTAAGACACAAATGCAGAGGCATGTATCTGTAGAAATATCGCCCTAGACTTATCTGCTTTCTCATGCTTTGTTTTTCATCAACGTCCCGCTTTCCAGAAGCAGAAAACTGTGCCTGATGGACTCTCACCCACTCAGAGGAATTCTAAAGCAATTATATTAAGCACATGGCAAGCATACATCACTTAGCAGACATGCACTTACATCCACAGCTCATTCACCAGCTGTGTGAGAGCCCTTCACAGTCACTCACAGTTTACAGACTTCTTCACTTTACATTTTCAGTTTTGCTCTATTTAATGTGTCTGTAGTTTTATATAGCCCCTGAAAATTAGTCATTCCTCCTTCTATCTGCAAATCAAATATAGCTTGATCAAAAAGAAAACGGAATTTAAATCTCTTTCAGGAGAAATAAAAATGTTCCATTCCGTTTTGAAACTTAGAAAGAATAATAGTGGTTATATTTTCCCACTGACTTAACAGGGCCAGGATTTGATATGCAGTACTTCCTTTGCTCTGCAGTCTGAGGATGGGAATCGAGTTTCTCTATGTCTTTGACTTAACACAAAATGCAGTGTATCTCTGATCTTATCTGGAACTATAAAGTGCTGTTATGCTAAACAACAAAGTAATTAATTATTTTTTTAAAAAAATCAGCAAACGAAGCTCAACCAGTTCTTCTAGTTGAGCTATTAGATGCAATTAACATTTGCCTCAAATTTATCCCCTCATTCTTTTCTGATGTTGTTTAAAAAATGAACTAAATGGCTTCAAAAGTAACAGAAGCCTCAATTTAAGTATATGCTCAAAATTACTTATAACACTTTCCTGTAAAGAGGTTTCTCTGATGTCTGTTAACCATTTTCCTGAAACTTCACTCAGGTGAGCATTATTTGTTTTCCAGTTTGATCTTCTTAGTTCCATGGTCTGTAAGCAAGTTTTGGGCTTGTGTGTTGCTGTATGGTTGTTATTTATTTGGTAATAAATTTAAGCAATAGAATGTATTGAGTTAGAGACTGAAATGCTAGGTTTGAAATCCAGTGTGCATCTATAACAGCATAAACAAAGCTGTGTATACTTGCCATATCATGAAATTAGTCATAAGGCATTTAAAAAATATTATACCAATGCTTCTGAAAGATATAATAAAATCAGTCCTAATCAATGTAAGTGATTTCAATACTTATGAATGAAGAACTTTTTTCCTACTGTGAGATATTGTCTTAATTTTATTGTTGCAATACTTAAAACTGCTTAGGCTGAAATTTTTCATGTCACATGTCTAGTTCAGGCTGGCATTTTATTGAGAAATTGTAGTTGAGTCCATTTTGATGCTATGACCAAGAAAGAACATGTCCTCATTAGGAGCACCACTATCATTGTACAAGCAGCTGTCTTGAGAAGCTGCTTTGTTGAAGCATGGACTGAAAATCTGAGTGCCCAAAGAACTGCATCACTGTGAAATAGTGTGACAAAATAATGAATGCTTGAAATACCAAAGCTCATGTGTTTGGGGTTTAAGGTCTAGTATTCATTGTTTTGGAAAATTAGGAGCTTCCCACCAGGCTCTGCTTGTTCCATCTCCAGAGTGACTGATGGTGCTCCATCCTCTTGCATTCCTGGGTGTGTGGCTGGCCAATGCACATGTCATTCCAAGGAAACATGATACAGTCTGAGGCTACAGCATTTCCCCGTACTTGCACTTTTTGACCATTGAAGGCTGCTGCAATCCCAAGAAGAGTGTCATACTACTTGACAAGAGAAAATCTATTTTCTTGTATAATAAAAATGTATATATTAAGTAAATACAAAAATGTTTTTACAGAATGCCAAGATCAAGGTTAAAATGAAAGAAATGCATTACTAATATATCCTACAGACCGCTGGGCCAACATTTTAAATTATGCTTTAAATAGTCCTGCTCTCACCACATAATTTCATTGTACAGAACTTTGTATTTAATAATTACTTCTCATTTGCTCATAACTGTTTTCTAGCCATTTAATCTTTCGATAACCCCGTCCTTAGCTCTTCTAGAGGTTTTTACCCTATTTGCTGTTTATTTTAAGTAAGTAGAAGTCCAATCCTCTCTCTGCCTCTAGACTGCCAAATTAAAGAAGCCAATCTTTTTCAACTTCCATACACCTATCAGATATCTCTACTCACTCGGGAAGTGACTATTCTCAAAGTCTATACTAATCTGAATTCATCTTTCCTGAAAAATGAATAACTAGTGTCCCAAATTTCTCACTGGTATCTTACCAGGGCTGTGTATAACAGTATTAATGTTTTGTAAAACCTCCACTGAAGAAAATGAGATTGATCTTAGAATCATTATGATTTATGAAATTATGAAATTTATGTCTTTCTGTGGCTGTTGCACCTTGACAGATACTAACCTTGCTGTGACAGACTTGTATATCCAGAATGCTCCATCTGCCTTTATCATTTATAAGCACTGAACACTTATCCCACAGTAATAATGATTGCTGGTAGCTTCTACCAGCTTGAACTTGCACTTTGTACTTTTGTAGTCCTTTTCTCCTGGCCCATTCATATGGTAACTCAGTTCTCCTTATAAGTTATCCCAGTCCTGCTCTCTGTTAGCAGTGCCTCTTTGAGTTATGAGCGGATTTCCTTAATGTGCTTCCAAACCATTAATGAAAATACTAAATGAAAACAATGTCAGGACCAATCCTTGTCGACTTCACGACGAGTTTCCCTCCAGCTCAAACCTTCCCTTTTCAGCAACTCCCAGAGCTGATCTCCCTGCCTCCGTGCCTCACTAACCTCACAAATAAAATTTCCTCATCTTCTCCAGTTAAATTACTTCCTGTGCAGGACTGTATCAAATACTTTACCGACCTCTAAATCCTTCTTTTTGTTTTCCTAGAGAATTTTTTATTTTTATCTAATGCAACCTTTGAGTTACTCAGCCAGAAGACCTCTTTTGTAGAGCCAAGACTGTGTTCCATCTACTATCTGTACATTATGCTGCCTGGACTGATGAGGATCAAAGACAGCTCTTTTTATCACCTTGATCTGATTTCGCACTGAAAACTCAATTGCTACTAGGAGCACCAAAAGTACCAATGGTATCATCTGTCCCTTCTGTGTCTCATGCATTTAGACTTGTGTCAAAACTGAAGGTGTTTCCTGGCTCCAATGGATGATCCCATCTTTCCCTGCCTAAATTTATATCCAGCGGAGGACTTCAGCTGACAATATGAAGTCTTGAGTCTGGAGCACAAACAGAAGGGTCCCTGCTGTGGGATACCTGTGAGGTTTGTTAGAGTTTAGAGACCACTGAGAGCCATGTTTTATCCTACACACTGCTGTGGGCAACCAATGGTGCTGCACAATCCAGGGGGAACTGTCGCTCTCAAGCAGGTTTGCTGTGAAGGGGAAGGGAAGGTCCTGCATCCTTCAAACAACAGCACTCACTTCCCTTAGCTGAGGCTAATGCTTAAATTTATGCCCACTTGCTGAAAAGGCAGCATCTGAGACTGGTAACCGTCTTTTTAAGGCTTGAAATCCAGGTGTATCTTAATAAATTTAGGAAGGAAACAAAGCATTTCTTATCCCTTCTCATAAATCCCTCCCCTAAGCCAAGAGACAGAAGATTACTTCTCAAGTCTAAAATTTTGTATTTCGACAAAATTGTCTGTAATAGAAAATAATATTCTGCGAGGGTAAAAAAAATGTCAGTTGTGTTTTCTTACTCTGAAATCTGACAGAACATCATTTTAGTAGCATATTCTGAGTTGTATATGCTCACCTGTAGACTGCCAGGAATAATGACTACTTGGGTGACTGAAGTGCCATTATTAAAATAATGGTGTGTTTAGTCATTAAAAAGCAAAATGAATCCAATACCATTTCAAGTTCTAAACTGGCAAATTTTCAGAAAGCCCTCAGATTGACTTGAGAAGTCATCCTGGGAGCAGGGCATTCCTTCCCTAATCTGCCTGCAGGGAGAAAGGCTCGACCCTGGCAGAGTAAAGTAATGCAGGTTCTGAACTGATGAACTCCCAGGGCCAAAACAACTCTATGTACCTACAACGAAAGGGCAAAAGCCAAAAGTTTCATGGCACAGGAGAGCCAGGTCAGTTCAGGGTTGCTGCAGCTGCTGCTGCAATGGTGTATGGACTTTGAGGGCTGACTGCACAATATTAGGAGTCAGACCATGCTCTGCACTACAAAAGGTAACCACAAAATAAAACACTCCCTAGAGAACACATCAGATTAGGCAGTCTTACGGAGTTGTGTCCCGCATTAGGGAGTTGCCCACATTCAACCAGTAAAAGAATAGACAGACACAAAGAGGGTGATGAGCACTTCAGCAGCTGGTGGTTTATTCTGCACTTGGAACTGTCACAGGGAGGCAGAGAGCAGCACTTCTCTCCAACATGGCACCCATTTCAGCTGTGCACTCACCTGTGTTTCTAAAGAAAATGATATGAACCCTGCACTTCCTAAGACTAAAACTTCCTCCAGTGGATTATTTTTTACTTCAGTGTATTTCAGAGGGCTGCAGTTAAAAATAGTAATATAATAAGGAAGTATGTAGAATCCTGATACCTAGAGACCTTTGATGGCACCTGAGCCACAGTATTTCCTTGGCAAACAGCCAAGAGGTTCTCACTCTCCTTGCTTTGGGAGAAAAAGAAAAAGCATGGAAACATGACCCAAGTGTTAAAGCTGCTGAGATGCATGCCTTGGTCAGCAAGCAGATGTCATGAGAATTGGGAGACTCTAACATCCTGCCCCAGCTTCCAGAGAAGAGGTGGATCTCCAGTGGGCAACACCCTGGCTGGGAGTGAAAGTGCTCCTGCACTTTTGCAGTTAGTTTCCCTTCAGTGCAAAGCTGATGGGAATCTCTGATGCCCTGAGTGTCCCTACAGGGTGTCCCGCTCCATGGACTGACCTGGGCAGGGAACGGCATCTGCCTAAACCTCCTCCTGCCTCAGCTTCAAAATGGGGCACTGCTCCTGTGCTTTTCTTCTTTGATTTGCTCTGCAGTAAAACACTGAAATCACATCGATGGGCACTGGAGATCAGGAGATAAGGATGGGCCGGTCTTTTGTGTTTTGGGTTTTTATCCTTGCTGCTGGAGAGAGCAGGTCTCAGTTTTAGAGAAAAGTGAAAAAAGAGAACGTTCAAGCCCCACACTGGTGATGTGAGGCCACATGCAGCCCCTTCCCCACCCCACAGTGCAGACAGGGAGCGAACTCTCTCAGTGTGATGTCTGTAGCATCCCAGCAGTTGGATGTGCTCACACGTGTTAGTATCTTCTGCTTTAGACTCGAAGTAGCACATGTGACCAAGCATAAGTAGTCAACTATTCAAATACTCAATCTATGAAATCTAAGTGCAGATTTGACAAGTAAATCAGGTAATGCAGTAGCTTTGCCTTGCAACAACTAAAGCTCCTTAAGCTGTAAGTTTAAAAATTGCTATTATGGCCCTGTTTCCTTAACTGTAAATTCATGCATTTTGACAATGCATTATTCAACCTGGACGATTCTGTCTCCAATCCCAGAGACAGAGTAACAGATGTAGATATATCTGGAGAGATTTTAGCCTTAGCTAGAGAAGTTTTCCCATCTACAACAATATAATGAGCAGTAAGGAGGATGAACACCAGAGCCTTCAAAGACAGGCCAGTGGTGAGAAAAGGTCAGTTTGTGCAAAATCTTGGCATGCACCCAATCATTATTTATATCAAATTATAAAATGCTCTAAACCCTTCATCTTAGATGCTCAGGCTATGAAAAAACTGCTAATAGGCTTCTTTAGCAAAGATCTTATTTTTAGTGTTTTATACAGCAGTGCAAATATAATGCTAGGATTAAGAATCAGAGCAATAAAAATCTGTTAAAAAGTGAAAACATAATTCAGAATAAAAAGTCAGAGGGAATTCCAATCCGCCTCAAAACAATGTGGGCAGAGAAGGGGGCTAATCTGAATATTATTCCCTGCAATTATTTCTTCAGGTCCATTAAATTCATACATTCATCTGTTTCCAATTACTATGCATATATATAGTGCTCTATGCCAATTATAAGATGCTGCTGGTTGTGCATTTTAAAACCATGATCAGGATCAAAATATGAAATTCTTTTCTCTTTCTGTTTTTTTTTTTCTTTTGTGTTTTGGGTTTTTTTGGGGGGGGTGGTTGTTTTGGGGTTTTTTTTAACTCATTTACATGTCCAATTTCATTACTTTCAAGAACACCTGACTCACACACATGGAAATGTGTTAATAGCTGTGCTCTTTACAATTAAAACTCCTTTTGTTGGGAAGCAGATTTGAAGATAAATTTCAGCAATATATATATATAACTATTGAGGAATTATTTATCTTATTACTCTTTATCTAACACAAAATGATCTTGATGTAAGTGAAGGCAAAACCCCAAAAACAACACAACCAAGACTGTCACACATTACAAAAACTGCAAAAGACTCATTAGTAAGGGCCATATAAATTTATTTTAAACAGCATCTTTATTTTTGTACCAGAATATGGAAAGCATTGCAGATTATATGGTTTACCTGGTTGGTTCACTGCTGTATATATAGCTACACATCCTGGTGTCCACAGTGTGAGCCATGGAGATAAGAAGATAATTTAATACTTTTTTTTCCTATGGCCAGTATTTAAAATTCAGCTTATGAAGATTGTGTTTGATTATTCGGAAAGGCTGATAGTGAATCCATCACATGACTTGATGGAACTAAACAGGCAAAAATGGGTCCTCATCAATGATAGAACTGTATGCTTGAAAAATCCCTCTGTTTTACTGTAAATTAGAAGCCCAGAGAGCACAGTACTTTAGAGTTTCTAAATCCCCAGAAAAGGAAATGGATAAAATGAAAACAAAATGGGTTCTCTGAAAGACGTTATCATTTTCTTCCTCAGTAGCTCTAACTAAATAACAAAAAAGCCATGCACACAAAAATTAAATGTAAATTCAACATCTAGGACAGTTTACAAATCACTTCTGTGGCCCCAAAGCAGGATAAAAGGAAATAAATACACTTCATGGTTGGTAACCTATTAACTGACACCAACTGTTGCAGCTGCGAATAAAACAAATTCATGATAAGATTAGATATGTTGTTTGCACCTGGCCATCTGTAAATTGCTGCTTACCATAAGAATCACATGCTTTCTACTAGTCACTGTGATAAATGCAGAGTAACTGTTGTTGGTGGGGTGTTTTTTTCCTTTGGTAAATAATAGAGGAAATAATAAGGAAAAATCGGTATGCAGTGGATTTGTTTTTCTATAGTTTTTGCAAAGTTTGCCCTGGTGTTTTCCTTCTTTTAAAGACAGAAGGAGGAAAACAAATAAATGAGACTGCATCTCACCAGTGTGGATAGAGTAAGTCATCTAAATGTGCTTGTTTCTGATGGACAGAGGAAATAGTACTCTGTAGTGAAATTGTCTTCAGGACTGCAAAGGCCTTGCAAGACGCCCAACGGTTCTGAACAAAACTACAGTGTAGCTTAACTTACCAGTTAACTTAGCTTGAGAGAGTCACAAACAGCTCCTGAGTAACAGAAGATGGTTTTGGTGATGATAATGGCTATCCCTTATTTTCTGGTTAGTAAAACCACACAAGAAGAGGAGGCTCATGGCACATGTGGTGTTCGGATGCTGCCTTGCCTCCTCATGAATGGGCGTCAAAATGCTGAGCAGGAGAGGGTGGCTGTGAAGAGCAGCATGGGACTGTCGCAGAGACCAAGGCATGCAAAGCTTCTGCCACCCCCCAGAAAGCAGCAGTCGTCCCCTCCAGAGCTGCTGTCCCACTCCACACATCAGTGCTGGGGTTGGCGTCCCCTCGGGGAGGGCAGCAAACCTGAGCGGGCACAGGGAGCACACCCAGGGCTGGGAAACGCCCAGCCAGCACCCGCTCCTCTCCGGCAGGGCAGTGCCATGAGCTCCCGGGGGCAGCACAGGGGGGTACCACAGCCCAAGCCAGCAGGATGTTTTCCTGCTTTATCATGGGACGATGCTGCCCAAGAGGTGTCCTGAAGGATTACCAGCCCTGAGTAGACTTGCCAAATGTGCAACCAGACCTAGCAGTCACAAGTCAGTTTGAAGAATCAAAAGCCAGAATGATAAATAAGGAATGCTTAATGATTAATGAGTGCCCTGAATACTGAACCTTTTTCTACTCCAGCTGAATACTTTTTTTACTCCAGCTAGATACTATCCTCTACTCTATTAACTAAACCTTAAAAAACTGCTCAGCCACACTGCTGAAAATGTACCTGTGCTATAATTTATCTTTGTTTCAAATAACAGTATCGGCTATACAAGCCTTTCATTTAAGTAATGGCATATCACAGCAGCCAGCATGAATATTACAGCCCTCATTAAACAACAGATTCCACTGCTCCTGTCACTGACTGCTTAATATAGTGCTGTTGCCCTGTGTTCCAAAAGAAGAACAATTGCAGAGGAATAAAAAAAAGTAAATACAATCAAATGTCTGAGTTGAAGTCTTACCATGGCTGTGAGATAGCTGAGTGTCAGATATCCTTTCACAGCTGGATTTGCTTAGAAATCTGTGAACAATCCAAAGAGCAGTCAGACACCACTTCTGCTCCCCTAGTTTGCAGTAATTTTGGCATTACATGTCGAGCTTTTCTGAGAAGCAGCTTCAAGCCTGCTTAACACCAGGATGTACAGCAGCACGCATTTTGAAACCTCAGTTACTGAATATAGATATGAAGCATATAAGATTACAAAATACATCAGCATATATCTATGTAAGAACAGCAGAACTTCTTCCATTTATAGCAGTAAAGATGGTAATATATTTCTAGGATAAGAAAATGGAAAAACAAAAATAGATTACTTGAAAAAGCTTAAGTGATGTATGATTTTTATCTTCATCAGTAGGTGGCCAATTTTTCTGCTTACTTGCTCTGTGTGATTCTGAAGACGAAATCAATAAACCACCTATAGGTAAATTTTTGCAAAGCTGGATGGAACGAGAGCTGTGCTCTGGGTGAATGCTGCTCAAATTTCCTTTATGTGATTAATGACAAATTAGTGCAGAAGTTACACTACAGGTTGAGAAAGTTCAAGACACAAGAAGCTGTGGGCTGGTGAAGTAATGCAAAGGAGCCAAAAGCCTGCTGGTGCTTGCTTGGTGGAGCTCCCCCCACCCCCCAGGATGGAATGGGGAGAAGATTTGGGCACATGGGAGCAGCAGGACAAGAGTCAGGCAGCACCACAGCTCATTCCCAGCTGCTGTGTAAATACCTCAGAGAACTGGAGCCACCCTGGAATCACTGCCGATGTGATGCATTAAACAAGGGTGAGAACCTAAAAAGCTATTATTGTTTCTGGTGCCTGAGATGGCTCATCAGTTAGCTCAGGTATTTTTACACCACACCAGACTGCAGGCTATATCTATCCTAAAAAGCAAGTGTCTCCAGTGTGTATTTCTATAGGAACTTGATACACTTCTGTCTTTTTTAGCTCTGTAGTCTAAATATTGGGGTTTTTTCCCCCGGCGGTCTCACTATTTTTTTCTGCCGGCGATTTTTTTCTCTCCCTTGACAAGGTCATACACAGAAGTCTTGGTACAGTGGCTGTGCACATGCACGTGCTCGTTTTAGCAACACGCTGTGGTGCCTCAGAGCTGTTCCTTGACAGTCGCACACCTCCGGAACGAGCCTTACTTAACACACCAGGTACAAGACACACAAGATGCAGCCTTGTATCCTGGTTACTACCACACCCTGTGAACCATCTACACTGTTTCCCCACAACACCCTTGCCACCCCAGCAGAGGCTTTCTCTGGTGCTTTATGTCACCGGGGTGAGAGCCTGAGGAAAACCGTAAGATCTGCACCCGGGGTTGGAACGGTCCACGTGTGGGGATGCTGCAGCATCACCCACCAGCACGGTGACCTTCCACCTCAGAGCCCCCATAGAGACCAGGAGGAGTGCATGAAGGAGCAGGTCTCAAACTCCTGGTGAAAGCAGGTTCAACGCAGTCTAAGCAATGTTGGTGTAAAGGCTGACTTCCTGTATTATCTGGGAGATACTTGGGTTGCAAGGCCATTATGAAGCATCTTACTTGGCATATAATCGTGTAATTTACCAATAATTCTGAGCAGACTACTGATTTGTGGAAGTCATCCCTCTTCTGAACTGCCCATCAGCCAGACATTAAAAAAAGGATTTTTTTATAAGACAATTAAATTAAATGAGAGTAAGAACAGACTATTGGGATGTGCACAGTATTTCCTGAATACAGTGATATTTTTCTAACTTATTAACAAGATTTACACCTCCAGTTTCAAAGGCAGTCCCAAACAACAAACAAAGGGCTTAGCAGGTATTCTTTCTATGGAAGAGCTTTTATTAGCAGAAATGCAATATTTGTCACATTTTTCAACTGCTACATTTGTAACCCACAAAATTACAATACACTAGCATACTCTTACACAATTTAAGTAACGTAGTAATTTTATAAAGCAAAATTCAACATTCAGGGGGTTTTTTTTATTAATTTCTGATACTTAGTTGAGACACCAAGCTTAGTGTTATAGGTGGAAACACAGGAGCTCATAATTAAAATTTTGGAATAATACATAGAAAATGCCTGATTCTTGTAGTGTATAATATTCCAGTTTCCCGAGGTTCCATATGGACAATTTATTTCTTACAGCAACTAATCTAAACTTAAATACAAACTCTATAAAGCAATGCAAATTCAGATATCCTGCCTCACTTGAGCACTCCTGCACATTATTGAGATAACTCCTATATGCATTTCTTGAGCGTGACAACTAGATCAGGATTACATAGGGTAGTGTAGAATTCCACCACCTTCTTCTGACATTCTGTTCAAAAAGGTACAATTCTTAGAGAAAACAAGGTTTTGAGAAAAAAAAAATATTTTTGAAATAAATATTCATGTTTAATATCAAACTATTAAGCGTATTCTGCATAAACAGCCTAAGCAAGATAGGTCACAGAGATTATAGAAGAGACACTGGCAAGTACAGAGTGGTATCATTTGAGCAATCTATTCAGAAAAGATTAAAAAACAAAATCTACTTACTAGTTGTCACACCAGCACCATCATTAAGAACAATTATATGGAAGGAAACCAGGATGAAAGCCAGACTTCTATTTGTCCAGAGCACAAAAGGGAAAAAAAAAATTACTTTTTTCTCTCATTCATTTTAGATTTAAATGTATTATGCCTCTTCCCACCAGAACCTGCTGTAGCTTTTTTTATCTGTGCATCAGAAACATCAAATCAGAAAAATTAAATTAAAATTGTTTGATGCGAATTAATCTGTTAATGTCTGGAGACTGTAGGGCTGAATGGAGGGGACGGATTTTTTTAGTACAAAGGCAATTTTTTGATAAAAAGTACTAAACACTCTCTAAGGCTGTAAATGATAGACCACTTTTTGTCTACCTCTGCCAGAATATCTTAGAGTACAACCAACTGCCTGCAGGTTTCCAGAGGAATTTTCTTTACTTAGAGCTGGATCCTGTGGATAAGCGCTTGTTAATAACCCAGAGCTTGCAAAAGAAAGAAAGGACCATTTTCACAACTAAATAGTATGCAAGATATTTTTCTCTTTTTTCCCCCTTTAATTTAATTATCTTGAATATATCACTCAAGAAATGACCTCGCAAAAACCAGGTCAGAAATGCTAAGATCTACATTTAACAAAAACCCTTTTCCCTATGTGCACAGGGAATACCTTATGCCTCCCTTCCAGGAGGACTAAGTACAAGCAACATTTTTCTTAATACAAGAAGACATTTATACACCGAATTGAATAGCACACAACATCCCACTCAAAGATCTTTAAAAACAACCCACATTTAATTCAATGCATGGTGGTTTTGTAGCTCCTTCTTATCAATGATGCTAAAATCTGGGTGACATCATGATGTTGTGGAAGTGGGCATAAATATTACTTCATTCTTGGTACTGTGTGGGCTTCTGCTGAACTGCCTGCTTGCAGCTGTTTGCTCTTTCATAGAGATGGCAGGAAAAGATGAGCTGAACGTTACACGGGTGGTGGTGATAAGGTCGTAGAAGGCAGGGGAAGGTGAGGGCAAGCAGGAAGGAGAACGCAGATGGCTGGGAGGGAGCGTAAGGGGCAGAGGAGAGGAACTCGTTCTAAAAGAGCAGAGTTCCAAAGAAATGGGGTCCTCCCTCCCCGACCCTCCTGCAGGGAGGAGGGATCGGCCCTGTCGGAGAGCTGGCCGCAGGCAGCGCCAGCCGCTGCTCCCCTCCGCTGGATCTCCTCCTGGGCTCCCCTTCCCGGGGTGGCCTTCACGCAGCTGCAGCTCATGCATATGCAATCTGCTGCTACATATGCAGCAGACCGGTAATTCCTCTTCAACCTTGTGGCTTTTCACTTTGCAGAAAAGGCTTGCCAAAATGTCTTTAAAAATGAACTAAAAGCTCTTCTTATATGAAGCTGTTAAAAACCAAAAAAAGTTTACTAAATCTTACAGGATTGAATAAAGGGTGCAATTCTCCTTTTAAGTAAATGCAAACAATGTGTTTTCCAAGTTTCGTTTTTATTATTATTTTTAACAGAGTTTTTTAACTTGTGCTAGTCTCAGGGAACAAGTTTAAACTTAAAAAGTCACCGAAGTGGATAAAGGATAGAAAGTATTTTCATATTTTCTTACTAAAATCACTGGAGAGGTGTTCCTGGCCTCCCAAACCAAGCATTTACATACAAGTGATAAATATCTGAATTAATATAAATATGTATATGCAAATGGATTCTTACCTACTTATTTTATTAAATGAGCTAGAAATGTGTTGGCATTCTCATAACAGGAGCACTGGGTGTCTATGTGCAGGCTTGTATTAAAGTAAAATGCAAGTGAATACACAGTCTGGAAGGAAACAATACCATACAACTTTAGGCAACAGATTTTCACTCCTAAGTAAATAATATCCTCCATAAAACACTTCCCAGTAATAAAAGTTCTTCTCCACAAAGCTATCTGAGAGAGTTCAAAGCGTTTATGAATCACGTTAAATAAAGGTACACTGTGAATCAGAGTGATGCAATTGGACAATGGGGTTTTCTTCTTGCAAACAGGACGAAGAAGGAGGGCCCACTTTCATGTCTCAGTTTACACCTCTGATCCTTAAGCACGCTCTTCTTTGATCTTTGATGAATATCTGTTATCATGTTATTTTAAAAGCCATGGCTTTTTTTTTCCTTAATGGCAAGTATTCAATCCACTTTATTTTCTTTGGATCAAAATAGGCAATAGAAAGGTGATGGGGAATGCGTTCTTGAGCAGCACACCTCTGCTCTGGCCTTGTCATTTGCAGCTCGAGAAGGCTAAAATAACCCCAACACACCTATTTCAAATGCATTAGGCACAGAATGTCAGGAAAAATATGTGTTACAGAGGTGAATTTTGGTCTCAGAGACGAAAACGCTCAGAAATAATAGACAGGTTTTTTCAAGATAAATAAGATGCCACCTTTCCCCACCCTGTGGCTGCCTATCACGGGGGCACGGAAAGCAAGACGTCTGTGAATCGCCTTTCATTCACTCCCCGCAGCGTGTCCCCTAGGGACGCTGGACGACCCTCGGATGCCACTGGGGACGCGCCCGGGTGAGAGCCCTGCTCCTCCCGTGGAGGTGAACACGGCCCACGCGGGTTCAGTCCCGCGGGGCCGCCGCCGCCTGGCCCTGCCCC